>SSNS01000292.1:0-181010 GCA_006937985.1 Aphyosemion australe | reverse complement strand
ACACACCGGGAAGAGTTCTACTTATCCTGGAAAAATAGTCTAGTGCTTTATAAAAATAAGCTTCGACAAGCTAGAACTGCATATTATTCGTCACTAATTGAGGAGAATAAGAATAATCCTAAATTTCTTTTCAGTACAGTTGCTAAACTTACACAGAATCATAGCTCTGAGCCAGCTATTCCCTTAGCCTTCAGCAGCAACGACTTTATGGAATTCTTCACTAATAAAATAGATTCTATTAGAAACAAAATCATCAGCATCCTCCCCAACACGACTTCTTCTTCCTCAGTAAGTGAGGCAGCATCTGAGGTAACTGTAGAACCTCATCTGTGTTTGAACTGTTTTGATGCAGTTGAGCTTTCAGAGTTATCAAAAATATTAGCTTCATCTAAACCTTCAACTTGTATTTTAGACCCAATCCCAACCAAATTATTTAAAGAAGCATTTCCTTTGGTTACTGCCCCCATTTTAGATATAATTAACCTATCCTTAGTAAATGGATACGTACCGCAGGAGTTTAAGGTTGCTGTAATTAAACCTCTACTTAAGAAACCTTCTCTGGATCCAGATGACCTAATGAATTATAGACCAATATCTAATCTCCCATTTTTATCTAAAGTCCTTGAGAAAATAGTGGCCAGTCGAGTATGTGAGCATCTAAACACTAATGATCTGTTTGAGGAATTTCAGTCAGGTTTTAGAGAGTATCACAGCACTGAAACCGCATTAGTGAAAGTTACAAATGATATTCTCACGGCCTCAGATAAGAATCTTGTGTCTGTTCTGGTCTTGTTGGACCTCAGTGCTGCTTTTGACACAGTCGATCACAATATTCTCTTAGAAAGGCTTGAACATGTTGTAGGGATCAAAGGAACAGCGCTAGGCTGGTTTAAATCTTATTTATCTGACAGATTTCAGTTTGTTCATGTACATGAGAAATCTTCTTCATACTCTAGAGTTACTTGTGGAGTACCACAGGGTTCAGTACTTGGACCAATTCTTTTCACTATATATATGCTTCCAATTGGTAAAATCATTAGACAACATGGGATAAACTTCCACTGTTATGCTGATGATACTCAGTTATATTTATCCATAAACCCTGATGAACCTAATCAGTTAGGTAGATTACAGGCTTGTCTTGAAGACATAAAAATCTGGATGACTCTAAACTTTCTGCTGTTAAATCCAGACAAGACTGAAGTTATCATCTTTGGACCAGAACCTCAGAAAAGGAAACTGCTTAGTCAATCACCTAATCTAAACGGTATTAAATTAGCCTCCGAGAACAAAGTAAAGAACCTCGGTGTAATCTTTGACCAGGACATGTCATTCAAATCCCACGTTAAACAGGTTTGTAGGATTTCCTTTTTCCACCTTCGGAATATTGCTAAGATTAGAAGCATCCTTTCCAGGAGTGATGCTGAAAAACTGGTTCATGCATTCATTACCTCAAGGTTGGATTACTGCAATTCATTACTATCAGGAGGTCCACAGAATGTAGTCAAAAGTCTTCAGCTGGTCCAAAATGCTGCAGCTAGAGTTCTGATGAGAATTAAAAAGAGAGACCACATCTCTCCTGTTTTAGCTTCCCTACATTGGCTGCCTGTTAAATTCAGAATAGATTTTAAGATCCTCCTTCTCACATATAAAGCTCTTAATAATCAAGCTCCATCATACATCAGTGATCTGATTGTTCCATATGTTCCTAACAGAGCACTTCGCTCTCAGACTGCAGGTTTACTGGTGGTTCCTAGAATATCTAAAAGTAGGATGGGAGGCAGATCTTTTAGCTATCAGGCTCCTCTACTGTGGAACCAGCTCCCAGCATTAGTGCGTGAGGCAGACACCTTGTCTACTTTTAAGACTAGGCTCAAAACTTTTCTATTTGATAGGGCTTATGGTTAAATTCTGATGTTAGCCCAGGTTTAGACGAGTGGGGAGCAGAGGGAGGTGGAGTGTACAGAGGGGACTACTGTCGTTAAAGACTTCTCCCTGGCCCTGCCTCCCACATGCCTCCATCTAAAAGGCTAGGTTATCCTGAGTTATCTCTGTAGTTATGCTGCTATAGGCTTAGACTGCTGGAGGACATACTGACCACTTTCCACACTCTGCTACTCTCTTCTACCACCACTCTCTAACTGCATTATTTCCTGTTATTCCAGCTGTTAACTTTATTTTCTCTCTAAGTGTTTTTCTCCCCAGAAGAAGCTACACTGGCGTTCTGCTGAGCTGTGGTGGCCTCATGGAGGGGGCCATCGGCTGGCACACTGCTGCCAACCACCTAACATTCTCCCTTTCCTGATATTACATCTTACTTTCTTTAACATAGAATGTGCTACTATTAGTTCACCTATTGAATTAATTATAGATTCACTCAGATAAAGACAATAAAGTTTCTCTTACTCTTACTAAATAGAACTTCTACTAAGAAATCACAGTGTAGCCATAGAAACACTACTTGATATATGTGGTGTGTGTGTGTGTGTGTGTGTGTGTGTGTGGGTGCGGGGTGTGCCTGTGCCTGCTCTGTCTTCTCAACCCCCAGTGAGCCGTAGCGGATGGCTGCTCATACTGAGCCAGGATCCTCTGGAGGTTTCTTCCTGTTAAAAGGGAGTTTTCCTTCCCACTGTCGCTAAATGCTTGCTTAGTATGAGGATTGTACCAACACAATGACACTAGTCAGTGTCTTGATGCAATCTGCTGGGTCCCTTATATAGGAAACTTTTTTACTGATTGGCTTATGAACTGAACTGTATTGGAATGTTTACTTTGTGAAGTGCCTTGAGACGACTCTTGTCGTGATCTGGCGCTATATAAATAAACTGAATTGAATTGAATTGAATTGAACTGTCTCCATCTTCTCGGTGAGGTAGCTGAGTTCTTGGAGATTTACAGGATCACAGTCACGACTGAATCCATCTTTCCTGGCTTTTGTTATTGCAACACTTGTTTGGCCCATTCAACATCCCTGCTGATAGCTGGGGTACAGGCTGCAGTGGGCGATCCCATTAATTTACAGGTAGCAGGAGTGCTAAGAGTTACAACTACTGTGACCTCAAAGGACACATATTTCATCCTGTCACCTGCTAAGCATTTTCTGAAAGTGCCGACCTTTTTACGATCAATTTAGATGCTCCAGATGGTTTAGTGTAGCGGCTCTTAAACTTTTTAGCTTCTGACCTACAAAAACACCCAAAATATCTCTGATGAAACTTTACAAACGTTGCTAAAATGCTAAATAGAGGCAAAATGACAACGTTTTTAACTCTTATTGCTCATCCTTTGTGGCTATTTTGTTTAATTTTTTTAATTTTCTGATTAGGAATTTTTTTTCTATTATATCTGAGTCCTGGAGATCATCATCAAGACCCTTAATGTAATGTTTCTTGACCCAAAGTGGACTTAACTTTGAGAACCACTGGTTTATTGAAACAAAACAATCCAGCATGTTGGGTTAAAACTGGAACAACTCCAGAAACCCTCCTCCCTGACAAACTGTTAATGTCATGATTGTGGTTGTACGTTATTTATTCAATTATTAATCAGATTTACAAATTAATAATCTAGTATTTTTATATTACGCCTGATTAATTGATGAATCTGTTTCCCCCTCTTCATTTGAAGGTCTGGATTGAATCTCCTGGTGGATCCCAAGACAGGGAAGAGCTATCAGCTGCTGTTACTCAACATTTCTCTTCATGTTGCGTTTCATTAATTTTAAAGAATAAACTGTTTTGTTTGGATTTATTGGAAACATGTAAAACAACCTTATACTGAACTACCAACCAGGCATCAAACCAGGGTTCAAACAGTTTGTCCTACTAAGTGTCATTCTACTAAACTTTTTTGTGTCAAAAAAAAAAAATCTTGTGTAACCTCTTACAAATACTGATGTGTACGCAGAGCAGTTAATGGCAGCCGACAGGCTAAAAACAAACTATATGAATAAAACATGGAAAATAGTCTTTTCATCTCTGCTCTGCTTTTCTAATGCTCATTACTTTGGCTGCAGACTCTCTCAGCATCTGTTTTTGCCTCCTTCTCTGTCTCGCGCTGACTTCCCCTGAAGCTCTCTGTTGTTCCCCGTGTTGCTGCTCTCAGGTCTGTTTAGTCCCAGCAGGCCCGGGGGCACCACCTTGAAACCTCAGTAAACTGTAACACCTTCATTAGAAAGTTTTTAACCCTCCCGCTGTCCACATCTTTGCAGTAAAAAGGGTGCAGAGTGCATTCGGCTGAAAGGGTCCGTTGGACCCCGTGAAGGCTCTCAGCGCGTGGCCGGTGACGATTGTTACATTTTTTTCGCAGCCGGTCAGCTGAAAGCGTCAGTCGACACACGTCTTGGTTGTCAGAGCGTGGCCGGTGGCGATTGTTAAATTTTTTTTCGCAGCTGCTCAGCTGAAAGCGTCAGTCGACACACGTCTTGGTTGTCAGAGCGTGGCCGGTGGCGATTGTTAAAGTTTTTTTGCAGCCGCTCAGCTGAAAGGGTCCGTGGGACCCCGTGAATGCTCTCAGAGCGTGGCCGGTGGCGATTGTTAAATTTTTTTCGCAGTCGCTCAGCTGAAAGCATCAGTCGACACACGTCTTGGTTGTCAGAGCATGGCCGGTGGCGATTGTTAAATTTTTTTTCGCAGCCGCTCAGCTGAAAGCGTCAGTCGACACACGTCTTGGTTGTCAGTGCGTGGGTGCTGGTTTTGGTTCTTTTACAGTGCTTAGTCCTCAGGGTCCATCAACCAGGGGTCTGGCTGACCACGCGGAGGTAGCGGGAGGGTTATGTCAAAAAAATCCAAAGTATTTCTGGTTGAAACCTGTCCAGGCCAAAGTTTAAGCATGTCCAGTATCAATCTGAAGTGGACAAACTTTGGAAAAAAAGAGGGTTGTATCAAAAAATGACTCCGGAATCAATCATACTGTGTTATAAATAGTAAATATCCCAGTTTACCTGATGTTGGCATTTTGGTGCTTAAGTCAAAAAATCCAAAGTATTTCTGGTTAAAGCCTGTCCAGGCCAAATGTTAGGCATGTCTAGTATCGACCTTAAGTGGACAAACTTTGGAAAAAAAGAGGGTTGTTTCAAAAAATGACTCTGGAATCAATCATACTGTGTTATAAATTGTTAAAATCCTAGTTTACCTGATGTTGGGATTTTGGTGCTTAAGTCAAAAAATCCAAAGTATTTCTGGTTGAAACCTGTCCAGGCCAAAGGTTAAGCATGTCTTGTATCAATCTGAAGTGGACAAACTTTGGAAAAAAAGAGGGTTGTTTCAAAAAGTGACTCTGGAATCAATCATACTGTGTTATAAATAGTAAATTTCCCAGTTTACCTGATGTTGGCATTTTGGTGGTTAAGTCAAAAAATCCAAAGTATTTCTGGTTGAAACCTGTCCAGGCCAAAGGTTAAGCATGTCTAGTATCAATCTGAAGTGGAGAAACGTTGGAAAAAAAGAGGGTTGTTTCAAAAAGTGACTCTGGAATCAATCATACTGTGTTATAAATAGTAAATATCCCAGTTTACCTGATGTTGGCATTTTGGTGCTCAAGTCAAAAAATCCAAAGTATTTCTGGTTAAAACCTGTCCAGGCCAAAGGTTAAGCATGTCTAGTATCGATCTGAAGTGGAGAAACTTCGGAAAAAAAGAGGGTTGTTTCAAAAAATGACTCTGGAGTCAATCATACTGTTATAAATAGTAAATTTCCCAGTTTACCTGATGTTGGCATTTTGGTGGTTAAGTCAAAAAATCCAAAGTATTTCTGGTTGAAACTTGTCCAGGCCAAATGTTAGGCATGTCTAGTATCGACCTTAAGTGGACAAACTTTGGAAAAAAAGAGGGTTGTTTCAAAAAATGACTCTGGAATCAATCATACTGTGTTATAAATAGTAAATTTCCCAGTTTCCTGATGTTGGCATTTTGGTGCTTAAGTCAAAAAATCCAAAGTATTTCTGGTTGAAACCTGTCCAGGCCAAAGGTTAGGCATGTCTAGTATCGATCTTAAGTCAGAGTGCATTCGGCTGAAAGGGTCCGTCGGACCCCGTCAATTCTCTCAGCGCGTGGCCAGTGGCGATTGTTACATTTTTTTCGCAGCCGGTCAGCTGAAAGCGTCAGTCGACACACGTCACAGTTGTCAGAGCGTGGCCGGTGGCGATTGTTAAATTGTTTTCGCAGCCGCTCATCTGAAAGGGTCCGTGGGACCCCGTGAAGGCTCTCAGCGCGTTACCGGTGGCGATTGTTAAATTTTTTTTCGCAGCCGCTCAGCTGAAAGCGTCGGTCGACACACGACTTGGTTGTCAGAGCGTGGCCGGTGGCGATTGTTAAATATTTTTCGCAAATCTTCAGCTGAAAGGGTCCGTGGGACCCCATGAATGCTCTCAGAGCGTGGCCGGTGGCGATTGTTAAATTTATTTTCGCAGCTGCTCAGCTGTTAAGGAATCTGTTAAGGATCCTACTCATAAAGGGGGGCATATCTTGGATCTTGTTCTGTCCAGGGGCCTGGATCTAAATGTGTCCAACACCATTGACTTGCTTTTCACTGACCACCTAGCTGTTATGTTTTCTGTGAGGCTGCCCTGCACTCAGCCAAAGGCATGTCTGCCTGCAAAGTGGGTGCGCACAATCAGTCCTACAACACCTGATCAGTTCGCTACAGCATTTAATGCCTCTGTGAAGTGCTGGGAAAAGGACTTTAGCGTCTCTTTTTACCCTGATGACCTGCAACTGCGCTTAGACTCTACATGCATGGCTGTAATGGACTTAGTTGCTCCATGGAGACTGAAATCTGTAAGATCTGTTAATGAGCCTTGGGTAAATGAAGATTTACGTGCTTGTAGACGTAAATGCCGGAGAGCAGAAAGAAAATGGAAAAAGGACCATCTCCATGTTTCCTGGCTCTCTGCTAAACAGGACCTGTTGGACTATCAGAGAGCTGCTAAGGAGGCAAAGTCATCTTATTTTTCTCTGCTGCTTTGTCAAAATAGGAACAAGCCACGAGTTGTTTTTAACATTTTAAGTAGCTTGCTGGCTTCTAGTGTCAGCACTCCAGGAGAGGCTTCCCAGGACCTATGCGAAAAATTTATCTCTTTCTTTACAGACAAAATCTTAAATTTAAGACACTCTCTGAATGCTGTGCGCACTGATTTCCTGTCAGCTATTGTATGTGAGGGTGTTTTTGACAGCTTCGAGTCAGTAACACTGGCTACTGTTACAAAAATTGTTCAGCAATTACGTCCCTCGTTCTCGCCTGGTGATTGCATTCCACCAGGCTTACTGAAACAGGTTTCTAATACCATTGGCCCTCATATTGTGGAGCTGGTAAACTCCTCATTAGCTTCTGGTGTTGTCCCAGCTGCTTATAAGCATGCTGTGGTCCAACCGCTTCTTAAGAGAGACCGCCTAGACCCGCAGGATTTGAATAATTATCGCCCAATTTCAAAGCTACCTTTTTTGTCGAAGGTAATTGAAAAGGTTGTCTATGGGCAGCTGCAGACCTACCTGGAAAACCATAAAATCCAAGAACATTTCCAGTCGGGTTTTAGACAGCACCACAGTACGGAGACTGCTCTGGTTCGAGTCTTGAACGATTTGTTGCAGATCGTGGACCGCGGTGACTCCGCTGTGCTGATCCTGCTGGATTTATCAGCAGCGTTTGATACTGTGGACCATGAGATCCTTTTGTCTCGCCTTGAGGCATGGGTTGGGATTAAGGGTGTACCTCTTAAATGGTTCCAGTCATATCTCTCTGGGAGAACGTTCTCTGTGCACCTGGGTAAATATTCGTCATCTAGAGCATCATTGGATTTTGGGGTGCCACAGGGTTCGGTTCTGGGTCCGCTACTCTTCTCTTTATATATGTTGCCACTAGGATCAATCTTTAGAAAATATGGGATTCAGTTCCACACATATGCGGATGACCTACAGATCTATGTATCTATTCCAGCAAACAGTAATTCACCCTCCCAGGACCTGTTAGACTGCCTCAAAGAAGTGCAGGCATGGTTTGACTCAAACTTCCTCAAATTGAATGAGAGAAAGACTGAGATAATTACCTTTGGGTCGACTGCATTGCTGGACAAAAAAGGCATTCTTGGAGATCTGTCCTCCTATTGTCACCCCACAGTTAGGGATCTGGGGGTTGTCTTTGACTCAGGTCTCACTTTTTCAGATCAGGTCAGTGCGGTGGTGAAGACTAGTTTCTTCCAGCTGAAATTATTGAGTAGGATCAAGGCCTATGTCCCTCGTGATCTTTTTGAGACTTTTATTCATGTTTTTATATCCTCTCGGCTGGACTACTGTAATGCTTTGTATATCGGTTTGCCACAGGCCACTGTGGGTCGCTTGCAGAGTGTTCAGAATGCGGCAGCTCGCCTTCTGACAGGGACAAGAAAGTATGACCATATCACCCCTGTACTGGCTGACCTCCACTGGCTTCCTGTTAAGTACAGGATTGATTATAAGATATTGTTGTTGGTCTTTAAATGTTTGTGTGGGCAGGCTCCACCATACTTGGGTGAACTTATTCAGCCGTATGTTCCATCCAGGGTGCTTAGATCAGCTGATCTCCATCTGTTAGCCACACGCAAATCTCGGCTGAAAACCAAGGGTGCTAGAGCTTTTTCTGTAGTCGCCCCTACCCTGTGGAACAGCCTGCCCCTGGATGTAAAGATGGCTGATACGCTGGCCTCTTTTAAAGTACGTCTGAAAACACACTTGTATGCACTGGCATTTTAGATGTAATTAAGCGACTGCAGGTTTCCCTTTGTCTGTTTTTATCTTTTTATCTGTGATATCATTTTTATCTGTTTTTATTTTTTAACTTTGCTACATAATTTTTTTCTTATTTGCCTTTGGTCTTAATATTTTATAAGGCTCTGTTGGCTTTTAAATTGATTTTTATTCGTTTTTATTTCTATTATTGTTGTGCAGCACTTTGGGGCAACGATGTTGCCATTTAAAGGTGCTATATAAATAAAGTTTGACTTGACTTGACTTGAAAGCGTCAGTCGACACACGTCTTGGTTGTCAGAGCGTGGCCGGTGGCAATTGTTAAATTTTTTTCGCAGCCGCTCAGCTGAAAGGGTCAGTCGACACACGTCTTGGTTGTCAGCGCGTGGGTGCTGGTTTTGGTTCTTTTACAGTGCTTAGTCTTCAGGGTCCATCAACCAGGGGTCTGGCTGACCCCGCGGACGTAGCGGGAGGGTTAAAGTGATAAAATGTATCTGGGGTGCAGCTATTCTTCTACTTCTTCTACTATGACACCTTTTTACAGTTTATCACAAAATAAATATTAAAGTAAATTATAACACGTGGTTGTGTGTTTTCTGTTTATCTCGTTATTATTGTTTCATCATGCATTAGGTTGGGTTTTTGTGTCAAAACTTAACTTTTGATCCAGATAGGTTCCCTGCTAAAGATGTTCTAACCACATAAATAAAACATTTATGAAGTGATGTGTAATTAGGATTATATTTTTCTTCCCACACCACAAGCTCATACTGATTTAGGATAGGTGGTTCAACTTGAAGTCGTTTTCAATATACACAAGATATTTTAAAACGTTATGAACAATTAATATCTTACCTGCTCTTTGTACATAGCCCCACTCTGAAGAAATGGAGATACGTTATAAGCCAAAGACCAATCACATCAGTGCTGTCTTAACAAGAAAGACGTGACCAATAGGATATATTCACACCTGCAGCAGTGAATCTCTGGTCTCCAGGTCTGCAGCCGTACCCTTCTCGACGTCACCGTGGGACTTCCTATATAAGGAAGATCTGCCCACCTGTTCAACGTTCAGTAGTCAGTTCATTCTTCCTTATTACAATCCTCTATATTCCTAGATCATCCTCCAGTCATCTAACTGGAACCAGTTATTTTCCCTGATCCTTTCCTTAGTCCCACTGTAACACTGACTGTCAGAATACACTTTGGGTACTCAGGTGTTACTAGAACAAACTGTGTGTCTTTACCACCCAGCATCAGAACTTCTGTGTTTCAGTCTGATCCACATTAGTAATTTAAGTCCTTGATCAGGTTTGTGCCTGTTACAGCATCATTTATAAGGAATATCATTTATAGATATGCTGCTTCTAGACTTTCAGTGAAATTCTAATAAAAACACAGTCATACATGGGACCTAATTTACAGACAAAAACTACCGACATTATTTCTCTTTAAAGAGATAAAATGCAAGAATCTATATAAAATGTAATTTATACCCAGGAACAAAGTGCTTTTCTACATCATTTGTGAGTATTTTAATGTCATGAAGCAATCTCATGCAGATGCACCCTGTTCTACTCTTAAAATGTAGAAAGAATTCTGTTTGCAATTATGCATTTTATTTGATTAGGGTCTTGTTTCATATCACACAGTGACATTTAAATAGTTTAGATTAGTGTCATGTTTCCTGTTTGTAGTTCCTTCTGTTAAATGTCTATTCAATTAGTTAAAGGAACGCATGGTAGTTTTGGCTTGTTTTTAGCACCCCCTAGTGTTCGTTAACAAAAGCAAAAGTAAAACTTATTTCCTCACTGTGCTTTCGTCTTTCTATCACCTTAATCTAACAGCTGAAATGTCTCCTCAGTCTTCATTAGTGTCTACAGGAGCGGTTCATCACTAAATCAAACAAATCAGCTGTGTTCATGATCTGAAACATGCAGAAAACATGCTGGAAGCAGACTGCAGCACCAAGTATGTCAGCATCATTTTCTAAGTCCAACAGGGACCTGTGTGGTATTCTGGCCACAGAGGGCAGTGGGGGTCTGAGTGACATTTCATTAACCCTGTAAAAGGTTTATTTTAGCACATACTGGCTCAAGAACATGATTTAAAAATATGAAAAAGTTGCATAGTATGGCTTTAAATGTTCAATTCTATTTGGTCATTTATAATCCTTTAACTTTTCATTCTTTTTAAAACACAGATAGGAGATCTTTTTTTACCTTATTATGCTGACGTTTCGACCATCACTGTGGCCTTCTTCTGAGCTAAGCTGCTGAAAGCAGCTTCACCTCCGCTTCCGTTTATGTGCGGGCAGCAGGGGGCGACGATATCGCCCCCTGCTGCCCGCACATAAACGCCTGCGCTGTCCTCCTCGATGACGCAGTCCCATGCGTGGTCCAACGTGTACACCCTGTCATCCCTGTTCATGGTCCCATGTCCACGTCTTCTTATTTCAATAGCTTCCTTTATCCATCTTTTGTATTTTTGTTGTTCAGTGTTGATAATCCTTGTGCTGTCCCAATCCATGATGTGGTTTTCTCTCGTGCAATGGTCTGTGACTGCTGATTTCCTCATTGTGCTCTCTGTTTCCTGTCTTACTGCTCTTGTGTGTATTCTGCTTGTCTCTTTTTGACATTCTTTTTTGTGTTCTGCTGTTCGTGTATTAAGTTGGCATCCTGTTTCTCCTACATATGTTTTATTGCATAATTTGCAAGGGATTTTGTAAATGACTTTGCATTTTTTTCCTGTTGGAATCTTATCTTTGGGGTGTACCAGTCTTTTTCTAACTGTTGTGTATGGTTTGATTGGTGTGTTTATCTTGTGTTTTTTCATTGTTGCTACTATTTTTTTCTGTTGTTCCTTTGATGTATGGAAGGGTTATTACTGGCTTTGGTTCCAGTTTTTCTGAGTTTTTCTTTCTTTTTGGTTGTTCTATTCTATATATACAGGGACGACGAGGTGTACACGTTGGACCACGCATGGGACTGCGTCATCGAGGAGGACAGCACGGGCAGCAGGGGGCGATATCGTCGTCCCCTGCTGACCGCACATAAACGGAAGCGGAAGTGAGCTTTCAGCAGCTTAGCTCAGAAGAAGGCCACAGTGATGGTCGAAACGTCAGCATAATAAGGTAAAAAAGATCTCCTATCTGTGTTTTATAAAGAATGAAAAGTTAAAGGATTAAATCAGACATACACAGGATGAACGTACCGAAGATGGTCATTTATATTACAGTATTTTAGTAATTTATAGTAAATGTGGTCTTAGGTGTTCCAAATGGTCTTATACTTTCATCAACAAAGTAAGTAACACAGTAGTACGGACGCCCTGATAGGCAACGGAAATTTTTTTTGTCTTGCGGCATTTTTCTAAGTTTTGTTTTTATTTATTTTTTGGCTAAGCCCAGAGAGGCAAACGGAAAAAATATTTTTTCTCGTGGCATTTTTAAAGTTTTTTTTTTTTTTTTTGCTCAGCCCAGACAGGCAAAGAAAGTTATATTTTCTCCCACAAATTTAGAGGAAGTGCGCCGGCAGCATCTCCGACCATGTCTCTCCTCTTTCCTTCCTCTCCGTTCATTATATCCTCTGTTAATTAGTCTCTGTTACACCTGTGGGCGCTCCACACCTGTATGTGGGCAACTAATTGGTGAATTTTCACCTGCTCAATTTACTACCAGTTCAGCTCAGAACAAAGCACGAGCAGACAGATTCAGCGAGGCAGGCTCAAGCTGCGAGATTTCCATGTAGGAAATCATGCCTGTTTATCAATATTGGGTTTAAACATAATACTGATAGTAAATGTAGCCAAAATAATTTAAATACAATGTTGAGGTCACGGAGAATCGAACCAGGTTCAGAACATGACAAAACAGCACCTTAGACCACAGCATTAACCACTACACTACAAAGAATAACTTTCAAATTGGAAAGAAGATGTAAATGATATTGACAATAAAGAGCGTCTTGGCGCAGCGTAGAACGCGCATGGGGATATTCTGTCCACAATTGGACAAGCATATTTTACGTGTGCTATTTTCTCCATCATGGTAGAGGTAAACTGGCAGCATGCCCTACAGAGACCAGGCTGTTATCTGCGGACTGGTCGAGCTCTGACTCCTGCGGTCAGATGCAATAGTAAACGGCTTTTGAATCTCCGAAAACACCCCAGTGAATTAAAAAGTAGGCTCATTTCTAACCTCGTGACTTCATTAATGGAATTTTAATGTTTAATTTCTCGCCTAAAAACATCTTAAAATGTATTTTAGAGCCATGAATTAGTATAAAATTAACAACTTCTTAATTTCTGAATAGAGCTTCACTGTAGCGCGTACTAGTGGACAGAAACGGTATTACAAAAACACATACTTTTTACGAAAACACTTTTTTCCTCTTGCCTTCCAGGGCTGAGTGAGCAAAGACAAAAAAAAACACTTAGAAAATTTACGAGGGAAAAAACACATTTTTCCTCTTGCCTTCCAGGGCTGAGTGAGCAAAGAAAAAAAAAAAACACTTAGAGAATTGGTAGGAGAAAAAAATAAACCTTCTTTGCCTATCTGGGCTGGGAAAAAAAAACAAAAAAAAAACCCAGAAAATTTGTGGGAGAAAAAAAACTTTCTTTGCCTGTCTGGGCTGAGGAAAAAAAAAAACTTAGAAAAATGCCACGAGAAAAAATATTTTTTTCCGTTTGCCTCTCTGGGCTTAGCAAAAAAAAACAAAAAACTTAGAGACATGCCACAAGAATTTTTTTTTCCCCACTTGCCTCTCTGGGCTTAGCAAAAAAAAAAGAAAACTTAGAAAAATGCCACAAGAAAAAAAAAATTTTTTTTCCGTTGCCTTTCAGGGCTTCCGTACTGTAGTTACTTTTCCTGGTATTTAGGTACTTTTATAATATTGTAACTGAGTTACTAACTCTGTTACTTTTTTGACGAAGTAATTAGTAACTCTAATTACTTTTTTACAATGACTCTATCAGCGCTGTTTAATGACACACTTAAACTGCAGGAAGATGAGAGACAATCAGACTTTTCATTGGATTTAATGTCATCTATTTTTGTGGCCATAACTAATCTCCATTTCCCCAAGCTGAAGCTGTTTAGGGAATTATCTAAAACAGGTAACTTTAATGCTCACAAGTTTTACACAGAAACACCTTCACAAAAATGTGACATACCTCTAGGATGAAAATGAAGTGGAGCAAATATTGGAAAAGAAAGATGAGGCTGACTGATGACAGCAGTCTGCTAAAAGATTTTATTCCTTTCTCCAAAGTAGTCTGAGGGCCTGAGATGAATACAAGTCCAACTGATAGCTGCTCTGTTTCTCAAGTAGCAGGAAGAAGAGTTTTGAGTTTTAGTCTCCCTTCAGAATGTCTGACCTAAATTTGAAGAGTCTATTGATTTTGACTCGTGGAGGCTTAGTGAGGACAACATCTCCATAAAAGACCTGTTTATAGCTCCTTTGTTGATTCTTATTATGGTTTTTACTACGGGGTAATGGTAGGCCTAAAATCCTGGTTTGGCTTTATTTTTACTGTTTGGTTCATTTTTGATAAAGTGAGGGAACAAAATAAAAAAAAGATTAATGTAAACACTTTAAACAAGCTTTAAAAGTATTCTCAGATAACATGAAAATGTATACGATAAAATAAGAGTTTAAATAGCACTACATAACTGTTTCAATTGTTTCTTTTTAGGAAACATCTTCAGCTCTGTCAGCTGTAGCTGAATGACATCCCTAGTATTTACACTTTTCTAATCATACAACATAGGTTTTAATGGTTACATTTAGTTTTTTAAAGAATGTTTGTGCTTTGTGCTGCAAAATCCAAGTTTTAGCTCTGTACTCACAGAACAAGCAAATATAAGAAGTGATGAAACAAAAAAATGCATATTTCTTAAACTTTTCCTTATTACAAAAGTTAATCACACTGCTGCCTTGTCTTTTTCTCTTGTAAAGGTCAAGGATAGTGCTGTGAGTAGGCTAGGAAATGTATTATCATAAAGTTTTTGGAATCGGGTTGAAGATGGCAGCATGCATCATGCAAAGCTCCTTAAAAGACCCAATGCACTGCACTTTTATGGGCTTATCTACAGGGAACCTCCCCGAAAGCCTCATCTGTGCTAAGTAGAAGTAGTATATATTTATAGAGCATTCTCAGCTTTATAGGTGTGTGTGTGTGTGTGAGTGAGAGAGAGAGAGAGAGAGAGAGAGAGAGAGAGAGAGAGAGAGAGAGAGAGAGAGAGAGAGAGAGAGAGAGAGAGAGAGAGAGAGAGAGAGAGAGAGATAAATAATTTAGCTGAATCAATGCTCATTGGGATTAAAGCAAGCAGGTTTCAGAGCATCAGGGGCAGAGGTTAGAACATTCAGATATATCAAAGACATGGCCACAGAGCCAACTTTCTCTGCTCTGATTATCTGTGTTAAANACCTGCAGGCACGGAGCAGACCGCGCAGCAGGGAACCGCGGTCAAGGGAGGAGCAGCAGAATGGGGGAACTGGAGGAGCAGAGGAGAAAGACAGGAGCGCTGGAGGAGCAGATCAGACAGACAGGAGCGCTGGAGGAGCAAGGCAGACAGACAGGAGCTTGGAGCCGGTGAGCAGATCCGAACCGCAGAGGAAATATCGTCTTTGAACAAATACGTTCTTTCTGGGCAAAAGTTGGACCAGAACAGTGTCAAAACAAAGATTTTGACTTTTTTTTGCATCTGAGCGGCAGTATAAACAACGTCAAAGGGTTGTGTGTGTGTGTGTGTGTGTGTGTGTGTGTGTGTGTGTGTGTGTGTGTGTGTGTGTGTGTGTGTGCTAGTCTATAAATCAAAGTGAGGACCAATGACAAACTTCACCTGTAAAGTGAGGACACCAATTGCAAAGTGAGGAGCTTTTGCCTGGTCCTCACTTTGGTACAAGAGCTCTACTCATTAGTTTTAGAGGTATGGTGTGAATTAAGTTTTAGTTAAGGCTAGGGTTAGGAATAGATTGGTTATGGTTAGGGTTGGGTTAGAAGAAGAAGGCACAATCCAGTCACTAAAATTAATGGAAGTCAATGGTGGTCCTAACAGATGCAAGATGAGAACATGTGTGTTTTTATGATGTTTAATAAAACTTTCAAATAGATATAATTGCTTTAATAATATATTTTCAGTTACCAGCATATTACTTATACATCACTCTCTCTCTATAGATAGATAGATAGATAGATAGAGAGAGAGAGAGAGAGAGAGAGAGAGAGAGAGAGAGAGAGAGAGAGAGAGAGAGAGAGAGAGAGAGAGAGAGAGAGATAAATAATTTAGCTGAATCAATGCTCATTGGGATTAAAGCAAGCAGGTTTCAGAGCATCAGGGGCAGAGGTTAGAACATTCAGATATATCAAAGACATGGCCACAGAGCCAACTTTCTCTGCTCTGATTATCTGTGTTAAATACTAACTGAGCAATAACTATTAAATCTGGCTTATTTCAACTACAGATATACAAACAGTTTATTGTTTGAAAAGTTTTCTTGTCCTTTTGAATGCAAGCTGATACTTTACACACTTGCACATAAATAATAATGTGATTGTAAGATTAGATAAGAGTTTGATTGAACAAACTTTCAGTTCTCAGAGGGTTTGAACGTGTTGTTCCTTTCTCTGATATTGCTCCATAAGTCAATCAGGAACCACAAATCGATTTTAAATTATTTTATAACAATCTTAGATGAAAATATAACAGAATCTATTTTACTAGTGGTATACCAAAACAAATATTCTAACTCCTATATAGGAGAGGTACATTAACAGCTGTTGCAATAGTCCTGCAAACAAAGATAGTCCAGGACAACATTCAGAAAGTCTTAATGTGAATGCTAATCTGACCTTCCAATAGAAATGCTGCATCACTGCAATCTACAGCATACCACTATTATCAAAAAGCAGAGTAGATTAAAAACAAATATGTACAAATTTAAATAGGGGGAAAAAAGCATTAAACTTATCTGTACTTCGTCCAGCCGAGAAAACACTCATCATAAGTATACACTGAACAAGTTATATAAATGCAACACTTTTGTTTTTGTTCCCATTTTTCAGGAGCTGAACTCAAAGATCTGAAACATTTTCTTTACACACAAAGACCCATTACTCTCAAATATTGTTCAATAATCTGTCTAAATCTGTGTTAGTGAGCACTTCTCCTTTGCCGAGATAATCCATCCCACCTCACAGGTGTAGCATATCAAGGAGCTGATTAGACAGCCTGAGTTTTGCACAGGTGTGCCTTAGACTGGCCACAATATAAAGCCACTCTGAAATGTGCAGTTTGATCACACGGCACAGTGCTACAGATGTTGCACCTTTTGAGGGAGCGTGTAAAAGGGTATTCTGGGTAGGGTCATACATACAAACCGCATTTGACAATAGAAAATGTACAATTTCAGAGCGCTTGGATATCGATGTGACGGCATAAAATGGAGGAAGTTATTTTGACAGAGAAAAACATACCAGAAAGCTTTTGTTGATGGCGACCCTGCTAATTATCGATAGCCAGAACTGAAGCGGTAGCTCAAATGTCACGTTGAAAGTAAAAACTAACTCCCATTAGTAACTTTATTTTAACGTTATTCCCATCACTGCTCCTTCTTGAGTAATATAAAAATAAGTTCATTACTCACAGTGCTCAAGTAACATTTTCTCAAGATAGTTTTTTAACTGTCAGGTTATCATTTGTGTTCCTACTTTTTATATTCCACCCACCCCTCCATTAACACCGCTGCCTCCTGGATAACTCTTCTCCGTTAACACCGCTGCCTCCTGGATAACTCTTCTCCGTTAACACCGCTGCCTCCTGGATAACTCTCCTCCGTTAACACCGCTGCCTCCTGGATAACTCTTCTCCGTTAACACCGCTGCCTCCTGGATAACTCTTCTCCGTTAACACCGCTGCCTCCTGGATAAGACCAGACACCCGGACAGCTGCAGTAACAATCAGTAGCCCTTTCTATAAAACAATGCCGCCAATTTGCCGCAAAGCCGATGCAGCATCTGGGAGCCTAAGGTCGTTTATAAGAGCTCAGACCGTGGCGGTAATGTTGCGCAATCATGTCTGTTTTATAAAAGATTACGCGATGCCGGCATAAAGGAGGTATGGGGGCGGTCGCGGACTTTCGTTTATCTTGGACATAACTTGCCTTTTATTGTGATCGAAGCCGCACTCCTTAAGTTTTTATTTTAACAACCAGCTACAAGTGTGTGTGCTCCACCATCCCTGTGAGCTGTCAGATGATCTGAGCTGCAGATCTAACGGAGCGAAGCTCCCAGAGCACCTCAATGCTACAAATGATCATCTCAGCTGATTCTGTTTACAAAAGTGAAACTTAAGCTCGTGTTTACTTTCATTTTCAAAGTAGTTCCCGGCCGGAGCTCGGCATTAATTCATCACTTGGTCTAGACACCTCCCTCTGTTGCGCCAACGCTTAATGTGCGTTTATAAGACCGGCGAAGCCGCAATATTGCCGCTATATTACTATCAAGCGTGGCGGCAAGAATGCCACAAAATTCCTGCAACGTGATGCCGCCATGGTGCGTTCATAAGAAACACGTTGCGGTAATATTACGCTGATTTGCCGGCATGGTGTGTCTTATAAAAAGGGCTAGTTACTCAATCGGTTAACCAAAGAATTTCTTCACAAACTATCAGAAACGTTCTCTGGGAAGATCATCTGCATGCTCTTTTTTCCTCATTGGGGTCTGGACATGACTGTAGTTCTTTGTTGTAACTGACTTGAGTGGGCAAATGCTCACATTTGATGGCGTTCGTGGGAAGTCTAAGGCACACCTGTTAAACACTCATGCTGTCTAATCAGCAACTTGATATGCCACACCTGTGAGGTGGTGTTGTGTACTGAACCACTGGGTGGCAGCAATGCTTGTGTAGATTGCTGGGTTTCACTCACATGACCCGGAAGTCGCACAAAACTCAAATACGGGTCAGGAAGTGTTTTGCTTCAGTACAAAACACAGAGCAATGGAGGAAAGCGAGTATAGTAAGGCATTAAATGGACTGGCACAGACATGTTATCGCGAAAAAATACATCTTCATGTAGGTTACGACCCATATAGTTTAAAAAAGTCGGCGTTTTCATACTCTCTGGAGGATTTACCCAGCGTTGAAGCGATCAACATAACAAACTACTTCGTGCTGCATACCTCATATTATACAGCAAACCAAATGAAAGCATTCAAAAACCTGGAAGCCTACAACTATTTAATTTCAGGTTGGGTAAACCATTTAGTGA
Source organism: Aphyosemion australe (assembly GCA_006937985.1). Taxonomy (NCBI): domain Eukaryota; kingdom Metazoa; phylum Chordata; class Actinopteri; order Cyprinodontiformes; family Nothobranchiidae; genus Aphyosemion; species Aphyosemion australe. The sequence continues at coordinate 162,023 of SSNS01000292.1, read as the reverse complement.
TCATGAGAAGCTCTAAATGGCTGTCGTCTTGTTTTTGCTCAGGTAAGTAGTGAGTTGTGCTATTTAGCTCATGATAATAATGATATCGCTATTGATAACAACGAGTATGTTTATGTGCTAGAATCTACTTGTAAATAACTTATTAGCCCTATTTAAATCTAAATTTCTGGTACGTTAGTTTGTTTTTATAGGGTATAAACGCCACATTACAACACTAAGCTAAATGCTAACAACATTAGCACTCTGAAAGCTATTAGCGGTACGGACACATGAAAACAGTATCAAACTGTTTACCTGCCGTTTTTATGGCTGTGTTCAATAAAATGCTATAAAACATTTAGTAAACCCGTACCTGTTAGAAAATGATCACTGCAAACTTTAGCATTGTCCGTTTCAGCTCCTAATGTTTTTAGCTGGAGATTATGATACACTTCAGCCGTCTTCTTTCAGTACGTTTTTTAAAAAAATACGTCCTTTGTTGCGCACTACTTTCGGGACCCCCCAAAAAACGTTGGTCTTTGTCCCGATTAGAGCAATTGTAACAACCATAGACAACACAGAATTTGAGCATTTTAATGCCAAATCAACAGAGTAAACAGGGATCTGTGCAGAGCCAGCTCCTGCTTGAACCGTATCTGCATTTGTTTACGTGGACTTCAATAGGAGAAGCAGGGAAGAGGCAGAGACGCTACGTCATGTGAAACCCAGCAATATAGAGAGGTGTAGAAGAAGAGTTCTTTGAGAGAGTACTGAAGAAGAAAGCCAAGATGGATGCTGCATATGAACACAGACATACTGTATCTATCTATCTATCTATCTATCTATCTATCTATCTATCTATCTATCTATCTATCTATCTATCTATCTATCTATCTATCTATCTGTCTGTCTGTCTGTCTGTCTGTCTGTCTGTCTGTCTGTCTGTCTGTCTGTCTGTCTGAGGATCTTTCTAAATGTATTGGATCCACATTACATATTAATGTTTTCAAAACACATAATACTGTTAAAATTCTTTGAGAATCTCAGTTTATTTGACATATGAGGTCAAAGTATGTAGCCTTACAGATATAGAAGTGTGTGTCCTATAAGTTTATAATTTTTTTAATCAATATGCAGCACTTTATATTATCTGAATTTTATAATTGAACTCGATGTGCTGTCACAGGACAACCAATGAATATTTAAAGGTTTTAGTGAAAGATAAGCAGGGATTGAAGGAATGGAGTTGAGGGCTTGTATCTCCTGGGAGACGAGAGGACTTTACCAGTCTAAAAAAATAACCATTACAGGAGTCAGAGCCTACCCCTGCTTGGCTTACTGGTGTCTATTCTACAGTATTTTGTGGTGAGGTTTGCTCAGGAGTTGGGCGTTTGTCCTGTGACTGGTGGGTTGCCAGTTCAAACCCCCCCTTCGCTTCTCACAACATACCCTCTCTCAAGAATCTTGGTGTGACCTTTGACCCATCTCTCACCCTCGATTCTCATGTCAGTTCTCTTGTTCGCTGTTCCTTCTTCCATCTCAGGAACATTACTAAGTTGAGTCCCATTGTGTCACGCTCTGAACTGGAGATTGTTCTCCACACCTTCATCTCCTCACACTTAGACTTCTCGCTTTTCACTTGTCTGGGCAAAATGTCCATAAACCGTTTACTGGTGGATCAGAATGCCTGTGCTCGGCTTCTGACCAAGTCCTCCAAACACACCCACAACACCCCACTTCTCTTCCAGCTTCACTGGCTGCTAGTTAACTTCAGGGTTCATTTCAAGATCCTGGTTCTGATTTTTAGCGCCTTACATGGACAAGCACCATCATACATTGGTGATCTTCTAAGTCCCTACACCCCCAGTAGGTCCCTGAGGTCCAGTGATCAAAGCCTACTGGATGTGCAGCGCACCAGGATAAAGACCAAAGGTAACAGATCATTTGCTGCTGTGGCCCCCAGACTCTGGAACTCTCATCCCCTGAGCCTGAGATCAGTGGACTCAGTGGTCTCCTTTAAAAAGCAGCTGAAGACTCACCTGTTCAGGCTGGCTTTTGTTTGACCTTCTATTGATTCTTTCTGACTTCCTTCTTTTCATGCTGCTGTTGCTACCAATTCTGCCTTTCTGTATCACCTTTTCTAATTCATTTTTGTGTTCCTTCTTAGTTTTTATTTTAAATTTTTCCATTTTTTATGACAATATTTTGTAATATAATATTTTGTGCATCTAATCAACGCAACAATTCCCTCACAATAGAGGCTAACAACCCTGACGACTCAGGAGGTAGGGAGGAGAGGTATGCATAGGCAGTTTCTGCTCATTGAGCAACAATAGACAGCAGCAGTTTATAAGCTTGACTCTCCCATATTCCAGTCAGAACTGACGAAGCTCCTCAGATGAGAAGCAAAACATCTTCAAGAAATCAAAGATGTCCAGTTGCCTTCATTTAAACCCTTTTGGATTACCATGACCTGCATGACTGAGAACCTTCACCAGCTATCACAAGCCTTCACCAGCATTTTGTCCTGTGTGTCTCTGTGTTGTCCTGCGATGGACTGGCAACCTGTCCAGCGTGTACTCTCCCTGTTTCCCCGAAGACTGCTGGAGATAGGCACCAGCCCCCTGCGACCCTGCATGGACAAGCGGGTATAGAAAATGTATGTATGGTATGGGGTTCCGAATGTGCCAAAAATGTGTCCTTGGATTCTGCTGCATTGTGGAGTAACATGTCATGACATTTAACATCATCTGTTTTATTAAATTGTTCTGCATTGCTGTAATGTTATGGTCTTCCAGTGTATTTCCACTGTATTGTCTTCTCGTGTTGTCACGTGATGTTGTTATAAGTTGTTGTCAGGTGTTGGTTTTACCTGATTTGTCTTATTTTGTTGTCCAGCCTTGTTGTCACATGCTGTTGTCTAGTCTGTCGTTACACTCTGTCGACACATGCTGTTGTTACACTCTGTCGACACATGCTGTTGTTACACTCTGTCGACACATGCTGTTGTTACACTCTGTCGACACATGCTGTTGTTACACTCTGTCGACACACGCTGTTGTCTTAGTCTGTCATTACACTCTGTCGACACATGCTGTTGTTACACTCTGTCGACACATGCTGTTGTCTTTTTTTCAAAGTCTTTGGTATGACCCGACCGGGAATCGAACCCTGATCTCCCAGTCCCAGGGCGGACACTCTACCACTAGGCCACCGGAGCTCTGTCGACACATGCTGTTGTCTAGTCTGTTGTTGACATCACGGGTCGACAGAGTGTAACAACAGACTAGACAACAGCATGTGACAACAAGGCTGGACAACAAAATAAGACAAATCAGGTAAAACCAACACCTGACAACAACTTATAACAACAGACCAGCCAACATCACGTGACAACACGAGAAGACAATTACTCCACAATGCAGCAGAATCCAAGGACACATTTTTAAAACGGATGATGTTAAATGTCATGACATGTTACTCCACAATGCAGCAGAATCCAAGGACACATTTTTGGCACATTCGGAACCCCATATTTGAGAGCAGAGGACAGAGACCGCTGATCGGATGCGCTGCAGCTGCGCGCGCCGCCTCTACAGTAACGTTCTCAAAGTCACGCCACCAAAAAAAAATAAACATTTAACACGCAATCGTTCATGTCCGCTTTCTGGCACTTTCTCTTTTATTCCTGCCTGACGCGCTCTGCCTCAGCGGAGCTCATCTGTGCCCAGGTGACATCACCACACCTGCGGCGTGCAGCACATATTTCACTATTTTTGCAGTGGAGATCCCAGAACTGCTTCGTTTAAAAGTAGGCTATAGCTCATTATGTGGAAAAAGTAGGAAATCCAGGAAGCAGTTTTTCTGGAGAATTGAGAGGAGATACAAGATAAGAGAGAGGACAGGAAAATAATCAAATAAAAAACAAGAAAACTAAATAAAGTTCTTGAAAAGGAAAAGTAGGTAGATTTTTATCCACTACAAATGTTTAACAATATAAAGCAATAATTTATAAGCATGTAATATTTCATTATTTCATAAAATTCAGATCACTTTCAAAACTCAGGTCCGCACCCAGGGCCGTATCCAGGCATTTGGGGACCAAGGCAAAGTACAGGGTGGTGGAGCCACCCCCTTCCCCCCACATACTGTTTGCACGCTCAGTTAATTTAAGATGGCAGCATGTTAAGCGTACAGTTTGTTGTNCACTAAGTCTTTAAAGTTTGTCTCTTTTAAACTGATTTAGTGGAGATCCTGAAAATGAAAATGTGTCTGAAAACTTGCTCAAATCCCTGAAATGTTACTGATTTATTTCTCTAAAGAGGAACAAAGTTTAGCGACTGATTTCAGCTCAGTTCAGTTTATTTTTATGTCAAACATGTACAGTCACAGTCTTTACAGCTTATCCTTCCAATAATGTGTTTGAAAAGGAGTAGGCACTTATTTAGCCCTAGCCCCTCATGCTACACTCTCATTCATGCACTTTCCTTTAGTCTTAACTTATTCAGACAAAAAATATAAAACAAACATCAAACAACAAACCAAACATACCAATATATCAAACAAACCCCACCACATCATATTTACTTTCACTTCTTACACGTGTACATTTCAAATTTACAAATGACATAGCAAACAAACTAAACCCTATCACCCTCAATAGTACTGTCCTGGTATAACCCCAATTTCTTCATCCTTGAATCCATTTAAAATGTGTATTTTATATTTACTCTGCTTAAAGTATTTTCTTTCTTTTATTTCTTCAGTTGGGCTGTTCCATAGTTTTACTCCTGAAATAAACACACTTTTTAAAGTTGTTCTGGCACGTCGTATTTGGAGATTCCATTTCCCTCCTAAGTAGTACCCACCTTCTCTGTCTAAAAACATTTTACTGTTTTCTTTTGGAAGCATTTTATTTCCTACTTTATATATTATTTGTGCTGTTTTGAACTTCACCAAGTCTTGGAATTTGATAGCTTGCATTTTGATAAAAAATGCATTTGTATGGTCCCTGTACCCTGCATTATTTATTGATCTCATGGCCTTTATCTGCATTATAATTATTGTTTGGATATTACCTATGTATGTGTTTCCCCAGACTTCTACACAGTAGCTCATATATGGCAATAATAAAGCATTGTATAATAGTTCAGTGCTCTCTGGTCCAAGATCTGCTTAGCTTTCCCCAGAACAGCTATGCCTATTGCCAGTTTCCCCCGACCATAAGCAATGTGTGGTTTCCAACAGACCTTGGGGTTAATGATCACACCAAGAAATTTGATCTCATTTACTCTTTCTAAATATACATTGTCAACACAGCTCTTGAAAAAGCATGTGCCATCACGATCTCTGCGCTCTTCTGATCAGGGCCTGCTTGTTGTCCCTCGCACGAGGTGTCGGACTCGTGGGGACCGGGCTTTCTCAGCCTTAGCACCGTCACTCTGGAACCAACTGCCACCGTCAATTAGGCTGTCTACATCTCTGCCGGTTTTTAAGAGTAGGCTAAAAACCCACTTTTTTCGTCTAGCGTTTTCAGAAAACGCTTGATGTCTGCCTGTTTTTATGCTTTTATGTTTTTATGCTTTTATGTTTTTATGCTTTTATGTATTTTTTATTGTTCAATGTTTTAATATTTCTTTTTATCATGATTTTATGTTGTTCTCAGCGCCTTGGCCTCCTGTAACGGGTGTGGAAGGCGCTATATAAATAAAAGTTGATTGATTGATTGAACACATATTTCTACACTGAGGTGTTTCTTTTGATTTCCAAATAACATACATTTGGTTTTATCTAGATTCAATGATCATTTATTTATATCAAACCACTTCTTTAATGTTGATCATTCCTGTGTGATCATTTCCACAACCTGTCAGTTCCATTCCTGAACAAAAAATGTTTGTATCATCGGCAAATATTACAAACTTTAAAATTTTTGATACGCAGCAGATGTCATTTATATAAATGATAAACATTTTTGGACCCAGTACTGAACCTTGAGGTACTCCACACGCAATATCCATCAAATTAGATTTACATTCACTTATTTGCACATATTGTTGTTTATTCTCTAAGTAGCTTTTTAACCAGTCCAACACCACTCCCCTAAACCCATACCTTTCCAATTTTTTTATTAAAATTTCATGGTTAACCGTATCAAATGCCTTCTTTAAATCTAAAAAAACTCCAATTGCGTACCTCTTCTTATCCAGACATTCTGTTATCTGTTCCATTAAATCTATTAATGCCAGTCAGGGGCGTAGCACCAAATTCTGGGCCCTAGGTACAAGCCATCTAGGTGGGCCCCCATGCTCACTTGTTTAATATCTCTCGTGCACATTTTTTGTCATAAGACAAGTTAATAAACATGATCTTAGTTTAACCTCTATATTGAGCAAATACAAATGCCAGCATAATAAAAGTGAAATCTCAGTGCTATCTGGAGAGAATGAGGGCCCTGCTGCTGCATCTAAAGGGCCATGTGGTTCATGATGTTAAGCTTTGCTAATACTGATATATATTGTTGCAATAGGTTAAATTGACCAAGCACATGCAGGAGTACTTCTACAGGTATTCTGTAGTCAGTCTCTCAGGAAATTCCTCCTGAAATTCCTCTTGCACTGTTTTTNCATTACAGCAATGCAGAACAATTTAATAAAACAGATGATGTTAAATGTCATGACATGTTACTCCACAATGCAGCAGAATCCAAGGACACATTTTTGGCACATTCGGAACCCCATATGTATGAGGGTTTTCACGTGTGTGCTGTTACAACCCAAGTGTCTAGGGTACATAGTGAGTCAGCCTTATTGAGGGTTTTTAATGACATTTATATTTCACTGGATCAGGGTTCGTCTGTTGTGCTTCTTTTGTTAGATCTAACTGCAGCTTTTGATACGGTCGACCACGCCATTCTCCTTGATCGTCTGGAGCGGTGGGTCGGGATCAGTGGGTCTGTACTAGACTGGTTCCGGTCGTATCTCCATGGAAGACGGTTTTGTGTTAAATTGGGGGACGTATTTTCCTCCTGGGAGGATCTTCGCTGGGGGGTCCCACAGGGCTCGATTCTTGGCCCACTTCTTTTTGCCATTTATTTGTTGCCCCTTGGCTCAATCATTCGCAAACACGGCCTTGCGTTCCACCTATATGCTGATGACTGCCAGATCTACACCTCGTTTCGTCAGGGGAATGGTCTTGCTATCATGTCCCTTGTGTCCTGTCTCAACGAGGTGAAATCTTGGCTAGCGGCTAACTATTTGCATGTGAATGAGGGTAAAACAGAGCTCATTGTTTTTAATCCAAACAGCAGGCTTGCTGCGGGTTCAGTAGTTGACCCGGGCCCTCGCTCTCCCTTTTTGAAGCAAGTTGTCACTAGCTTGGGGGTGAGAATTGACTCGGGACTTAAGTTTGATGCTCACGTCAATTCTGTTATCCGATCGTGTTTTTTCAATCTTAGACGCCTTGCCAAAATCAAGCCTATGCTGTCGAGAGTCCACCTGGAGCAGGTACTCCATGCATTTGTAATCTCTAGGTTGGATTACTGCAACTCTCTATGCTGGGCTTGGTCAGTCAACACTTCATCGCCTCCAGCTTGTGCAGAACAGCGCCGCCAGGTTTCTGACTGGCGCCAGGAAACGGGACCACATCAGTCCAGTGTTGGCTTCCCTACACTGGCTTCCAGTCTTTTATCGGGCACGTTTTAAGCTTCTGGTGTTTGTTTTTCATTTCTTTCAGGGAGGCGTCCCTCCTTATTTAGCGGCGCTCTTGAAAAAGCATGTGCCATCACGATCTCTGCGCTCTTCTGATCAGGGCCTGCTTGTTGTCCCTCGCACGAGGTGTCGGACTCGTGGGGACCGGGCTTTCTCAGCCTTAGCACCGTCACTCTGGAACCAACTGCCACCGTCAATTAGGCTGTCTACATCTCTGCCGGTTTTTAAGAGTAGGCTAAAAACCCACTTTTTTCGTCTAGCGTTTTCAGAAAACGCTTGATGTCTGCCTGTTTTTATGCTTTTATGTTTTTATGCTTTTATGTATTTTTTATTGTTCAATGTTTTAATATTTCTTTTTATCATGATTTTATGTTGTTCTCAGCGCCTTGGCCTCCTGTAACGGGTGTGGAAGGCGCTATATAAATAAAAGTTGATTGATTGATTGATTGATACCTGGGAGGAACATGAAGGATGCATGAAGAGGTTAAGTCAGATATAAATAAAAGGTTTGTTTGGCGCTCAGTCAGACACTTCTGACATCAGCCATAAACTTTTACACAAAAATACACTTGAATTCAACACAAAGTGCTCAGGTAGAAAATCAAAAAAATTGTTTGCCTAATCTTTTTATAGTCAGGGACACCACTGTGTCCTAAATGGGGACGCCCCCTCTTCAATTACACCACCAGAAAACACTAGTTTAAATACTAAACACGTTATCAGGGACACCCCTAAGTCTGACATTTAACATCTTAATCAGAGACACCCCTGCGACTCTAACAGGGACTCCCCTTCCTGCAACTACACACTGATGTTTAATAAACATTAATTTGACCAAAAATCCCAAACATTAGCTTAACGGAAAAACACAAACAAGAATCAAGTCACATCGGACTTTATTATTATCTTCGCAAAAAAACAGAGTACAGACTGAATATGGCGTCAGTCACATTATCATAGTTCAGCTCAGGTGAAAGAGCGACTCTTCACCTGTAACAGTCTGAGTTTCTGCAGCTGACAGCCAGGAGCGAGAGGTGAGTGAGCTTGTAGTACCGCAAGCTTCCACTGGGGGACTCCTATGAGCTGAAACCCAGTTGGGAGTAGTGAGTGATCCGTACTGCGAGCTGCACGAGCTGAGCCGGGTTAGCGGTACTGCGAGCCTCCACTCCACTGAGTGACTCGTTTGAGCTGCAACCCGCGAGGGAGGGGGTGAGTGATTCGTTTGTCCTCTGCGTGAGGCCCGCTACGGAGGAACTGAATGATTCGTTCATGCTACGATTTAGCACCGGACATTTTACGCTAGCTTTCAGGAAGGGAGGGGGTGAGTGGTGCTGTTAGCAGAGCGATGCTACTGGGAACTAATGAGCTTCCAGGCCAGAGCAGGTAAGGAAATGCTTTTATTAAGAAACTGGCTGTTGCTTTTCCACAATTTAATGATAAGCTAGATATATTTCTACTAATGAAAATAGTTTGATAACAGTAAAAGGGACGAGTCAGTAAATGAGTCAGTTTGGATTGTGACTCGTGATTCATGAATCAGTAAAGTGATTCTCGAGTATTGAACAGTTCGTTCATGACTCGCACATCACTATTCTAAAGTATGCTGAGGAGACAACAGGCCGGAGACAGGCGTCTCAGGTCAGCTGCTCCCTGAGGATCTGTTCCAGAATGTCTTTTATGCTGTCTGTGTCCTCCTCTCCCAGCCGCCAAATGCGTTGTGTTCACACTTCAAGGTGGAGACATGTAGCGCCAAAGGAGGTGGGACTCAGACCACCAGGCTGCTTTGGGGTGTGGTGCTGAAAGGACAGCTCCTCTGTCGCAGCACCACATGATAAACAAAGGAAGGGGAAGAGAAACACACAGTCATGAAAGGCCACGTCCATAACAGTGTGTATGAGGTTTTCAAGTGTGTGTATGGAAGGTTTACCAGGATGTTACTGAGGATGATTGGAATAGGTGAACCTTCTTCATAAAGTCCATGATCCTCTCTACTGTTTATACAGTATTTAGCTTCAGGTTGTTCAGTCTGCAGTGTGCATGGCCGTTTCGCAATACCCAAGAACACTAGTACATTCTTGTGTACTTGTACTTTCCAAGTATGTTCTTGGAAAGTACAGCAGGAAATATGTTCTACCAAGTACAAGAGGATGAGGATGGCATTTGGAACAGAACTGTACTCTGTTATGTTATAGCAAAAAGCGCTGATTTATGCTACGATTACAAAAAACACCTGAAATACAAAATACAAGTCTAGCTTGTCCCTTAAATAACAAAATACAAACATTTTTTTTTATTATTTTTGGTCCACTTTAATGAAAAATGTTAAAATACTAGCATTTACGGCTGTTAAATGAAGAAAAACTTTTTTCATCAAAATGGAGCTATTTAAAGTAGCACTGCTTTTATTTTGATAGTGGGTTAGCTAGTTAGCATTTTGAGGTATCGTGAAGAGTCGGGAAAAACAAATACACACAGCAAGTTTTACAGGTTACACACACTTAAATACAATAACAGACAATTTTATATGTATTAATTTAGACTAAAATATTTGTATTTTTGATATAAAAACACTACAGTTATGAGCTTTCTATTTGGAGTAAGACGGTTTGCGACACAATGCATTATGGGATACCTTGCCAGCCCAAATCCGCTGGGAAATGCATCAATGCATCCTCAATACAATAGACAGAGCAAGAACACATCAGGGAAATTTGAGAGTACTTTCCATGATGCGTACTTAGGATTGGAACAGTACTTGGGCCAACGTTGATGACGTTCCACAAGTACATGGGTACACAAGTTCAGACGAGTACGCATATTGAGAAACGGCCCATGTGAACTTGTGTTGACTGGTATGGTGGTATGGTGTTGAGTTTACAACAGTCAGTCCTGGTTTACAGCATTTCGAGGAAGTTGTGACACCAAAACAACAAAGGCCAATTGCTGAATTAACCAATTACCGAAAAATGAATTTGTGTTAAATGAACCTTTCTTTGTTTGTGCTACTCATTGCTGTGTGGAGAATACACACTGTGGAGCACTTGGAGTAATGAGGCACTCTAATATATAGAAGGCCAAGCGGAAGTCTCATTTCAGGAACATTTACAAAGGGATCAGTCCAAGAGCTGTTTTCTCAAAATGATAATTGCTCCATAGAGCATCAGCAGCTTTAAAGAAAATGCATTCCAAACAAGCAAGTCAAGAGAAAATAAAATGCTGTTTTCACAAGCCTGTTGCTTGTACAGACAATAAAGAATTGAGACTTACGCCTGTCTTCTGATGATCCAGTAAAAGCTTCAGGGAGCTATAGGAACGTGAGGAGAGGAAAACTGAGAAAATTGTTTTATCTTCTTTAGTTTTAATTTATTAAAGATTAGGAGCCTCAAAAACTATTTTCTAAACAAATTCTTGAATCCATTTGTACATTTTGTAAGAATCATGTCACAGTTGTTTTTTAAATAACAGAATAGATCAGGGTTTCTCAACCCTGGTCCTCAGCGCCCCCCTGCCCTGCATGTGCTGCAGAAGCCTGTTAATCACTCACTCATTTGTGTCAGGTGTGTGGCAGCAGGGAAAACACTGGTGTTTGAAAGGGCAACATGGAAAACATGCAGGGCAGGGGGGCGCTGAGGACCAGGGTTGAGAAACCCTGGAATAGATAGATGTCCTCCTTTACCTTAGTGAGTTTTACCAACAGGGGAAAAGTGTAATTTCTGCTTTTGATGGATATTGATCTAAACATTTTAGCACAGGGGTCTCCAACTCAATTCAGCCGGGGGCCGCTGGAGGCGGAGTCTGGGTGAGGCTGGGCCGCATCAGGTTTTCCACAAGACAAGCAATGTTAAAAAATTTCAATCTTCTCAAATCTCTTTAACACAAAATAAGATGAAAAAATATACTAACCTATTAAGAATGAATAAGAAAATTAATCAGTAATGAATAAATAAAATAATTAGATTTCTCATGTGACTATTTGGTTTATTTAGACTTCTGTGTCTTCATAACTGGAAGAAGCTCATCTAAACAATAGAAACATCGTTTTCTACCTCAGCAACACCCAATTCCAACAATAAGACGCTAAATGAAAACAACATAAAAAGACGCTAAATACATGTATCGAGAAAAACACGCAGTAGCGACAATGCTAAATGATCCTATCAACAAAAGCAGCCGTTCAAATTAAAGCACAGACTCTCATCTTTCAAACAATATAAGTCTTCTACATTTTATATAAAACAGAGTTACGAGCAAACAAAGCAGCAAAAACCAGCTCATCTCATGAAGTCAGAAGCATAAATTCAGTCTTAACTTTGCTGCTTTATAGTCATAATCCCTGTTACAGTAAAATAAATCCCCTTGGCTCGTGTAATCCATTTTCCCACTGTGACACTGAACTGATTTCTGACTGTTTTTAGCTTTTTGCTTGTCTCCTGGAGACTGCTTAGAAAGCTCGGACCCCACATTCCCGCAATTTACTGTTTGCACTGTATTACTTCGTGTGCTTCCTGACCGCAAAGGTTAGACGTGTGAACTCAACATCAAGCGACTCTATTGCCTGAGAGTGTTGGGAACGCAGAGCGCTGGGACAAATCTCAGCCAGCCAGGCAGGAGGAAAACACTCCATGGCAACGCTGCTGTTACTTTTACTCAGAGAAATGTTTGCTTGCATCAAGCCTGGCCGATGTCCCGCCCCCAAGAGCCATGTACCTCACTGTGTTTGGTATGTTCATTCAGCTTTGCACACAAAACTATAAAGTGCCCTACATATCAAACTGGCGAGCCGCATTAACATTAAATTTTCATATTAAGGCGAGGGCCACAAATTATCATCTTGCGGGCCGCAAATGGCCCCCAGGCCGCAAGTTTGAGACCCCTGTTTTAGCATAAAGATGCATTTCTATTTTGTTTTTATTTGAGTCCCTTAAGAAAAAAAAGTTTCTCTGTACTGTCTTTGCACAAAGGTATATTTTTTTCAAACCTACAAATAGAATAAATAATAGACTTGCATTGCAAAGTTATCCAAAGTATTTTTACCAACTGCATTTTAAAAAAGTGTACATAAAGGCGATGCTGTTGTTCTTAAGAAATTGACAATCAGGATTTGTGTTTCCACTTTGGTCAGTAGGATCAGGTGACTGCAAAGAACCCAATTAGTTGGTTAGAACCGTGTGCTGCACACGTTTAGAAACCGTCACTAATGAAGTAAACCTTTGATCATCTACATTGATGAGGATGATTTGTGTCAGCAGCACGTACCTTTAACTGCATTTTTCTCTTGTGTGCTTTTGCACAAAACACAACATCAAAGCATGTAATGGTGTTTAAAAGGTCATGTGGTAATAATCCAGACTTTGTCCTGAACCTGATGAGGAGTTCTTCAGAGATGTTTAAAACTTAGATGCAATTGAAATAACTGAAGATTAACATCATACTGGGTTGGAGACTTTGTGTAAACTTTATAGACCTTTTTCATAGAAACCAGATGCATGTAGGCAATGGTTGAACTAGTTTTTGCTTCAGCCTTGACTTCAGGGAGAATAGCTTGCTATCCATTCTTATAAAACAACCCCAGACTCAGAAATGTCATGGCAGTTCATACACTTACTATTGTACAGACTTTTACATCACCCTATCGTATTCATTTAAAAACTACATTATTGTGAAAAAGGTCTTGTTGTGTCAGAGGTTTTCAGCTCTGCAGCAACTTTGCTGTTAATATTTGTTTCTTAGGAAATACTAAACATTCAGAGGATTAAAATTTTATACTGAGAGTAAAACCAGGATAATTCACCACAGCTGTCCTTCTTGCTTAATAAACATAGGTTAATAAGCCAAAAACTATGTGCTTGAACTGCAGGTTGGCCAGATATTACTAAAGGAAAAAATCATCAGTGCACAACAGTTTTAGCCCTATAGTGTGTGGTGTCCATGCACCAGACACAACACAAAAGTATTTCTTTGTCAGACTGGAAATTGCTCAACATCAAATATGAGTAAACTAACATGGTGGAGCATGCATCACGCTTCTGTCACCTTGTTTATTACGCTTGTTTATCTTTGAAATTTGGACCAGAACAATTCAACTAGTATGATAGCCCCAATGTATGAGTGGGGACATCCCAACATGCTTCCAAGCTAATCAGAGGACTCTTAACACAGCACAAATAGCAGGAATGTCTCATAAGATTATTTTTAGAGCTAATATGGTAATTGGGCACATCCTTAAAATTGTCGGAAAGGGAGGATCAGGTCAAAAATCAGTACGATTATCCTTCCGTGTGAACTGGGCCTTAGAATAGAATAGAATAGAATAGACTTTATTGATCCCACAGTGGGGAAATTCACTTGTCACAGCAGCACCATCACTCAAAAGGTAATTAGAAGAAGATAAAAAAACAAGGATACATCTATATACACATAGACAGTAATCTACTATTAAATCCTAGATCACTAAAAAAAAACACAAATAAAGATGAAAACAGACTTGGTACCAGCACTATGCAGCATACTGTAAGAGACACAGACAACAGTGAGAATCCGTTATTGCACAATTATAGAACACATGAATATTGCATTGGTGTTATTGTGTACCAGGATGATACCAGTACAGCTTAAACTGAGGAGTTATACATTCTTACAGCAGAGGGGATGAAAGATCTGCGATAGCGCTTAGTTTTGCATCTGGGATGTCTCAGTCTACCTCTGGAGGAGCTGTCCATGATCTCCACAGTGGAGTGCAGTGGGTGGGAGGGGTTTCTTAAGATGGAGGTCATCTTCCCCAGCATCCTCCTCTCACACGTCTCCTCAACAGAATCCAGTGGGCAGCCCAGAACCGAGCTAGCTTTGGTAGCTAGCTTGTTCAGTCTCTTTCTGTCTCGGTCAGAGCTGCCTACACCCCAGCAGACCACAGCAGAATGAATAACAGAGCCAACAACAGAGTGATAAAAGGATTTTAGCAGCTGGGAGTTAACTCCGAAGGACCTCAGCCTCCTCATGAGATGGAGGCGGCTTTGGCCCTTCTTATACAGAGCATCTGTGTTGTGGGACCAGTTCAGTTTACTGTTGAGGTGAACACCCAGGTACTTAAAGGTGTCCACCACCTCAATGTCTGCTCCCTGGATGTTTACTGGTGAGTGAGGAGGAGTGTTTCTCTGGAAGTCAATCACCATTTGCTTTGTTTTACTGGTGTTCAAGCGAAGGTGGTTACGCTCACACCAGTCCACAAAGTCCATGATGACTGACCTGTACTCCTGGTCGTCCCCCTCAGACACACAGCCGACGATGGCCGAGTCATCAGAGAACCTCTGGAGGTGACAGCTGCTGGTGTTGTAGGTGAAGTCCGAGGTGTAGAAGGTGAAGAGAAAGGGTGAGAGCACTGTACCCTGCAGAGCTCCAGTACTGCACACAACCACCTCAGACGTACAGTTGTGCAGCCTCACTTACTGTGGCCTGTTGGTGAGGTAGTTGGTGATCAATGAAGGGCCAAAGCCGCCTCCATCTCATGAGGAGGCTGAGGTCCTTCGGAGTTAAATCCCAGCTGCTAAAATCCTTTTATCACTCTGTTGTTGGCTCTGTTATTCATTCTGCTGTGGTCTGTTGGGGTGTAGGCAGCTCTGACCGAGACAGGAAGAGACTGAACAAGCTAGCTACCAAAGCTAGCCTTTATAACGTGTGTTGAAGAAATGTATAAAATGTACCCATCCATTTAAACAGTTAATTCTACCACTAACCTTAGTATGTCTGAAAGGAAACAGGTCCATTAAAGAAATCCATCTTCTAAGCCAAACTTATCTGCACTTTCCAGGTGAACCCAAAATGTTTCAGGTCAGAGGATCTGAGTTTATCAGAAATCCGAAGTTTTTTCTCAGTGCTGAGAGAACCAGACTGCAGAGCCAGGTATATGTCAGCTCCATTTTTTTCTAAGTTCCAACAGACTGGACTGGCAAGTGGAATATTCTGGCCACAGGGGGCGACAGGGGCTGGGTGGCCTTGCATTAACCCTGTAAAGGGTGATATAAAAAAGTTGCAAAGTATCCTTTTATGGTCTCCTTCCAGTCTGTACCTTTAAACTATATCTGAAAAGCTTCAGTGGGTGGTGACCAGGATGCATCCTGGTCAGAGAGAATGTGTGTGTGAATGGGTGAATGACTGTTGTGTTGTAAAACACCTTGGAGGATCGTAGGACTCTAGAAGGCATTGTATAAATACAGGCCATTTACCATTTACCATATAGAGAAAGAGAGTAAATAGTAAAGGTCAAACACAGAGAAACTAGCTCAGCCTCTGATCTCAGCTCCTGCTTTATGCCTTCACTACCGCAGAGGAAACTCTGATTTGTCAGTACATCTCTCTCTTCATCCTTTCAATAACACACCAAAAACATGAATTCCTCTGCTTCAGGCAAAGACGTACTCCTGACC
Organism: Aphyosemion australe; assembly: GCA_006937985.1. NCBI lineage: Eukaryota > Metazoa > Chordata > Actinopteri > Cyprinodontiformes > Nothobranchiidae > Aphyosemion > Aphyosemion australe. The sequence continues at coordinate 145,915 of SSNS01000292.1, read as the reverse complement.
CACAGGGATTATTCCCCTGTTTTCTGATTGAGAAGCATGGCTTCAGATTAGGAGAGTTGATCAAATATGAAAAAATTAAAAGGCCCTGTCTGTGAGATGCAACCTGCCTAGCAGCCCCAACACAGCAGCCATCAGAGACGTTTTTGACATTTCAACAGACAAACCTAATCTCCACTGTTCTTTAGATTGCAGTGTAAATACATAAACCCCAGGTCTGGAGGTTCCTTAAATAAACATCTGTAGGTGTTGAAGTATTGTGAAGCTTTAGTTAAAATGCGACTTGTATGGCTGACATTTATTTCACTTTGCCTTGTGGGGGTCTTCTAGTAACTAAATCATAGGAAAATCTATAATACACATGGCCAGGGGTGGACTGGGACAATAATTCAGGCTGGGAATTTGGTAAAAACCCAGTGCAGACTAGTAAATTGTTGCCATCCCTCTGTTTGAGCGGAGGGTGGGGGTCTGGAGAAGCTATCGGCAACACCGAGCGGGCCAGTTCAGCTGTCAGGCCACCGGTGCTCCCGATGACCAGCCCTCCACTGCAAGTGGCTGTTGAAAAACTGTGCTTGATTGTTTTACACTTCTGTGATGTGGATTATTTTTTCACTACGGCTTAAACATTAAAAACTCCCAACAATCTAAAATTAAGAAGCTTGAGCATCACTTTACAACGATTGTACTAATATATATTCTACTGTGTCAAGAAAAAGATGTGGTTTTATTTCTTATTTTGTGAGAAATTGTTCTTAAAATTTGGTGTGAACTACATTCCTGCCTAGCTTAGAAATCTAGACCGACCGTAGCAGTAGCTAAAGATAATATAAGTTTATAACTAAATAAATAAATATACTATACATCATGTTGTTTGTTGCTTTGATTGGCCCTAGCTCTGTATAATTGCATGCCGAGACTAACCTAGACTCCAGCCCACGACTACGTTGTGGCCAGACTAGTTATTTACAGGCTAATTGCTGCCAGGGGTTAGGAGCAAAATGGTCAGATCTGTGAAACATCAAGTCGCCTTTGGCCTCCAAGAGTTTATTGTTCAGCTCACATTTACAGTTACTGATATTTAAAAGTAATTTTGTTACATGAAAGTCTTATCGAGATGTTAAACTAATTTTATAGACTAACTTCATTACTAGTGGACAGAAAAACCTGAAACACTAGCAAAGGGTTTAGCACCCAAGTCCTTTTGGATGAGGTGAAATGTCTTTGAGCAACAAGAAAAGAAGTCCATTTTTTTAACTCTTCGGATTGACTTTGAAGAATGAGAATCCACACCAACATTGAAATCAGTGTTGGTCATGATGTTGGTGCACTTTAAGCACATCTGTTTGGAACTATTTGAGTTGTCTGTCAGTGCTGCGTGTTTTGTTTGTGGAAAGACCACCACACTACAGACCTCGTTATGTTTCTGAGATTCTCACAATGAAAAAAGTATGCTGAGGTTGTTCAGCAGCAGCAGCAGCCTGAAGAGGAGATGAAAGGTGCTTGTAGCACAAAATAGACATTGAGTCCTTTGGTAGCAGCACAAACAGGCACTCATGAGATACAGAGAGCTGCAGTGAAATATGTGTGTGTGTGTGTGTGTGTGTGTGTGTGTGTGTGTGTGTGCGTGTGTGCATACTAGTCTACCAGTCACCATGTTCTGATTATTATTAGAGTTTGTTATTTTCTATTTTTGGTCATAAAGTATCTGTAGTGTGTGCAAATACAGCTGGGTTGACATAACAATATGTTTCTACTAAACTTGCACTTATCATACAACTAAGTCTTTTTTGTGTAGACAGGTTCTAAGATCCCAAAATATCTATTGTAATATTGGATAACCTATATTAGGTTATCCCATTTCTAAATTGCCCTTCATCTCTAAAATTTTAGAAAAAGTTGTAGCCGATCAACTGATTACTTTTCAGTTTTGATAAATTCCAATCTGGTTTTTGTAAAACTCATTCAATAAACAGCTTTGATTAAAGTCTTAGTATTGTTGGATCTTTCTGCAGCTTTTGACACTGTTGATCACAGCACCTTAATTAAGACTTTGTGACTTGGTGGGGATCTCTGGAACTGTTCTAGACTGGGTCAGATCGAACCTTTCTAACAGAAGTTTCGGTGTCTGTATAAACCAAATCATGTCAGATTCCACCATTCTGTTCTGTGGGGTACCCCAAGGCTCAGTTTTAGGTCCACTCATGTTTTTATACAGGGTGGGCCATTTATATACAGTATATGGTATTTCCTGCATAAAGATCCTTTGGGTTAAATAAAATGTTCTTATTTTAATATTATGCTTAGATCTAGAAAATCTCCATGATCCTTGAGCACCAAAATGCAGACATTTTAGATAGTATTGTGAAAATGATTGCCATCTCCCTCTTTGCCTCCATCTGCCCACTTCTTTTTATGTTCACCACAGATCCCTACATTGCTCCCACAGCCTCCACCAATGCTGTACCACCCTGTAGAAATGCATTTTCTGTGTATGAAATGTTCTATACAAATAAAGCTGCCTTGCCTTGCCTTAGTAGTTGAAGGCAATAAAAGATTTTTCCGTGCCTCTACCTCACCCACAAGCACCTCTATTTCAGTGAAATTGTGTTTTTTAGACCTCTCCATTGCCATGGTTACCTGTGAAATGCCACCGATTAGCCTTTTTTTTGCTAAGCTTCAGTAGCTTCAGTAAAGATTTTATGCAGTTTTATAAATGAGGCCCGATCTGTATGACATTACTGACATTACTCCCATGCCTTGATTTAAATAAAACATAAATTAACAAATTGGTTTTGCATTAAAAAACAACAAGAATAAAAAAAACCTCCAAACTCCTCTGGAAATATATTTTGCAGAATGTGCCTAATCCTGTCTCTGTTGGTAATAAGTGATAAATAATGAATGAAGAGCATAAATAAACACAACTCTCTCACTTTAGGGATGCTCATATGGATCCTGCAGCTGTTTAATAGAGCAAGTATTTATACAAATAAGAAGAAAACCGCTACAAACAGCTTTTGGCAACAAACAACATCAACACCTGTTTTGTCAAACTCAGACTGCATTCATTACTGGTTAAAGGTGCAACTCTGAAAACTTCATATATTTATTCTCTGCTCATTTATTGTTTACTTAAATTTAAAATTAGCTCTTTCAGACAGCAGAAGAAATATAACTGTATACCTTACATGTTTCATATGAGATGTTGTCCTATAAGTCCTAGTGTCACATTAGGTTTGCACAGTAACATATGGAAGCCAGACGGTCATGAATCTTTTTTTTGAACGTTAGACTTTTTGCCAAATCAATAAGACAGTAAAAGGGCCTCTGAATATTGTAGTTGATTTCTGTCCTCCTTTAGCTATGCACTTTGTTAGACTTATACACAAAACTAAAATGTTGATTTAAGATCTTTACATTTGTTTCTAATACTGCTGTTGTTCTGCAAAATAAAATAGAAAATGTAAGAATTTTCAGTCATTCTTTAAAGTTTTTCAACCTTTTGGACTTTTATATAGTTTTGCGTGAAGGGAATCTAATGTTATACAATATTTATACATGTATTTTTAGTAAAAAATATAAACAGAACAGTGAATCCTTCTCTGATTTTCGGAATCCTTAAATACCAGGGCATAAACGTAATCTGGTTTACCAGATTCTAAACTTGTTCAAATCTAACAAGTGAACAAAAACACAGCTGATTCCACACTCTTGGCATCCTTGTCCCCCTGCAAATGAATATGCAAGTGTGTACTGTAAGACATGTTGATTTGGGAAACACTACATTGAATTAGTGATGCATTATTTGCATTTGATTTGAATTAAAGGCCAGATTATGAATCTATGTGGTCCATGATGTTTAACAGTGTAGATGATCTTGGAAAAAGCTATTGAATCAAGTGCTGGTGAAGACTGTCAGTCATCCAGGTCATGGTAATCCAAAGAGGTTTGAATGAAGGCAACTGGACTTCTTTGGTGTCTTGAAAATGTTTCACTTCTCATCCGAGGAACTTTGTCAATTCTGACTGAAATATGGGAGGGTCAAACTTATAAACTGAAGCTGTCTATTGTTGCTTAACAAGCTGAAACTACTTATGAATCCCCCTCCTCCCTACCCCCGAGGACTTGATGATGTCGAGGAAGAAGCCTCAGGTTTCACCTTTCCAGCACGTATAATGCAGCTCTAAACCTAATTCCAAAACAGTTTCAGTCTAGGTCACACCCTCCTGGATCTAATCAAAACAACCATTCCAACACAATATGGCTTACCACATCAAACGAAGTGTCTTCAAGATACCAAAGAAGTCCAGTTGCCTAAATTTGAACCCTTTCGGATTACCATGAAGCATATTTAACAAATTATCAACAGCAAGAAGTCGTTCAATAATCCCACAAGAAGATTGATAGCAATTAACAAAAATAAAAACCAATATTTCACAAAGGGTTCAGACATGTACACCCTCACAATGCAGTTTCCTAGTTGTTAATTTCAAACAGTTCTTTTAGAAAGCAGGCGTTCCATGGCATGTCCTCCTGCTGACTGGCTGTTTTCTTCAGCCCAGTCATTGGTGAGCTAAGCTTGAAGGCTTTGTAGTTTAAATAGTGAATGCAGTCGGTTCTGTACAGCATTTGTTTAGTGACTAAGGAGGAAGCCAGCCAGCCCTTTTGTTCCTGCACAGTTAGCACCTAACACCAACTTGCACCGTTGCTCTGTAGCTTATGAGGCCAGCGGGCAGCCTCTGAGTGCTGCTTCAGGCACTTGTTATCCTCGTTAGTGGTTGTATGCTCCAAGAAGAACATGTTCCTTTTCTTTAGCAGAAAAAGGGAAATAAAATAGCCTCACCTGGAACACAACTTTCAACTTCTGTTAGCAAATGAAATCACATTGATCATTCACCACTATATATATATGTATTCAACCACAGTTAAAATAGCTTAAACCTGTTGCAGTGCTCTAATGTGTATTTAACAAATTCAAAGATTCAGTGACTTTATTCTCTGCTACCATTAATATTCTGTGGTGAGGTTCCTTCTACCTTTGCCTGCCACTCATCCTGTAAACTAAACCCTTCATTTCTATGGCAACACTGTAAAAACATCCCTTTGCCCTTTTGGAGACAATGTTAACCATCCACTAGACCCTTCACATGAAGCATCTCTCCATCACGTGTGTACTCCCACATGTTGAATTACAAATTTAGTGATGTAGATCTGTGTGTGTGTGTATGAGTGTGTGTGTGTGTGTGTGTGTGTGTGTGTGTGTGTGTGTGTGTGTGTGTGTGTGTGTGTGTGTGTGTGTGTGTGTGTGTGTGTGTGTGTGTGTGTGTGTGTGCATTTGACTGGTCCTCACTTTGGTGCAATCTTACAGAGCTCTACTCGTTAGTTTTAGAGGTTTGGTGTGAATTAAGTTTTAGTTAAGGTTAGGGTTAGGAATAGATGAGAATTGGTTATGGTTAGATTTAGGGTATGGGTTAGGCATAATACAGTCACAAAAATGAACAAAAATGAATGGAAGTCAATGGATGGTCCTCACTAAGACAGAAAGACGAGAATGTGTGTGTGTGTCAGTGTGTGTGCTCCTCCTGCCTTCATGAATCTCCTCACAACCCCCCATCAGACCACCAGTTTACTTCCATTAAGATAAGGTTAATGCAGACTTGCACACGAGTGCACGCGCGCACGCATGCGCGCACGCACACACACACACACACACACACACCTATATATCCTTATTTCTTTGCACTTCCTAATATTTGCTATAAAGGCTTGATAATTAATTGCCTGCAAACAATGTATACTAAAGGAGATGTGAGTCCTGCCTTTCACTTTATCGTCAGATGCGTTCACCACAGATTAATTTAATGTTTTAATAGTAAAGGGATATTTCAGCATTTTCTTATGTGTTTTTAGGTTAAAAAAAAGATTACCAGTGTTTTCATAATAGAAAGTTGTTTTAGTTTCACGGTAATGTTTTGGCTCCATGATTTGATTCACTTATGACTCAATTCTGACATGACTTTGATGCATCTTAATCATATGGCAGTCATTCTCATTCAGCTATTCTTGTTGCATTTGAACTATTCACTTCAGCTCATGACTTAAGCTGCATGTTTACAGCTTCACATGCAGTCGATCTTGCCAACTTAGTGACTTTGTTGCTATCTTTAGTGGGCTCCCAGACCCAGCCCTAGACAAATCTGGAACCATTTTGTTTAATTGTTGACTTTTGTGATGTGAAAGCACATAACATTATGGCTACAAACACATGTAGCTGGATTTTTGTAAAACTGTGCAACCTCCCCTGCCCACCTAGGAAAAACAACTTTGGTCCAACCCATCTCGTTTTCAGCAAACAATCCAGTGCATTGTGAAGCACATTCATAGGCATGCTAAGCCTGTAGGTGGCAGTAGTTCCCCAAATCTTTGTTGAAAAACATTCCTTGTTCGTCCTTTGCCTGTGGTCTTTAACATAGAACAGTAACTGGGCTTTTAAAAACAAGTAAACGAGTGTAAACACAGGTCGTACCTGTGACGTCAGAGCATCTTTGTCTCTGGCAGCGATGTTGCAAAACCTACAGTATAATCTATTTACGTCCACAAGCAAATGCTGATAAAACCTCAACATGTCTATTTTGTTTTGCTATCATTATGTTTGAAACATTGTGACTTTTTAATTTATGGAAAGGTGTTTTAGTTCCCCAGACAATTCAGATTTCTTTTGTGTTCTTTTAAAATTATTATGCTTTACTGTGCATAAGCAAAGACTGCAGGTTCAGGTGAAAATTCACAAGTACAGAATGAATATTTTAAAGTGGAAACATCCATCTGTCCTATTTCTTTACACACTTGTTCCTGTTGGGGGTTGAGGGAAGCTGGTGCATATCTGCAGCAGTTAGTCCAGAGGCTGGGTTACACTCTAGATGCATTGCCTGTCCATTACAGGGTCGCATGAATGTAAAAACATGCTAAGATATACCCTCATCTGTAAACGGGAGAAAGGGGAAATGCTGAGAGTCACTCCTCTACCAACAGAAGATGCACAGAGGTGATTTTGCTCTACCCACTTTTTTCCTAAACAGGTCACCAGTCAAGTGGGTTAGATAACCTAACGTGCACATTTTTGGGGTGTGGGAGGAATCCTCACATGATCTACAGAGAGGAAACATGGTAGGGAAGTTACTGACAGTTCAACTTACAAAAATTAGTTGATGTTTACAGATCCTAACAAAATGCTTCACTGTGAATTAGTTCCAAAGACAGAGATCCAGCAGCTCGTGCATGTATGAGATTCATGAGAACACAATTTGCCAGTAACAGGTGGGCAACATCTCTCTCTTTCTCCTCTCTCTCTCTCTCTCTCTCTCTCTCTCTCTCTCTCTCTCTCTCTCTCTCTCTCTCTCTCTCTCTCTCTCTCTCTCTCTCTCTCTCTCTCTCTCTCTTAGCCTAGTGAACTAGACCAAATTCTTGCTTTGCAGAGTTTGGTCTAGGCACGCTTCATTGGAACCCTCGCAGCCCAAACCACTGCTGTGTCTATCCAATCACAACTCGCTATAGTTTTGGTTGGGCCAATCACAGCGCTCTATATTGTGGGCCAATCACAGAGCGGGAGTAGCCGATGACGTCAGCGCTGCGGCCGCGAACCCAAGCAACATGGCGGCAGCGCCGGAGCCACGTTCTTTTGAAACAGCTTTGTCATCAACATTGGATTATTTAGACTCCAACGTGCGTAAGTCTGTCTGATATACTTAACGGCTTCTTATTTTTATCAAACAAAGTAGTGCAATGTCCCAGTACACCTGATATTCACATGTTTTTATACAAAAACGACAGAAATCATTGACGCCATTAGTGGGTCCCGCTTTTCCATCGCTGTGATTACGTCACGTTGTTCGTTACTCTGATTGGTCCTAGCGCTATCCAATTGCGTGCAGACAGTTTGAAAGACAACCGTAGATCCCGCCTCACGACTGAGAGCCGTCAATGGTTCGTGGCCAGACTATATATTCACATATATAGGATGGCTTGCCAGGCTATCTCTCTCTCTCAGCAAACTGAGAAACTGAAACTCTAAAAAATTAGAATATGATGCAAAAATAAATTCATGTTCAGTAATCCAACTTAGACTGAGACACCATCTAAAGCAGGGTTTCTCAACCCTGGTCCTCAGCGCCCCCCTGCCCTGCATGTTTTCCATGTCTCTGCTTCAGCACACGTGTTGCAGAAGCCTGTTAATCACTCACTAATTTGTGTCAGGTGTGTGGCAGCAGGCAAACACTGGTGTCTGAAATGGCAACATGGAAAACATGCAGGGCAGGGGGGCGCTGAGGACCAGGGTTGAGAAACCCTGATCCTTTGCAGGTGTTCTGGATTCATTAGCTGATTAGAGTGTGACACTTTGAGTCTAGAATATTGAACCTTTTCACAATATTCTAATTGTCTGAGATTTTGAATGTGGGGTTTTATCAGCTGTAGCCATAATCATCACAATTATAACAAATAAAGGCTGAAATATCTGGCTTTGCATAGAATGAGTTTGTCTCATTTATTAGTTTCACCTTTTAGGTGAAATTACTGACATAAATGAACTCTCATCCCATATTCTTGTTCTTGTGAAGGATCTGCTCCTTCACCCTCTGATGTGTTGTTCCGTATTGGACTCACCTGCCCCTTGTTATCCTAGCTGATTCCTGATTACCCTCATGTATTTAAATACGCTTGTCTGTGTCAGATCCTCGTTGTGTCTACCTGTTGTGTCACCGCTTACCATCATTCATAATAAACAGTTCTTTTGCCTGCCAGTTTGCCTCCTGTTCCTGCTCACCTGCATTTTCTACTATTTCAACAACCAACATCATGACAATTCAAATTTCTCCAATTTCACCTGAGAGCTGTGAGACAGCTGTGAGGTGTGAGACAGCAGTGAGGTGTGCTGTAAGATTGACAGAGGGATTCAAGGTGGAGGTGGGACTGCATCAAGGATCGGCTCTAAGCCTCTTCTTGTTTGGTTTGGTGATAGACAGTCTGACAGATGTTAGACAGGAGTCTCCATGTTTGCAGATGACACTGTGATCTGTGGATAGGATCATGAATGAGTCCATCAGAGGGACAAATTATATTTGGGAGATAAAGTCAGAGAGGACAGACTGCAGGTTTGGACATGTTCAGAGGAGAGACAATGATTACATAGGTAGAAGGATACTGAGGTTGGAGCCACCAGGCAGGAGGCTGAGAGGAGATTTATGGATGTGATGAAAGAGGACATGAAGTTAGTTGGCGTGAGTGTAGAGGATGCAGGAGACAGGACTGAATGGAGACAGATGATTGGCTGTGGAGACCAGTGAAGGGAAAAACCAGGAGAAAGAAGATAATAAATTGTTTTCAAAATCCTGATCACCAACATTGAGTTTTTCTTTCGTCAAATTAAGCTTCTTTATTCTGATTTATTCAGCTGATGTTATAAAATGTTGATCTGTTGCTACCTGCTTTCTGCCTTTGGCGTTGGCATCATGTCTGTGCAGAAAACTGTTGCTGCTAATATGAGACTCCTAGCAACTTTCCCGCTCTCTCCACTTACCCACTGGCAGATGTTTAACAAAGAATCAGAGCAGCACTCTCACAATGAGCAGTGGCAGCTGTTGGGTTACAGATGCTGGCTGCTGGCTAGAAGTGCTACACTTCATCATTCCCCATCAATAATAGGCCTAATGTGTTTGGATTTTGATTTAAAATATAATCTGTGTTTGTGCCCCTGTCTAAATAATGATCATTTCGCTACCCCTGAGACAGAATTTCACACTTTGATTACATATAATGGATACTGCTGCATGGAGATTTCAATAATGTGACAAGTGACAAAGAGAGGAGGAAGACTTAGCAATAGAGACAGAGACAAACAACCTCTCCCCTTAACCGGGACAAGAAAATAATACAGTTTCTCTTGACTAATTAAATGCAACTTTTTATGAAGGCATTTTGCTGGGTGATTTATGATTCTCTAAGACTGTCAACGTGTTTGTTGGCAAACAGATGCTAAAATACTTAATGCTGATGAAGCTCATCTAAATTAGCAAAGCAGAGACGGAGAGAAGCCAAGGGTTATCTGGCATCTGCAGTGTCTCTGGTTTTTAAATAAACACAGATCAACGGATCAGTCAGATGAAACAAATGTGAAAAAGATTCAGTCACTGTGTGTGTGTGTGTGTGTGTGTGTGTGTGTGTGTGTGTGTGTGTGTGTGTGTGTGTGTGTGTGTGTGTGTGTGTGTGTGTAAGAGAGAGATTTTTATTTTCACTTATCTTGCTTACGTGCGAACCAACTAAGAGCGTTCTGCTGAATCCCCATTTTCCTTTAATCTTCAGCCGCAGTTTATGCTGAGATGAAGCATAATGCACATCAATCAGAAACACACACACACACACACACACACACACACACATACACACAAACACACACACACTCACAAATGCATATATCAAAGATAAAATTAATGATATCAAACAGAGTTATAAATATGTAAATGAGGTTATCACTCGGTGCTGTGTGGAAAGAAAACGTGCCACGTGTGCAACAAAACACTGTTGATACAAATCCAGAGAAATATATATTTTTTAAAAAGCCACCTACGTTTTTTGTGTCGAACTCAAATAAAAAAAATGACGTGAGTCGGTTATTAACACTTGAGGTCGAAGAGTTTAACACAAAAGCTTAAATCCCACAAAAGCTGCTCTATAAGACATTGCTTGAAGAGCAGTAAGATTCCCTTTGTCAAGCTCCTATTTACACTTCGGTCCGCCTCTCACAAGGACACGCTCTAAGAAATCTCTCCTTTGAAATTTCAGAAATGTTTTTCCAGTCACAAGAATTTATTTAAAGCACTCACATAAACAGCTTTTGACACAAAAAATTAGTTAAAACATGAGATTTCTTTAGTTGTTGGACTAGTCTGTGTTGAAGGGCAACCTTGGGCAAATAAAGGACTGTTTTAATGACACCAGAGGTGGTTGAAAATGTCTGGTTTTGTTTAAAGAGAGGATTTTAAATGCACCTAAAAGAAAAGTGTATCACAGAGATATGCTTCAACTTGTTTCATGACAACCTTTTAGAGATATTCGTGTAGGAAATGACATAAAATTATAAGAGACTCCACATTAGATGAGGTTTGATACTCAAAAGAATCTATAGACATTGTCCATCATCCATTTTCTTCCACTTATCCAAGGTTAGGTCACATGTGTAATAGGTCCACTAGGGAAGACCTTTTGTTCAGAGGAAGCATTGGCAAATTCCTGCCAGACTTGACCTGTGGATGCACCAGCAGGGCTACGTCTAGCTGCTGCTGGTGATGCTTGTGCATGACAAACACCTTCCATAGAAAATATAACCTTGTAATGCAAAACTGACAGAGCTTTAAAGGTTCCTAGGAAAATACTCACATGGACTTCTGTAAAATGTGTGGCACTGGAGCTGATTTAAGACAGCAGCAACACAACTTGGCCTTTGCTGCACTCGGACTAGCTGTTAGTACATGTCCCTGCAGGACATGAACTATTTCTCTAAATTGAGGCAACCCACCGGTTACAGGGTGAACACACTGTCACCCTAAAGTCTGATTGGTCACCTTTACGATGATGTGAAGTTTGTAAAGGTTGTCTATTCTTGGAATGAGTAACACAGCTAGACTGTTCAAAAATCTCTTCTAATATTCTCCTGTTGATATTCATTCTTGTTCTAAGCTTCAGATGCTACCAGGTGTGTTCCAGTTTCAGGTATGTCAGTGGATCCTGATTGGCTCCAGACTGACAGCGGTTCAGATTTGAAAGATGAGTGCCAAAGTCACAAAATTCAGTTGAAAACTTGATTACTATGTTAGAAATGTTATGTTTTAACAAAAATAAATTAAAAAAAAATTGTAGAAAGGAATCTATAACATTCTAGCCTACAAGCCATCCCATACAGTATATGTGAATATATAGTCTAGCCACGGCCCATTGACAGAGCTCAGTCATGCACCAGAATCTACGGTTGTCTTTCAAACTGTCTCCACATGCTGTTGGACAAAAACAGCATGACGTGTTCACCGCTACGGATATCAGTCAATGGGGCAGTCCACCATACACTGTTAAAGAAGATGCAAATACATAATTTTTCTAAATAAAGGACTTAAGTAACTTAGCTATCTGCTCCTGACTCAAAGAAAAGCCCAAGTCTAAATTGTCCAAAGTTGATGCCAAAGCCATTTCAAATGAACCATCACCATCTTTGTTGTTTCGCTCAGTCACAGCGACATCCCATCCACCAAATCAATAAGAGTGCTATGGCTGGCATGACAGAAAACTGATCGGGCCTGCTGAGGCCCTATAAGGAGCGTGGCTAGACTGACCTGCAGAGCACAATTCTTTTGGTTCTACTACAGTCTGTCTAGATTTCTAGGCTACCAACATTCTGCTTTTTATTCAAATCCACTGAGGGCCAAATATCCAATTTAATCATAAAATTAATTTAAAAGTTTCAAATATGGTTAATAACAGATAAATACTCTGTGTATTATTTTCACACCCAGAATTGCAAATGGCACCTGGACCACACTTTAGACAACTCTGCTGCTGGAGTGACCCCCCACACCCCCCCACCCCCATGCCGGCTGACTTTCAACAACTCCTGGCTGAGGAATGAGATGTTCTTCTTACACAGACCTCTTCATAAAGGTACCCCAACAGGCTTTCTAACATAATACCATGTATTGTCAATAATCATTACAGCAAATAAATAATCACCCAAAGACAAACATACTCACTTATGGCGTTATTGATAATGATTGCACAGAAACACCTCCAAATCCTCAAACTTTCTTTTTCATCACACATTTAATTGCAAATTCAAATGTAGCCTTGTATGGTGCTGATGAAACAGCTGCTTCAGGTTTACGGGAACTAAAAATATCAGATGTTCACCGTAATGGTTTGGATGAGATTTTCTATTTTTTTCCCCACCATGCTTAATTGAACCGTTATAATGTAGCGTAGTTGGTTCTCTTCTTCTTCAAATGATGCCTTTTGGCATCTTTACCCATAGGGCATTTCAGCTACAATTATCAGTCTATCTCTCACACGCATTTGATGTAAGAGAAGCCTTTCTATTCTAACCGGAGCAGCAGGCACGGGCTGAATAATTTCACTCACTTCATATACTTTGCTGGGACCCTAAGGATACTGTATCTTTGTGCTTCAGGCTTCTTGACAGCTGCAGAATATCAGCGCAAACATCAATGGAGGATTTTAGTTGCCTCTGCTGCTGTACTACTGTGCCGTTTGCGTTGTGCAACCTGTGATCTTTTTCAGTGCATGATTCACTAAAGTAACAATATTTCAATGCAGTAACAATTTTATCTGTGCTTTTCTGCTTTTCTACATCTGACATTTATGGTTGTTTATGTGAAATTCTCTCTAGAAATGGGGCTGAACAGGATTTTTAAAATTTATGGTCATCTTTATATAAATAATAGAATTTGAAAGAACTGCTTGGACTGTAATAAATCATCAGCTTTCATATTCCAAGTGCCACTCATTCATGCCCTGCATGTCAATGATTTATTTTGCCAGCATGATTGACTCTGGCTGCCCTTGATGCCCACACCTGAATTAGGTGATAGCAGCTGTGATGCTAAAATCCAAAAGGTTTGGTGAGCATCATTAGAGCACAAGAGGAGTGAGAAAAATGTAAATTTATCTCAACTGATGTTGTCACTTTAATATTCAGCAATAAATACTGGACCTGACTTTCTGCTTTGAGCAGAGGATTTAGAGTGTTTTGGTGTCTCTTTCCTGGGTGATGATGATGGAGTTAGAGCTTTGTCCTGGTCTGGTGTAGTAAAGCTGGAGCTGATCTCAATTTACTGGTCAGACTATGTTTCCGCCCTCACTTATAAACCTGAAATATAGTCATAGATTTAAAGAACACTAGCATGGATACAGCAGTTAAAATTAGCTTCTTCTGTTGGGTGGCTGAACTCAGCCTCAGAGATACAGTGGAAACCTCCATCATCTTGAGGACCCCAGGGAAAACCCATAAGTTGCTGTAGGGATTGAATAAACCATCTGTGGTCTAGGAACACCTCACAATCTCACACAAAGCACTCTGACCTGTAGCCTCTGTAACTTGACTTTGGATAAGTGGAGGAACACGGATGGAATATTCAGATTTATTTTCCCCAGTGCTACATTCTTCTCAAATACAGTTAGTTGTGAAATAGTGTTGGGGTAGCAGTAGCTCTAGAGGTAGAGCAGGTTGTCCAGCAATCGGAAGGTTGTAGGAGCTATCCCGGCTCCTGGCAGAGAATTCTGTCCTTGGTCAAGACACTTAACCCACCTTGTCTGCTGGAGGGACTGGTGGCACCTGTGCTCTGCAGCCTCACCTCTGTCAGTGCGCCCCAGGGCAGCTGTGGCTACATTTAGGCTCATCATCACCAGCGTGTGAATGGGTGAATGATTCACTGTAGTGTAAAGCACTTTGGAGTCCTCTGACTCTGAAAGGCAGATCATTTATCATTCTCACATCAATGCATACATGTGTTGAAATGTGTGACCAGTCCTGCTTAAAAGTCTCAAATAGTGAGCTCTATTTCATAGACACTGCCACCACACACCCCATACGCTCAACCTGGACCCTGATTGATTGATTGATTGATTGATTGATTGATTGATTGATTGATTGATTGATTGATTGATTGATTGATTGATTGATTGATTGATTGATTGTGTTGATTTTACATTTATTGCACCAAATGGAGTGGCACTCCAATTTCGCTGTACCCTGTACAACGACAATAAAGTCTATTCTGATTCTGAGACGCTCCCATCATGATGACAAAACCAATGGGCCTGTAGGCTTCTAATTAATACTATAAAATAGGGCGATCTGAGCAGACACAGACCACAACTGACTCACCTCTATTTCAAAAAATATCCTCTCCACAGAGCATCCAGATTGATCTGCAGCATTCTATTCACACTCAGCAATTGTTCCAAGACAGAACATGAGTCAGGCCCAGACATGCACATCAGCATCACATTAAGCAAAGCCATAACTCCAGCAAAGAGAACAGCACGTCACACAAGTTGCAAACGGCAGAGGGTATAAAAGGACACTGAGCACATGAATCAAACTGCCACCCAGCGCTGGGCCCACTCAGGAGCAAACCGAGGGAAATGAAAATCCCCCAAACTGAAAGCTGCTGTGCTGCAGGGCCAGCCAGTTCACAGAGAAGAAGAATTCAGAGTAGTGTTCATCCAGCGTGAGACCAGTAAGTGCTTCACTAAAGTCAGTAAGTTCTGTTTCCAATCTATTTGAAAAATGAACAAAGACTTTAAATGTATTACTTTTTAGTTACGTGAGAGGTATTGGAGTTCTCAGTCATAGCAGTGCCATTGTTGACTATAAAAGGAGAGTAGTTAGATGAGATTGTTGGTCTAAGCTCCTGCGGAGTTGTGAGTGGTATAACCCAGCAGGGAACGGCAATTTCAAGTCTTTACTTCAATGTAGGTGCACAATTTACACACCTGCTGCTATCTCCGGGGTAGTTATTTAGCACTTTTACTGGGGCACAGCAGTGGTATTGATACACTGGCCCAGTAAAATCCCACATAAAGGTTTTCACGAGTTGTGTGGAATAAACAAATAATAGTAATAATAGTCATAAATTTTATGACTATAAAAATAATCAATCACATTTTGAAAATACACGCTTAAGTGAGTTCGACATTGTGTCGTTTTGTAGAGTCTTGCTTTGCATGGACGTTTTCACATGGTGAAAAGAATCAGTGGTGTCCATCAGACAAATTTAGTTCAAACTCTGCACAGAAGTCAAGATGTTGAGGTTTGTGAAGGATCATTTACTCTTTACACAAGAATCTACTGTATTTTATTTACACATCATGCGTGCCAAAGGGGTTCAGACACATGCAAGTTTTTATTTTCTTTCTTAATGTTTCCAAATCTTTGTCAGCGTGAATTTAGCTGAGTCACTTCACCTGAGTAAATTCCACCCAGAACAAGCAACGTGTCCATCTATCCAATGAGGACACACCCTTACCAGAAACCCAGTTCCCCTCAACTGGTCTCTATAATGAGAAGTAGCAACTCCACTCTGCCCAACATGCCTGCATCAGTCTGCCCCAGTTGAGAGTCAGCATGGCTAGTTAACTCAATAATCTGTCTGTGAGTGACTTCAACAGACCCCACTCATGTTTAGGCAGAAACATGTTTGTATTCCTGGAAGCTGTTGAGCAGAATGAACTGATAACCAATCCAACGGCAAAAACATGTTGCCAACAGCACACAAAGAGAGGGCTTAAGACAGTTTAAGAGGCTTTACACTGATGCCCTCATGAGAGTTTGATGCATACAGTTGGCTTTAGTTGGTGTGATAAATCATGTAGTCAGTTTAGCTTGTGATTCTCATCTTTCTGTTATCAAATAACAATCTGCTGCTAGCTTTTACTCTAAGCTAACAGCAGATGAAGATCTGTGAACGCTGTGTTGTGTGTCTGAGTCTGGCCACCCTCGCTCATTCTTTCAGTCATGATCCAGATCTTGTAACCATAGGTTGGGGATGGAATGTAGACAAACCAGCAAATTAAGAGTTTTACCTTTCAGGTCAGCTCCTTCTTCACCACCTCATTACAACACACCAAGGTACCAGAACTCCTTTGCTTTGGAGATTCACTCTCCAACAGGAATGAACACATGATCATTTTCAATAGAAATTATACTATGAGTTCATACGGTTCAAGTTTAAACGGAGTTTTTCCTATGCTTGCACACTGGGATGTGGCATGATTGAGTGAGAAGGAAGGACAACAAGAATTATAATTATAGCTCCTACAATCTATGCAAACATCATTTTATAAATTATTTTAATAGATTGTGCATTATATGATTATCTACATAGAATCGTGTGGTTGTTTCTGACTATAACACAGATTAATCCCTACTAAATCATTTTAAATGCTGATAGTTTTAAAGAATGAACGTAATTCAGATGAGGACAAAGTGGAATGTGTTGCAACATTCATTTATAGTGTTTTTATGTTGACATCATGGTTCATAGCATAAAGGCCCAGAAACCATTTAGTAATTGACCCCATGTTGACTAGCCATTAGCTCATCAGTTTAATAAAACATATTTCCAGATTCCCTAAAGTGAGTTTGTTCAGAGAGCTATCTGGGAGGTCAGATATGACATGTCTATTGTGCCCATCATTTAGCAGAGGCGCTGCATGCTGACAGGCAGGGCGGGCAACTGCTTGGGGCCCCCAGGCCACAAGAGGGCCCAGAGGGTCGACAAACTTTGAAGTCAGAACCACAACAGTAGTGAGACAGTAAAAAGCACCGTTGTCTGTCTCACACTCCCTGGCGGGGCCCTCCTCCCTCCCATCTGTGGCTTGAAGAAAACCTCGAGTACTTGAATTAGTTCAGGCATCATTTTTTAATAATCCTGTCTGATTTCTTCCTGAGCACTGATTATCCTTGGTTAAACTGATTCACACAATCCAAACATCAAAGGAACTCTAATGTTAGCAAGGTGGTATATTTTTTTTTTGGGTTGTGTACGTCTGTTTTACAGCAGTCTGAATCTGCGAGTTAGTTAAAGACGCCATGTTTATATTTAAATATTCAACTAAGCATTTTGTCCTGATCCAACATGTTTAGACATAAATTTAATGTTGGTCCAGAATATTCTTTTTAAACATCATTATTTTGATTAATGTTTAAACATTCAAATACATGTTGGAACAAAAGTCACTTTAAAATCGTCCTGCATGTTTTTATTGTGAGGAGCTTAATGTGACTAAATGTTGCTGTTCATTTTAATGTAGTACTTTATAACTGACACCCCATAGACCACCACCATTCTTTAGATAACTTGTTTAAAGGAAACATCATCTCTGTCTTAAGCTTAATTTATTATTCTTCATCTGTGTTGGTACAGAAATGCGCCATTATCCGTCACTACCAGGGCTCTCCAACAGCCTCGCAAGGATGGACGGAGTTGAGCCCAACTTTTTAACTAGCCGTCAAAAGTGACGGAGACTGCAAGCTTGTGACTGGTCAGGACGCTGCTTCCTTGAAAGTTTTCAATATCACCGCCATTGCCTTCTCATAAAGATAGTCAGCGGCAGACACAGAACAGATTGAAAAATGCCTCGCGGAAAAAATAAAGAAATATGAACGTTTATTCACCCGTCACTGAAGGAGCACAAAGATACGCAGCAAGCGTTTTATTTGTGGACGGAAATGATGGGAAACGTGGTGTTAGAGGTGCCGATCGCATGAACAGGTGGAGGAGAATGAGGGACAAATTTGTCTGTGTTAAAATGTCTTTGAAATACATTAAAACAATGTAAACACAGTAGTAAACACACTATCTTGAACCAGATACGTGACTGTAATGGTGGCAGGATACCCCAGAAAAGCGTTATGCCCTCTGTTGTCCTTTTTTATTTTTTTATTTGTATTTCTTCCATTAACCTCTGCCTCCCTACCTACTTTTATTTTACTGTAGTGTTCATGCGGTGTCTAAACACACACTGTGCTCATGCTTATGGGTGGGTGACATCCTGTTTCATCTAAGATTAGGTGAGAAGCACAAAACCCAGGAAGGTTTGCCGGTCCATCACAGGGCTACGCGACAGAAACAAACAACCACACATGTTCACATCAACTGCCAAATGAGGAAAACTCTCACTGTAAATAATGTAACATGCTTGATTTTGGGACTGTGGGAGGCAGGGTTGGCTCATCCATTTAAACAGATGTATAGTAGAAGTGCTAAAAATTACACTAAATTTCATGCATCTATCCCAAAGGCCTGTGTTATGGCAGCATTGTGTTGAAAAGAAGTAGTGCAAATGGGAAACACATTAGTAAAAGAGAGATTAGAATGTTAGTGCATCCAATGTTCTTTACCTCATATTGATTTATAGAACTTTTTAAAGTACAAATATTAGCCAGAGTTAAATATAAGTCATGCAAAGGTTTATAAAATTACTTTTTCAAATGCCTGACCTGCCAACCTTGTCAAAATAATTTCAGTACCACAGTGCGGCTTTTTTTCACAGACTTTTGCAATTCCATTATTTCAATACTTAATTAATCAAAATTAATAAAAAATATTTTAATATGTATTTAATGGTAATGATTTGTTTTGTATAATGCAATAGATGTTTCTGTTTTCAAGAATATTCTGATCCTTTTTTTCTCATTCATTTGGCTAATTGTTTTACTTGTTTTGTAGGAAGCTGAAGTTGGTTCCCTTTTTTTAGTTCCCAACTCGTTTATTCACCAGTCACTGAAGGAGCACAAAGATATGCAGCAAGACTTTTACTCATGGACGGAAATAATGGGAAATATGGGTTTAGAGTAGGCGACCACATGAAGAGATGGAGGAGAATGAGGGACAAATTTGTCCATGTTAAAAACACAATATAAATAAACAATAGTAAACACACTATTGTGGACCAGATACCCCAGAAAAGCGCTACGCCGTCTGTTGTCTTGGTGGGGAGTTACTTTGCAACACCCCCCAAGTAATGGAGAAGTCCAAAGGGAAAACAATGAGTCTTCAAACCTGATCTGATGGAGAAGTATAAATCAATCTTTACCCTTGAGCATGGGAATCACACTGAGATCACACTTCTGGATTCATTCTGGTCAGTCATCTAGTGTATCTTAGGTTGGTCACACTTCTGCTGTGCACCACTTCATCGCAGGGATTCCTCAAGGCCCAGTGCTAGGACCTCTTCGCTTTACCATATACACCACCTCACTGGGCAAGAACATTTAATCACTTGGCTTTTCATGCCACTGCTATGCTGATATCCAGTCTCATCACCAATCTCAGATGATGTCTTTAATATATCAACATGAATGAAAGTCTTTTAAATCAAACTCTCACATTTTTGTTGTTTTAGGACCAGAGGTGCAGGTGAAAGCAAGTGAACACAAAAATGGGTTTAATATGTAAACTGAGGGCAAGGACCAGAGACAACAGAACTAAACAGGGTGACTATAGGGAAAAACAGGAGGGTCCGACAAGTATAGTGACTGAACACAGGAGGCTTACATACTGTGAGAGTGATTACAAACAGGGACAGGTGAGCACAATGGAGCTGAAGGAAAAAAAAACAAAGCAATAGAAACATAAGCAACACAGATGATGATACCAACTAAACCCCTCTAAAAGTAAAATTCTCATCAACCATCCATCCATACAGCACAATATCTACAACAAAACTGAATCGCTATCTCTTGCCTGATCAAAGGTGTCAAGAATGACGACCAGCTGACCATCAAAGATAATGTTGCCTTCATTGCTTGTTCATGTCCTCATTTGTAAGTTGCTTCAGACAGAAGCATCTGATAAAGACTTAAAAAGAAACTCCAAATATCACCACTCCTATCCCTTTATCATGCTGCACCCTGACCTGAGAAGTCCTCCATTGCTGAAGGCCTTTGAGTTGGTCTTACATGTGTTGCAAAGTCATTTGGAATAAATCAAATGTTTCATCAAAAGTCTACCCATTTTTCAAGGGTAATCTGATTAAAATACAACAGAGTGCAGTGCAAGTCAAAAGAGCTTGACTTTTCTTTCAGTTTTATCCATTTGTTAGATCTGATCAAAACCCAGGTAACAACTATAACACCACTATGCAGGTATTAGCTTCAAGATATCTAAAGCAACATGATGAAATCCACACTGAAAGAGTGAAATATGGAACATATTACTGATAAACTGAATACATGCATTCTAACACAAGCAGGATTAGCAACCAAAGCCCAATACAATCTGACCAGTTATGAATGAACTTTATTGAACCCACAATGGGGAAATTTCAGTTTCAGAACTGCAGAGGGATCAGATATGCATGTATGCTAAATGAGTCCTCATTTCTGAGTTGTTTCTATTGCAACATGTCAGTTCTTTGTGCTAAAAGATGGAATTCAGGGAAAAGTCCTGACCTTTGACCTGGTAGAAAATGCAACAAAGTAAAATGCATCCAATAAGATGTGTTTGAAGCATATTTAAATTTACTGCAGCATTTAATTAGTGTGTCCTGAAACAGCTGTAATTTCAAAAACTGACACAATCCATTTCCTCAGCTCTCCTGTTATCTCACGTAATAGAAACACCTGTTGGAGAAATGAATCTCCCCAAGCTAATGAAGACCTTCATGCAGAAATCGTGTCTGAGCCCTCCCTTTGTCCTGATAGTCAAACCAGTTGTTTACACATTTTTATTTTAAGGCTTTCCCTCTTAAGTATGAGGAAAACATAAAAGCAGTGAGTCTTTGAGCAAATTCATGATTGAACTGGGAAGTGTGTGCTTTCTGCATTCAGACACTGAGAGGATTTATTAAACAGAGAATTTATTGGACATCCTCTCTGTTCTTTAATTGCACTACTACCATATTAATTAGTGATTTCCTGAGATGATTCAAAGAACCAGTATCAAAGTGAGTCAGGAAGTGTTTAAATAGAATGGTACTGGGAAAAGCTTGGTAGTATCAGATCTGTGGAGTAAAACATTGCCAGACCATTTAAAGGGTCAGGAACCCTTTGTAGGTGTTTTGGATTAATCAGCTGATTAGAGTGTGAAACCTTGAGTCTAAAATATTGAACCTTTTCACAATATTCTAATTGTCTGAGATTTTGAATGTGGGGTTTTCATCAGCTGTAGCCATAATCATCACAATTATAATAAATAAAGGCTGAAATATCTGGCTTTGCATGGACCAATCTCATAGTTTCACCTTTTAAGTTGAATTACTGGCATAAATGAACTTTTGAACCATATTCTATTTTTTCCAGTTCCACCTTTTCAGAGCCTTTTCTTGCTATATGCCGACTACGCGAAGGCGTAGGGCCCCACATGGCCACTAGGGGCCCCCTAAGTTCCTGCAGTCTACAACCTCATCTGAGAATCAAAATACATTGCTTGTATTCTTTAAATGATTATAAATACCTTATTAAGGATATAATGACAAAATAAGCCACAGTAAGATAAGCTTAGGCTATTTTGTGGCACATTTAAGCCAAGACCACTGGTCTCAACTCCACTGTCTGCCACATATTAGACGTCCATAGGCTGTCCGCCGACCAGTGTTGCCAACTCAGCGAGTTTGTCACTGTTTCTAATGACTTTTTGACCCCTTTAACGAATTTTTATTCCAAATAGCGTCTAGCGAGTAGCAACAAACCTAGCAGCATTTCTGAGGACCCTTTGCTTCTTTCTGTAGAACGTTCTTGTAGATTTTCCCTGCAGATTAGCAAAAAACCCAGTTTGCACTCCGGACCATCCTTCCATTAGCCAGGAAAGAGAATGATCTGCGCATGTGCACAAGGATGAACATGATCACGTTACATCCACTGACCAATCATAAACCTTTCTCGGCCGGGCCAACAAAGGTACAGCTGCAGAGCTGGAGACCGCCGATTTACGCCTGCTGCAGATTCGCACTTCTACTGTTAGAGACAGCGCAGGCGTGAATCTGCTGTCTCTGGGTCTGCAGGCATCAGGCACTTTGTCCCTGCCTGCAATTGGCAAAAGTCAGCAGGAGTTTGAACCACCGCCCCGTTTACACACGCAGCTCTGTGGCTCATCTGAATTTCCTTCAGTGACACAGGGATGGTATTATATCATGAGACACCCGCTCCCTTTTGCTCAGTGCACCGGTGTGCGCTGTTATAATCACGATTGTAGATGGAGAGAAAACACAACGGAGAAGTGGAGAAACTATGATGAGGTGATCTGGACCATTGTCTTGATACAGGAGTTGTGGTAATCAATCATTGCAGTTGTCTGCATTCACTTAGGCCTTTAATTGCGGAGGTCTACACTCTCCGAGTGCTTTCTAGTTTTTATTAATCTTGCTTGAGTGACTTAACTTGAGATGTTTACTTTTAACATGAGAGGTTATCATGACTACCCTGATTTGTTTGTATGTAATGCAGTACTGCAAAACCCTGTTTTGTTTGTATGTACTGATTTGTGATAATTTGTGGTGTGTTTATAAATATTCTAATGTATGGTGGTTCAGTTGTAGTTTGGCAAGATAGGGGCCCCGGAATAGCATCTTGCATAGGGCCCCCACAAAGCTAAAAATGGCTCTGCACCTGTTACCTGAACCAAACTTTTATTGACCACCTATGGACTGAAGGAGATTGATGCTTAAGATTTCAATAATCTACTTTGACTAAGACAGATAAAGCAGACAACTTCCCAACACAAGAAAATGTGTGTGTGAATATTTAAAAAGCATGTTAGACGAGAATCATATGGTACATTTGGGATGGGTGAAGATAGAATGCAAAAACAAATATTGTAAGAACTGTTTTTCTCTTTTCCATTATTGCACCATGTGCTCAGTTGACCTTTACAGAAATATATTTTTCTTTACTTTCTACAATCAGTTTACAGCTCACCTCGAGTGGGATTATTATTATTTTTCTACATCTAAGCCAATTTGACTTCAGCACAGTAGAAAACAATTCTCATTAAAAAGAATTAGGCTGCTGCTGTCCTGGTATCACGTTTAGTTAAATGTCAGTGATGCTAGTTCCTTATTCAAACGCTGAGCCCACAGGTCGCTAATATTGCTGCTAGTGTCTTCTTGCCAAGTCCCGGAGTATACACAATTACCTATGCATGATTAGTACATGTGCAATGTTCCTGCTGTGCAGTCTCTATCAGCACACCAGTGGTTGGTGTGTTTGATCCAATTGTTTTTCATGGGGGTGTAGCACGTAATCAGAGGCATGACAGCCTGAAATTACAAATTTAGCATATTATAATCTGGAGCAGCAAACCTAAATGAACACAGTTATTTGATTATAAATATCTCAGCTGATTTTAAATTCTCTGATCTGTGCAAATTCACTTGCTATCTTCACTGATTTGAGCTGAAGAGAGAATGGTGTAACTTTGAAATCTTAAATTATCCATGTGACCATTTAACCCTTTACGTTTTCAGGAAATTAATTTGTGCACTTTCTGTGTTAATATCCCCAACGGGTGATTACAGGAAGATAAAGAGAAAGCACCCTAACAGTCACCTTCTCTGAAGACAAATGGCTTCTTAATCACCTCTAACTGCATTTTCAATATTGATCAGTTTTGAATGTTTCACCGTGACATGATCTGAAATGCATAGTGTACGTGGACATCTTTAGGAAGAGCGTGAAGTCCAAAAAAATTAGAAACAAGTGAAGCGAGCTGGGCGAGGTGATGCGCTTGATATTGTTTTTGAGATGCGTTGAATGTAATTTGCTGCAGCAATGCAGTGGCTTGGTGGGGAGTGTCTGTGAGCAGCCATCTCACCTCACCTCACTCATTAGAGGGAGTAATAAATCGCTGAGTATAGATCAGTGTCAAGGAGCTACTCTACTGTGTCCTCTGAATCAATGTGCAGTGTGTGTGTGTGTGTGTGTGTGTGTGTGTGTGTGTGTGTGTGTGTGTGTGTGTGTGTGTGTGTGCTGGTTTCTCTCTCTGCAGCCTGGACTTATAATAAAACGTGAAATAGGTGCAAAATGAAGGATGTAGCATTCCCGCTGATAGACATGGAGTGTGCATTTTTCATTTTCAGTGCATCCAGAAAAACTTCGCATGTAATTTGATTTTAGTGTGACTTTTAGCATCTGCCCTCATGGATTCTACAGACTGGTTGGCCATTTGGTTTGTGAGAGCTTTGATTGCAGAGATTTTTTTTTTTTCAGAAAAGAGAACAAGTCAGACCAGTGTCACTACCAAGTCTGGCTGACGGTACAAGTCCCCTCCAACACACACGCACACACACAAACGCACACATACATGCACACAGCAGGAATTTTAAATTGTCTGCCGATTTCCAAAGCATGAGAGCCCACACACATGGTGATAAAAATCATAGCTGTACCAGTTTGGATCCTAAAATGTGAGAGACGCTAGTTAAGTACAACTCTCTCTCTCACTTCTCACAGTTCACATTTGCTCTTCCTTCACTGCTCCTTCACTGGAGGTCAAGATGTGGCTTGCAGCCAAATTTCTGCATCAAAATAACAATATAACTGAAGTCCTTCTTATCACCCATGACAATAAACATATTCCTCACTCCCGAAAGTTAATTTCTTGGCTCCTTCTCTAATTACATCAGCTGTGAACCTTGGTGTAACAATTGATTCTAAATTGAAAATGGATGCTCAGGTGAACTCTGTGGTAACATTTTGCTTTTTTATAGTCAGATTTTGAAATTTGAATCTATAATTAGTAAGCACCAACTTGAAACATTCATCCATGTTTTAATTACACACCCCACCTTGACTATTGTAATGCCTGCCTCTATGGCATCAATAAGCCATCTTTTCCCCATCTTCAGTTGGTACAAAACACTGCTGCAAGGTTTTTAACTGGTTTGGACAGGCGACACTCCATCTCCCCGTTTTAATAACTCTCCATTGGCTCCCTACTGACTTTTACATCCCTTTTAAGATTCTGCTGACCATTTCCTCCTGTTGGTTCTGAGATCTAGTAGTAAGACTCACGGTAATGAAGCATTCTTGGTTTGCCTGCCCAAGCTGTTGAATGCTCTGTGTTGCCAAATCCATAAACCCTAAAGCCCTTTTAAGGCTCACTTAAAAACTCACTTCTTTTCTCTCACTTTTGACTCTGTGTCAACCTGAATATGTTGTTTTTTTTACTCTTCCTGTTCTTGCATGTCATTACTTTTATATGTGTAAAACTACTATCTTCTTGTGTTATTCTCCTTGTGGTTTTTAAATGAAACTTTTATTTATTCGGTGTGTTATCTGCTTTTATGTATTGCTACTGTTGAGCCATTTTTACAACCCTCCTGTTGTGTCTGAAAGTGCTATACAAGTAAAATGGTTTGGTGTGGTGTGGTCTGGTATGATATGGTATGGTATTCTATGGTATGGTATGGTATTCTATGGTATGCTATGCTATGGTGTGGTATGGTATGGTATGGTATTATATGGTATGTTATGGTATTCTATGGTATGGTATGGCATTCTATGGTATGCTATGCTATGGTATGGTATTCTATGCTATGGTATGGTATTCTATGGTATGGTATGGTATTCTATGGTATACTATGCTATGGTATGGTATGGTATTCTATGCTATGGTATGGTATTCTATGGTGTTACGAACGTCAGCAGCCCTGCTCCTGTTTGTTCTTGCCGTGGAGTTTCCTGACCCCTGATTGGCCTAGCGCACCTTGCCATCTCCCTGCAGCTACTGAAGGAGCGCACCTGGTCCTGATTCAGCCTCGATTAGAGTCACAGCCAAATGAAAAGGCTGGAGCTTCTGCCAGTCAAGGAGGACAAGCCTGGTGTAAACACCTAGTTTGTGCTCCCTGGTCATTAAAGACCCAAAACCAAAATCTCTGTAGATACCTTTCTGTGACAATTCAGGAAAACAGTTATTGAGAGCATTTTTAGTTTACTATTATGTTGGTAAACTCTTTTGATCCTTTTGATCTAATTTTCGCTCTCTCCTTTGAATAGCCTACGTGCTACAATTTATGATCGTAAAAGATCCCTCCTTTTGTTTCTAGATTAGTTTTGCTGGTAAACCTCTCTCTCCTTGTTCAAAGATTGTTACTGATCCTATTTGTTTTAGTAGCCGCAAGCCATATTATCGCCCTGCCTGTCTCACCTTTTTGTGGGACCAATCCTAAGTTGTAGTGTTACCAAGGAGTTCCTTTGTGTTTTAACTAGAACACTTGTGTGTGTTTAGCTGGCTGTGTAGAAATGCCACTAATTCGTAAAGTGAAGTTTCCTCTGTTACCCTGCGCAACCCGTTAAGGTAGATCCTCCGCGGGAGTAACCTTTAAGTTATAGACTTTAAAAGAGTTATTTTCATTGAGACTTTCTATTTTTTGTTAGTTTAAGCAGTGTTTCGTTTAGGAAACACCCTAATCAAGATGGCGCGACACGGGTTGCAGCCTGTCAGAGCAGCTCTCACTTCACTCTCTTTTTTATTCTTTGCTTGTTTTGTGTTGCGTGTTTTTAACCGCATGATCCACAGGAGTACTTTTGTGTTGTTTTGTGTTCATTTTTTTTATTTTATCTGAACTTCTGGGGGTCGCACAAGGAAATTCTCCCGGGTCCATCCACGCACCTATTATCTACAGCAGGGACCAGCTGATGAAGCTGCGGCCACCGGCGCTCTTCCACACAGACGCGCCTGTCCTGCCCCCAGAATTGAGGAGGAAAAACAGGGGGTGCCGAGCGGGGCTTAAAATACAGCAGAGGAAACGGAGATATAAACCAGTTTTACCCTCCGTGATTATGGGAAATGTCCGTTCTCTGCCCAACAAGATTGATGAGCTCACAGCACTGACCAGACTCCAGCGGGATTACAGACGGTGTAGTCTGATGTTTTTTACGGAAACGTGGATGAATGAGCTCATCGCTGAATCTGAGGTTTCCCTGGAAGGATTTAAACTCGCGCGCGCTGACAGGAGCGCAGAACGGAGCGGTAAGCGAAAAGGAGGGGGTCTGGCTGTGTTCATTAATGAGAGATGGTGCAACCCGGCGCATGTGACCATTAAACAAAAACTCTACAAAAGACATTGAGATACTGGCTGTTGGTCTCCGGCCCTATTATATCCCGAGAGAGTTTTCACATGTCATAGCATTTAATGTGTACATCCCCCCCTCAGCTGACGCAGTCGCTGCATGCGAGCTGCTCCAAAGTTCTGTGGAAAAGCTGCAGACAGCTCATCCAGACGCACTTGTTCTCATCAGCGGGGATTTTAATCACGCGTCTCTCTCCTCCACTCTGCCCACTTTTACACAGTATGTTAAGTGTCCCACAAGAAATTTCAATACAATTGATCTGCTGTATGCTAATGTCAAAAACGCATACACTTCCTCCCCCCTGCCGCCGCTCGGCCGCTCAGACCACAATCTCATTTACCTGAAGCCTGAATACACACCCAGGGTGATTAGGGAGCCTCCTCAGAAAAAAACTGTGAAAGTGTGGAATGAGGAATCAACAGAAATTCTGAGGGACTGTTTCCAAACCACTGACTGGGAAACACTCTGCAGCACCCATGGCAACGACCTTGACAGCCTGACCCACTGTGTGACTGATTATGTAAACTTCTGTGTAGAAAACACCGTCCCAACACGAAGAGTGAGGTGTTTCTCAAACAATAAACCTTGGCTGACCACAGAGCTGAAATCCCTGCTGAATGACAAAAAGAAAGCTTTCATGTCTGGAAACAAGGAGGAGCAAAAACGTGTGCAGAAAGAACTTAAACACAAAATAAGACGGGCTAAAGACGGCTACAGGAGGAAGCTGGAGAATCAGCTGGGGCAGAACAATGCTCGTGGTGCCTGGAGAGGCCTCAGGAACATCACAGGTCACAGTGGGAGGAGTGGTGCCAGTTGGTCTGCTGACGGGGACCAGAACCGGGCCAATGAGCTTAACCTGTTTTTTAACAGATTCGACTCCACTCCCCCCACTGCTGCTACAGGCACCACCAACACCACCACCCCCCAACCACCTCCACTCAGCCAGCCAACCCCCCACCTCCCAACTTCACACCATTCATCAGCTTCTCCCCCCTCCTCCAACCATCCTCAGCAACAAGCCCCCCCTCACTACCCCCTCTCAGTTACATCGGACCAGGTGAGGAGAGAACTGAGGTGGCTTAAGAGCAGAAAATCAGCAGGTCCTGATGGAATCAGCCCCAGACTGCTCAAAGACTGTGCTGACCAGCTGTGTGAAGTGGTCACACACATGTTCAACCTGAGCCTTCGACTGGAGCAGGTCCCCATCCTGTGGAAGACCTCCTGTGTGGTTCCAGTCCCCAAAACATCACATCCCAGGGATCCAGACCACTACAGACCAGTCGCCTTGACCTCCCACCTGATGAAGACTATGGAGAGACTCATCCTCACCCATCTGCGTTCAGTGGTGACCCCAGAAATAGACCCACTTCAATTTGCATACAAACCAAACATGGGGGTGGAGGACGCCCTCATCTACCTGCAGCACCGGGCTCTGAATCACACCATCCAGCCGTGCCTACTACAGCAGAAGATGAGGGGTGCAGGAGTGGATGAACATCTGACTGCATGGATCACCAATTACCTCACCAACAGGCCACAGTACGTGAGGCTGCACAACTGTACATCTGAGGTGGTTGCGTGCAGTACTGGAGCGCCGCAGGGTACAGTGCTCTCACCCTTTCTCTTCACCTTCTACACCTCAGACTTCACCTACAACACCAGCAGCTGTCACCTCCAGAAGTTCTCTGATGACTCGGCCATCGTCGGCTGTGTGTCTGAGGGGGACGACCAGGAGTACAGGTCAGTCATCATGGACTTTGTGGACTGGTGTGAGCGTAACCACCTTCGCTTGAACACCAGTAAAACAAAGGAAATGGTGATTGACTTCCAGAGAAACACTCCTCCTCACTCACCAGTAAACATCCAGGGAGCAGACATTGAGGTGGTGGACACCTTTAAGTACCTGGGTGTTCACCTCAACAGTAAACTGAACTGGTCCCACAACACAGATGCTCTGTATAAGAACTCCAAAGCCGCCTCCATCTCATGAGGAGGCTGAGGTCCTTCGGAGTTAACTCCCAGCTGCTAAAATCCTTTTATCACTCTGTTGTTGGCTCTGTTATTCATTCAGCTGTGGTCTGTTGGGGTGTAGGCAGCTCTGACCGAGACAGGAAGAGACTGAACAAGCTAGTTAAGAAACTAGCTCAGTTCTGGGCTGCCCACTGGATTCTGTTGAGGAGACGTGTGAGAGGAGGATGCTGGGGAAGATGACCTCCATCTTAAGGAACCCCTCCCACCCACTGCACTCCACTGTGGAGATCATGGACAGCTCCTCCAGAGGTAGACTGAGACATCCCAGATGCAAAACTGAGCACTATCGCAGATCCTTCATCCCCTCTGCTGTAAGAGTGTATAACTCCTCAGTTTAAGCTGTACTGGTATCATCCTGGTACACAATAACACCAATGCAATATTCATGTGTTCTATAATTGTGCAATAACGGATTCTCACAGTATGCTGCATAGTGCTGGTACCAAGTCTGTTTTTATCTTTATTTGTGTTTTTTTTTAGTGATCTAGGATTACAATAGTAGATTACTGACTATGTGTATATACATGTATCCTTGTTTTTTATCTTCTTCTAATTACCTTTTGAGTGATGGTGCTGCTGTGACAAGTGAATTTCCCCACTGTGGGATCAATAAAGTCTATTCTATTCTATTCTATTCTAATCTCTTTTATCCTTTTTCTTAAGTGCCACAATAAACAAATTAAAATCGCTCTGGCATTGTTTTATGTTACCCCTTTACTCCACACGCTTTCCATCAGCGCCGAGGTTGTATGATTATATGGAGGTTGTATGGTATGTTATGGTATGGTATGGTATGGTATGGTATGGTATGGTATGGTATTCTATGATAAGGTATGGTATTCTATGGTATGGTATGGTATGGTATGGTATTCTATGATATGGTATGGTATTCTATGGTATGGTATGGTATGGTATGGTATTCTATGATATGGTATTCTATGATATGGTATGGTATTTTATGGTATGGTATGGTATTCTATGGTATGGTATGGTATGGTATGGTATAGTATGGTATGGTATGGTATTCGATGATATGGTATGGTATTCTATGGTATGGTATGGTATGGTATTCTATGATATGGTATGATATTCTATCGTATGCTATGGTATTCTATGGTATGGTATGGTATGGTATGGTATGATATGGTATGGTATTCTATGATATGGTATTCTATGGTATGGTATGGTATGGTATGGTATGGTATGGTATGGTATGGTATTCTATGATATGGTATGGTATGGTATTCTATCGTATATAATGTGGTAATCTATGGTATGGTATGGTATTCTATGATATGGTATTCTATGGTATGGTATTCTATGAAATGGTATGGTATGGTATTCTATCGTATGCTATGGTATTCTATGGTATGGTATGGTATGGAATGGTATGGTATGGTATGATATGGTATTCTATGATATGGTATGATATGGTATTCTATGATATGGTATGATATGGTATTCTATGATATGGTATGGTATGGTATTCTATGGTATGGAATGGTGTGATATGGTATTCTATGATATGGTATGATATGGTATGGTATGATATGGTATTCTATGGTATGATATGGTATGGTATGGTATGATATGGTATTCTATGATATGGTATGGTATGATATGGTATTCTATGATATGGTATGGTATGATATGATATGGTATTGTATGATATGGTATGGTGTGGTATTCTATGGTATGGTATGGTATGATATGGTATTCTATGATATGGTATGATATGGTATGGTATGGTATTTTATGGCATGGTGTGGTATGATCTGGTAGGTATGCAGCAAACTCTGCAAAAAGCACACATTACACACAAGCCATTATCACTCATGAACATTACCCACTCAGATGGGAAACCTCTCGAGATAAAATGTGACTTAAGAGTTACCAAGCATGGAGGAGGAGGGGCATGCTGATTGCCTCACCTCACTTTCTTATTGGCTAAATGTCACATTCATCAGGCAGTTTGCTTGTTGTCCACAAATATCAGACCAAATCCAACATGTTTGAACGCCTGGATTTATGATCAGACCAGTCCCGACATCCTTTTGAGCAGACCAGAGCGCTTGTAACACACCACTGAATGTAGGATTATGTGATAAGATGATAAAAGATAAGATGAGCCATTATGGTAATAATGCACAATCTTAAGAAGGGGCGAGGGTGTTCAGAAATCAGCATTATTATCCTACTGTGTGAACCAGGCTTTAGATGCACAGAAGTACAGACATTGCAGTGTGACTCATTCTTTTTTATGAACACGGGGTGTTGTTTTCGGCAGCTTGCATGACACATTCACTCTTGCTGGAATGAAGTATGACAGGCAGAGAAATGTACATCGACATGGTGTCAATCATTCACTTATTCAAGAGTAATCAGGAAGGACGACTCTTGGAACCACTTTAGATTTAATAGATTTGATCCCTCCTAAAGAGAGCTAAAATATGATTCACACAAGAACAGCAAATACCCCCAAAAATCTGAAAATGACCTAAACAGTTCATTTGCACAAGCTTTATAAAATGTATTAACGGAGATTTATTTTGTGACAATGTATGGGATTGTTTTTGTTTTCACTTCCAAATCTGCTCTCTCTCAAAACACTCTGAGTCCAGAAGTTCCTTCTTGCACTAATTTTAATTCTCATACTCCTATAGTAGATAGTGGAGGAAAGTTGGTGAGTTTGGAAATGTGGGGCGCTAAACTTTTGCCAGTGGGAATCTTAAAACCAGTTTACCCATAAGAAGACTGTGACAAGCTCATTGGTCAGCATCATATCTGGATTCTAATTGGCAGGGGACCTTTGGAAGGATCATCTCATTTCAGTACAAGAGCAAAAAAAAAACCCTCGAGCAGGATTTAAGACCACAGAAAAACATTCTGAGAGTCAAGGGAAGGAGCTCAACTTCCAGAGAGGGATATTTGTATGAAGTTAAGAGCAGAAGAATCAATTTGAGAACAAATAAAACATATTTGAAAACAATAAAGAACCTTTTGAGTGTGAACAGAGTGTTTTGAGAGCAAGCACAACAAGATCCAACCATGAAAACAACAATTAATGCTCTCAAATCGACAAAATATGCGCTTGAATAAAGGCAGGATATTGATTCCATACTAATGCACATGCAACAACTCACACTTTCATTGTTTTTTTTTCTTTGTTTACCAGAGACAAAAAAAATGAGTATGTATTTTATCTAAAAGTAACATATCTAAACCCAGCCTGAGGGAGGGTTGCTTGACTGGTTGGGGCAAGATAATCAGAAAAAAAACCACAAGTAAAAGAAAACGATCAGCAGTGAACAAAAACACCGGGCAGGGTTGTTGGATCACTAACTTCATGCTGTGCAGCTTCCAAAGCAGGAACACCATCGGAAAGATGCATCAAGCAACAACTATGGAAGTGATGGATAAAACGTCTGGGACATGTGACACTAAATGAAAAGAAGAAACTAGGAGAAAATGTTCAGTATGTTCCCAAGGGTTCCACTAACCGGCAGGACCTAGAAAAACATAACCAACTGACTGTTTAGATTTCTCTAAACTAATATTTTATATATGCTGAATCAGGAAATAAAAATTTCAGCCTTATCTTCTTTCAGACTTTAACGTGCACAAAGTTGTGTTGCAGCTATAGAATAGCCATCAAATGTTCTATTGGATAATTTATTAATTGGTTATTCAGATTCCCACCTGTCATATTCCAGCCGTTCCTCTCTTCTCTAATATGTTAGACTCCATGCAAACGTGTTTTTTTCAGAGCATTTGTCTCATTGCTTGGCGATAAAAGCTCTAACAGGTATGCAGCGTTAAGTGAAGGATTTACCTGAAGCTCTATTAGACCAGCCTGACTACAGCAGTTGTGTCATTTGAAATTCAAGTTTTTTTTCTTCTGATCTTGTTGTTATATTTATTCTATTCTATTAACTATTCTGTCCTCATCCATGCACACACTGCATTGCTCAACAGATAGTAAACAGAAGGCTCAGTAGGCTGCGTTGTTGAGCTTTAGTATTCTTTTTTTATTCTTTTTGTTAAAAATAAGAAGAAAAAAAATTTTTTTTTATAACAAACTGCTTGAAACGACACAGATATTCAGTTTCAGTTTTATTTATAAGTGTCTTTAGACAAACGTGTTTGTCAAATGCATAAACGTAGAACTAACAATGTACTCCAATCATGACTTAAATATTAGATATTTTACAGCTTCAGTATAAATATAAGTGAAAACACTCACAGACAGTTCTACATCAGAACCATGAGGCTCCATTAGGCTAAGATGTGTCTGCCCGCCATCTTAGACCCTGTCCCAATACTCACGTCCACCCTTGCACCACTCAATTTTGCATTCCTGTCCAGGAGTGTATGTGCATAGGTTATCACGATTCTCAAGTGTGGATCTTGGCCCCACCCCTTTTGCACCCTGATCTGCACTTCAATAAAGCCCACATTGGTGCGAACTTCGGCGAAGGGTATTACCCTCTACCCATTGCTGCGTAAACATTTTTAGTAAAAGGCAGAGAAATGGCGCAAGTGCCCTTTCCGTTAATATGTTTAAGTTTAAGAGTGGAACACTGAAAAAACATTGGTAACACTTTATAATAAGTGCACACTATTAAGCATTAGTTACTCATCAGTTAAGCATCAGTTAATGGTTAACTAATAATTTCTAAAGCATCTACAAAATATTTTTCATAATTACTTAACAGGTTACAAGCACCACTATAAAGGCTTTATTCATGATAAAGAAGCTTCTATATAACACTTGTCATTCATGATGTTTTATGATCTATAAGTCATTCAATGATCATTTATAAATGGTAAGTAAATGGTTAACATACCCTATATTACTATAAAATACACATGTACTACACATACGAGTGTCTTACTAGATGTTTTCTAAACACTGAGTCTCATGACTACATCAGTCAGCTACTAAATGTTAACAGATGTCTTACAATACATTTACAATTGTCACTTAAAGGCTGCCAAAGTTGCAACTTGCTACTTCTTTTTCAACAGATCATCTATTGATTCTTATAAATACATTAATAAACTATTTTAGGACGTTACAAACCATTTACTACTTGTTAGTAAAGTATGTCGAGGGAGCTCATCTAAAGTGGGGGACTATATATACCTTACAACTTATAGATGTAGGGTTGCAGCTGTTGTGAACCACTAGCGCTACGTTAGCTTAGCGCTACGTTAGCGTAGCTCTAAGCTAGCGGTCTTGTCTATCAGCTTGAGTTTGAAATATTCTCACACTTTGGAAACCTTTTAGGGTTTTCTCTAGGTGTCATAATCCCTTTTGCATTCACCCTCTTGCTTGCTCTGCTCTGCTAACGGTATGAGCAGCAGTAGCAAAACAAGCACACTTGTAGCGTTAAATAACCAGAAGGTCACACCAGAAAAAGATGGTATAACCCGGAAGTGAACAAAATAAAAGTCGAACTTTTTTAAAATCGATTTCTCTCTATTTCTGGATCTGCACTGATTGCTTCAGCACACTGTGTCGCAAACAATGATAGTTTCTTTTAGAGTTAAAATTAATAATTCGAATAAATCGCTTTTAAAAATGTTTGACATTTATTTTGTAAATCAACACTGCGTTTACTTTCACTTCCGGGTTATACCATCTTTTTCCAGTGTGATTTTCCGGTTATTTAACGCTACAAGTGTGCTTGTTTTGCTACTGCTGCTCATAACGATGGCAGAGCAAGCAACAGGGCAAATGCAAAAGGGATGATGACACCCAGAGAAAACCCTAAAAAGTTGCCAAAGTGTGGGAATATTTCGAACTAAAGCCGATAGATAAGACCTCTACCTTAGTGCTAAGCTAACGTAGCACTAGTGGTTCACAACAGCTGCAGCCCTACATCTATAAGTTGTAAGGTATATATAGTCCCCCACTTTAGATGAGCTCCCTCGACATACTTTACTAACAAGTAGTAAATGGTTTGTAACGTCCTAAAATAGTTTATTAATGTATTTATAAGAATCAATAGATGATCTGTTGAAAAAGAAGTAGCAAGTTGCAAATTTGGCAGCCTTTAAGTGACAATTGTAAATGTATTGTAAGACATCT
This sequence comes from Aphyosemion australe, assembly GCA_006937985.1. Taxonomy (NCBI): domain Eukaryota; kingdom Metazoa; phylum Chordata; class Actinopteri; order Cyprinodontiformes; family Nothobranchiidae; genus Aphyosemion; species Aphyosemion australe. The sequence continues at coordinate 110,162 of SSNS01000292.1, read as the reverse complement.
GTTAACATTTAGTAGCTGATTTATTGTGTCATGAGATTCAGTGTTTAGAAAACATCTAGTAACAAAACACCCATATAGTACATGTGTATTTTATAGTATTATATAGGGTATGTTAACCATTTACTTACCCTTTATAAATGACTAATGAATGACTTATAGATCATAAAACATCATGAATGACAAGTGTTATATAGAAGCTTCTTTATCATGAATAAAGCCTTTATAGTGGTGCTTGTAAGCTGTTAAGTAATTATGAAAAATATTTTGTAGACGCTTTAGAAATTATTAGTTAACCATTAAGTGATGCTTAACTGATGAGTAACTAATGCTTAATAGTGTGCACTTATTATAAAGTGTTACCAAAACATTTTCTAAAATCGTATTTCTGATTATAATCGGTTACTCTGAGTTTGACATAAACAACATAATCAATCATAAACAACTATGGGGCTGAATGGTGAGTTTAAAATACAATATAAAACATTATTTTAGAGCATACAACATCGATTCTCCCATGATTTTGTGATCTTGCGAGTCCAGCTACACGAATCGCGGCTGAGCTTCTCTGCATCTGACACACTCCTGATGTGGATTGACACACCGCTCGCGAGTAAACTGTGCTGCTGCCGTAACACGCCGCAGACGGCCCCAGTAGGGGGCTAGTCGGAACAGACTGAACACAATATGGCGGGCCAGTAGTTATTTACAATTCACATTGCAGTACCCAAAGCTACCGGTAGATGGCACAACAAAAAATGACTAGATTACCTCTGAATCAGTTTAAGATGTCCTAAGGCCTTTATGCTGGAAACAGAAGTCCATAAACTTATATTTTTTTTTCAATAAGAATGTGTGAATTTCAGAGCAAAGCTGAGCGTGCACAGACCAACACAGCTCAGCTTTAAACATGTTTCTGTTGCTACCAGGAAGATTCAGTCCATGTCAGCTGCTGGTCTCATTGTAAAGAACTGTGCATTCAGGGAGTTTTACTCAGGAACACATCGGTCATTTGTGCAACGATGATGATGATGATGGACATAATCTGAAAATATTTATCTTGAGTATTATTTGCTACATCTGCATTCAGGCTCATTCTGAGATTGTTCTAAGTTACTTCTAGGAAACAGGCTAGAAAAAATGAGCAAAAACTTTGTGTTGACTTTGCTTTTCCGTGTTGCCCCTGTAGAGAATCCTTCAGAGAACAGCTGAGGCTGGAAGGAAAGCACTGTAGAGGAGGAATGGGAGGTCACCCAAGGCCCGGCTGAGATAAGGGTCACAAAAAAGTCAGCCTACTCAGGGGAGGGAATAACTAAGCAGACTGAAGGAAACGGGGGAACATGAATTATTCTTGATCCAGAAGGAGGAGAAATAACTTGATAACTCAACTCATAACAGGATTGGCAGCTGATGGTTTACTGTTCTCAGGAAGCAACAAAGACTGACCTCCATCCTAATGTCATGCTCTTGTCAGAGAGAATAAGTTGCTGGACTTTTGAGAAGGAATAAAAAAAGACACAATTTCTCGGTAAAGGACCTGGATACACACGGCTTTAAAGTGAAGTGCTTGCTAGTAGCTGTTGGATATTGAAGTTCTGCAGGTTAGTCTTTTTTTCAGGGCTGCGATGGGTATCAAGGACAGAAACAGAAGGAAAGCTATTCAGAAAATCACAGAGGCCACAGAGAGCCTCAAGGTGGATAAAGAGTGGATTTTCTGGTAACGTCTGCTACAGCCAGAGCTGAGGTGTGATCAGACTCTGCTGGGTTGTCAGGGTGAGGCTGAGGGATGTTGGGAAGAACCACAGGATCACTGACGATTTGCCTCAGCTCATCTTTTAAAGGTTTTCCACCTCAGTTCTCTTTACTGCTGTGTGATATTAGTAGCTGTTCATTTCCTATGAGCATAAAAAGAAAAGGGCTCTTTTGATTTATCACTGCCTTAAGTTCAATAATCAACAATATTTTCAATCTGCTTAAAGATTTTGCAAAGATGGATGAATTTAGGTTGATTTTGGAAAAGAAGATAAATTAGTTTTTATGACATCTGAAATGTTCCAGCCTGAGGTTCATTAAGATTGTTTCAGAAATGGCTCACATTTTCTGAGAGGAAACATCAAAGTTGCTCTCCTGTGCCTGAGATGGCTTCATCAGAATATGTTTACATATTTAAATTTTAGCATCAATGAACCCACAGAGTAAAATCTGTCCTGAGTGATCAGATCTGAGTTATATGTAGGAACAAACATGCAGCCGTCACAGATCTGATCAACAACCAAAACACAAAGTTTTCCTAAAACTGCAAACATATTCAGGAATGTTATTATATTTATAACCAACAAAATGTTTCACTTTGGTTTAACAGGAAATGAAACACACCTGCTGAATGTCTTTGAACTTATGATTTCCTCGTTTTGAATCTTTTCCATGTTCCTAATCTGTGACTAACCAGGATTTTTCTGAATAAAACTCAACTTTCCTGACTGAAAGCATGGGAAAGGTTTAAAAACCCAAAACACATATGGCTCACTTTCAGGCTGTCAGCTGGTTTTAAACAACTTGTGTGCACAAGCATTGTTCCCAACAACACATCATTAGGAAGCTCAAATTCTTGTTGTGATTGACAGACAGCAGTTTATACCATGACCACAATCAGCTTCAGAAGCAATCAAAACAAACACCTCACTTAAAAAGAAACTTAATCAGAAACTGTCCTGTGATGCATCAATGGATCTATTACAGACTAAAAAAGAATGCATGGGCTGGTAGATTTTTGTAGAACCCACAGATCTTCTGTGGATCTAGGCTTCCTCACATCCTTCTGTCTCTTCATGGAATCCCAGACACACTCCATGATGCTGAGATCAGGGATCTGTTAAGGCCACACCATCACTTCTGGGACTTTTGGTTCTTCTTTATGATGAAGATAGTCCTGAATGACTCTGGCTGGATGTTTGGGGTCACTCTCTTTGCATTTAGTAAATTGATACAAATTATCCAAAAAAACAATATTTTTTTATATTGCTGAATGCATTGCATCCCACGCATGCATGCACACACAGACACACACATGTGCACGCAAATGCACACACACGCGCATACACGCACATGCACACGCACGCGCACACACACACACACATGCACTCACACACATGCACACACACACACACGCACACACACACACACACACACACACACACACACACACACACACACACACACACACACACACACACACACACACACACACACACACACATCTTTGCACTAATAAAAGGCCTGGTTGAAATAAGGCCACAATGTTTATGTACCTGTCTTGGCATGGGGATGTGAGAGAATATTTTAGGATTAGCTCTTGATTTTATTGATCTTCAATTCTTGAGAATAAATTCATGATGTCAAAAAGCTGCTCAGGAGGGCAATCATCATGTGAGCTTCAAAGCTTGTAATGGGTTCTTTAATTTCAGGTTTTTTCTTTTTTCTTAAATCACAAAAATCTCATAAAAAGCTGTTTAAATCATGGAGAGACATGGTACTGGAATCAAAGGCATGGATCAATTATCCTCAGTTAATACAAGAACACAGCTTCAAAGGATACATGTCAGATCCTAATCTCTGCGGGTTGTGCTTTCTCCACCTCCTCTCAGATTTCACAAACATTCAGACGCAGAGAGTACACAGAGATGCTCTCAGAAAACATTAAGCTCTTAAATCCTCACATTTAATAGCATTAATGTCAGCAGTTAAGACACTTATTTGATTGATTAAACACGGCCAGGATAACATTTTTCACAACTACAGAAGGAAAACAAAAAGTGGTTTTAATTTGAGAATTTGACCCACTTTTACAAAAAAAGGATAAAACCATAAAGGAAATAAGGGTGTGCATTTGACAGTGATGGAAATGTAAAGTTTTCATAGAAACGATGTAAAGAGTCAAATAAAAGATGAGACATGAATGGCCTGAGCAGTGAGGCTTTCAGACCAGCCTGAACGAGGTTGAGAAAAGTGGGCCTCCAGATGTGACTCCGTGTTTTTACACCCCCTTGGCATCATTTTCTGACGGCTGGAATGTGTTCAATTATAGTCATAAATATACAATAGTCTCACAGCTCACAAATATAGACCAGAGTTGTATTATTGAAATGCAACCTGGGAGGAAATTATAGTGTGAATATGCAAATGGGTTAAAGAAAAAAAAAAAAAAAAAACATCAGTAAATGGAGTAATAACTCCTTTTGGCCAAATCCTTAAAATAATGTGATCTATTGCAGCATGTGTTGTAAAGAGCACTGCTAATAGCACATTAAATTGAGCTTAATACATACAATTTGACTAAGTAAGAGTCATTTGACTGTTTTCTAAGGTAAGCTGGAGTTGAGTGAACCTGAAGGACTTTCTAAGCAAAGTTGAAGAAACCACATCTTGTTCAGTGTGTGGCTCTCGGAGTCAGGCCCCAGCTGCAGGCACCAGAATACAGTAAAGGGACATTTTATGTAAAACCTTTTACATCCCTTTGTGCTGCCATGTGAGTCTCTACTGCCTCTATAAACACTCCAAACGTGAAAACAACCCGTGTTGGATTTTAGGAGTTGTATGTAAAACCAGCCATTTCAAAAGTCCTCGTTTGTGATTTCACAAATGAGGAAATTAGAACAGAACCACCTCTCACGTGCAAGAGAGAGCTGCTGCTGGAGGAGCGGCTGCTCTACTCTGAGCCCCTCCTGGATATTGGAGCTTTTCATCTTATAACTGCCTGAGTGGGGGATGGGTGGGCGTGGCCAGCTCCAGCTTGTCTTCTTAAAGTGACTGATTCTGGAAGGTACTGAAACTGTCAAGCATAAAACTGCTGAAATCCCTTCATGTGAGAGGGATTTAGTGCAAAGAACTTTAGAAAAAAAGTCCCATCATACCACACCATACCACAGCATATCATACCAGTTTATTTATGAAGTGCATTTACAAACAGCATGGGAGCTGATCAAAGCGCTTTACATATAGCACGTGAAAAGGAGTGGTAAAAAGACAATAATCATAGCATAAAACAGGAACAAAGATAAAAATAAATAAAATGCCAAACTGGCTATTGTACAATTAATAAAACCTAATAAAAAATACAAATAAGAACAACTTATTATGGGGCGATGCTGGCAGAGGAGTTAAGTGCCCACCCTGGAATCGTAAGGTTGCAGGTTCGCGCCCTGCTCAGTCTGTCGCTGTCATTGAGTCCTTGGGCAAGACACACAATGGCTGCTGGTGGTGGTCAGAGGTACCAGTGGTGCCAGTGTATGGCAGCCTCGCCTCCATCAGTGCGCCCCACGGCAGCTGTAGCTACAATGTAGCTCGTCACCAGGGTGTGAATGTGTGCGTGAATGGGTGAATGACTGATTGTGTCGTAAAATGCCTTGGGGGGTTCTAGGACTCCGGAAGGCTCTATACCAAATACAGACCATTTTACCATTTACAAGAAAAAAAAATGTCCCCTTTAAGATTGTCGGATCAGGAGATTGGGTCAAAAACTGACTTAGCTATTACCACACCATTTTTTTTCAATACCTGCTAAACTGACTGCATTGTAGCCAGTTTTGTGTTTGCTAATACAGATAAGCTGAATCATTTACTCACACAGATAACACTACGTTTTAAGCAAAGATCTTGGATTATGTGTTACAAATGACTTAAAGATGCTAGTGCACTTAGCTTGTTATCTGTTAGGTTCACTGAGCTGCAGCCATTTGAGTTTTCTAAGGTCAGCTGGCTGTGGTCCACCTTTCAGCGATGGACAATAACAAAGAATGAGTGTTGTAGAAGGGCAAGAAGGCATGAATGGATTTGAACTGGACCAAAACAGCAGAGGTGTTTGCTACTACAACAAATGAGCATGGAGTAGAGACGAGACAAATCTGCAAAGGTAATTTCTCATAAAGAAGCGGTGAAGCACAAAACTTCTTTAACTTGTTAAGACTTTAACTACATCACTGCCCCTGCACTCACAGATTCAGTCTGCTGTCCCTATTAAGTGCAATTAATCTCATACTGTTTCTGTCAGAGAAAAGGGAGAAAAAAGAGCCATGCTGAATAAATCATAGTATTTGGAAGATGCATTCCCCTCTAAAATTGCGTATGATTAAAAAAGTAATTAACACCTGCTTCTAAATCTCATAAATCCAAACAGATAGGTTACCACAGAGACAATCACTGAAACTCTGCCATGTCTTCTCTATATGTAGCTCCTCATTAACAAGGTAATAAACATCGCGGTATCACCGAGATCAGCAGGAGTAATAGCTATTCTTTCACACACAAAGAAGGAAGCAGCGGTGGTTTGGACATCATGGGGAGGGCAGGAGGAGGGTTGACTAGAAGTGATGATATACGACGAGACAAAAGCTGGGGGAAGATGAAGCAGGAGATGGGGAACAAAAGAGAAGAACTGCGATGTTCAAACGGGGGCGTTCAAAGCTGCTAACACTATCTAGAAGCTGTTCAGTCGTTTTAAATTAGAATGTTTCCAACAGGTTTATCACTTTGCTCTGTGAGTTTCTTTAAAATGTGTAAAATAAGCCTCTGATTTTTGCTTTGTATCAATTATTAAAACGGTCTCATGGGGAGAACCAGACACAAGTTAATTTACAGATCCACAGCTTCAGCGCGGCGCTGCAGCGGGCGTTCCAGCCTCTGTAGGCTCAGCTGACCTCTATGAGATAATCACTGTACTTTCTTATGAACTCTGAGCCAGTTTAGAAGAAAGCTCTCCAAGCATTTAAAAAAGTATTCTCTTATGAGTCGTCTCCTTTCTGAAAACTTTATTTACATAGCATTCAGTATGACAGAACTAGTTTAAATCAGGCTCAGGCTCTGGAGGAGCAAAGATCTAGCTAACAGAACTGCTGCCTTCACAACCAGCTGATGTTTGAGCATGTTGTCAATGATCTCACTGGCTAGACTCCAGAGGGCTCTTTCAATTTTCACAATTAAATAACATGTTGCTCCTTTATTGCTGAATATTCACATAGGACTAAATTTCCCACCGTGTACGAACATCATGAGGATCCACACAATCCAGTAAATTATACCTCTGACTCACACATAAGCAAAAAGCAGCGCCAAAGCTCTTAAGCCTTTCTGCACCGCTGTGATTCATGGGAATTTATTTCAATGTTAGGAAATCTTCAGGGACTTGCAGGAATTATTTATAATTACTGATGTTTCTGTCATTATGCAGCAGGTGCTGACATTTCAGGCTCTCAAAACTCAGATTTGTAGATTTTTAGAGCAAAATCTCGCTGCATGAAAACACCCTCTACATGCCATTTTGCATCTAATTGTGTTAATTTACTAGATGCCACGGTAACAGTCATAAACTGAAAAACTGTGTTTTCAAGCCCAACACATCAAGAGTCGTATGTCTCTTCCCTTCCTGCTTTATGAAATAATGTCCTGTGGTGTTAAACGCAGAGGAAAAGAGGCTTGTAGGCTGAAGGACAAAACATTTTGAAAGGGCGAGGCAGTAGTGATGTTTGGTGATAACTAAGCTAATGTTAACATCTCAAGAGTGTTGAGATGTAAACTTTGACAGTAAAACAATTTGTGTAATATTTGTGTAATTCTGGAGTGTGTACATGGTCAAAATAACTGAAGAATAAACAATTTTATATATAGCAAGATAAAGATCATGAGGTGTTTCACAAGAGCAATAAAAATATAAAAACAATTATTCAAAAATATCATAATAAAAATTGGAGGAAAAAGGGAAAAAATATTAAAAAATGTGAATAAAAATGAAAAAGATAAAGGTCACAGGATCATACACACAGGAAAATACAGAAATGGTAGAAACAGCAGCATGAAGAGAAGCTAGTGATGGAGGATCAACAGAAGGTCACACCAAGCCAGCCTGAACAGGTGAGTCTTCAGCTGCTTTTTAAAGGAGACCACTGAGTCCACTGACCTCAGGCTCAGGGGGGAGAGTTCCAGAGTCTGGGGGCCACAGCAGCAAATGATCTGTCACCTTTGGTCTTTAGCCTGGTGTGCTGCACAACCAGTAGGCTTTGATCACTGGACCTCAGGGACCTGCTGGGGGTGTAGGGACTGAGAAGATCACCAATGTATGATGGTGCTTGTCCATGTAAGACCCTAAAAACCAGAACCAGGATCTTGAAATGAACCCTGAAGTTCCTGAAGAGTCTAAGCAGGTGTGCAGCTTAGACACAGATGTACAGCTGGATGTCATCTGATGGTAGGAGAATTGCTATCATAGACATTCTAGATAGCTTCCTGAATGGCTTATGTTTGAAGAAACAGACTTTACATTTAGCAGGACCGATGAGCTAACAGCACACAATTTCAAACAAATAAATAAAATAAAACTTTGGGAGAGAAAATAACAAGCAATTTCTGTGATCTAATTGATAATAATACATATCTGAGCCAGGATCAGTGATTACAGCATGAAAGGTCAGGCAACAGTCTGAGACATGACATGAACTCTGACAGATGTCCATCATGGTGATTGTCACAAAAGTAGATCCTGAAGAGACTTTATTAGAGTAAAATGAGATGTATAACTGAATATCATCTGCATAACGGTGACAGAAAGACATAGAAAACATAGATAAATAAAATAATTTGATTTGATGAAATGTGTCCAAGATGGAGCAGAAAGAACAAAAACGATGGCCCCAAAACAGAACCAAGTGGGACTGGTCAATGAGGTCTATCCCAACTTTGGTTATTTCCCACAAATATGAAGAGAACTATTTCAGAGAAGATCCCAATAAACCAACCCAGTGCCTCAATCTGTTTAACAAGACCTGATGGTCGACTGAGCCAAAAGCTGAGCTTGGGTCCATTATAAAGAGGATGGAACATTTACCAGCATCGCTCTGCATCAGGATGTCAGACACCCTCAACAGAGCGGAACGGAAACCTGACTGAAATGGGTCAAGACAATTGAGATGATCTAGAGCAGCTGTTAGCTGCTGAGTGAATTTTCTCTCCATTCTGACCAATAAATGAGAGCTTGGAGACAAGTCTGTGCCAGCTAAGAGAGAATAGTCCAGTTTGAACTTTTTCAAAGAGGACGGATGACAACATTCTTGAAATAAGTAGATACCTGACCAGAGGTCAGTGAGGAACTGGTCATGGTGAGTGGACTGGGACTGATGGAGAGAAATACAGCAAGATGATGTTTGGTCGCTGAACCAAGCGTGGCTGACTCAGGTAGAGACACTGGTGTGAAGCTGTCTGAAGTCACAGGTTGAGAGGGCAAGTAAACATTTCTACAAAGGAGAGAAACGATTGGCTGTCCTCATTAGAGGAATGAGAACTGCAGGTGGAGCAGGAGTAACACCATCATTTATGGAGTTAACAACAACTTAGTTACCACTGCTTTTAAAGTCCAAGGTTAGAAAAAGAGGCAGCCTTGCTTCTTTCACAAAGTTATTAAAACAAACTAAAACATCCTCTAGTAAGTGTACTCGTAGGTGAGTCTTTCTTCACATGGTTTTAAATTTTCTGCTATTCTTCCAGCAGCAGCCAATCATTTACCCTGGTAAAAACATGTACAGAGCTCTTTTAAAAAAGGACAGATGCTGTCTAAAATAAAAGCATTTCTTTTTGAAAGAAGTCAGTTAAATAATCTTCACTGCTGTAAGGGCACAAAAACAAAAGTAACCCAGAAAATGTTAGAAGTATCGAGGTGTTTCTGAAGCAGGAGCATGGTGGAAAGGATAAAGGTATATAGTCCTGCTGCATATCTGTGATTATCTATCGCTTTGGAGATTTACTAAATCAGTTCCAATATTGCCTGAGATGATCATCTTTCTTTTTTCATAAACCAAATCACATCAACAAAAAACCGTAACCTGAACGACGTTTGTGAGCTCGTTTCATAGGAAAACTGTCCATGAGGATGAATGCTTCTCACAAACACTTTTTGTTTCTCATAAACAAAATAAAATAGGTACTAATAAAAATGTTCCCACACTTGTCATGGGCTGTTTCTGTAGTCGCTGTTGTTTTGGTTAGTTCTCTGTTTTCCAAGTCAGTTAGTCACACCTGACCTTAATTTAGGTCCTGCACACCTGTCCCTGTTTCCCCTCCTGCTATTTAAGTTTTCCGTTGGTTGGATTCTAGTTCTAGTCTCGTTTCTCATTAGATGTGTTTCCATTGCCAAAACTTCAGGGTAAATTCTGCAAGGGGGAAATTTACCTGGCGATACGACGGCCTGGCCCTCTCAGCTGTTTTGTCTCCATTCAAATTCAGCCCTTTCAGGACTTTGCACAGACGTCAGAATATCGTGACTGCTTTGGCAGTGAGTGATGTCACTGATCAGAGCCCAAAAGCACCCACAGTAACATTAATAACATTGAAAGCATTTATTCTGTCGAAGTTTATCATAATTTAATCCTTTCAGAGCACGAGAGCAGCTGCGTGATGTACAATTTGGAGTTCAATGACCAGAAGAAGCCCAGTTTTTTTCAGCGCTCTGTGAGACAACAAAGCCCCGTGAATGAAGTCGTTTTGGGGGAATGTCTACATTTTTTCTGTTGTTGGGAGTTTAGTAAAGCGATGTGGGACAATTCCGCTGTGTTTTCCAGTATCGGAGGGGGTTTAGTTTTAAGTGCGATCAGTGCTTATTTTCTTTGGCTTCCTCTCTGCTTCACCAGCAACTCTTCTAAGTTTACTACTGCCGGATGGTTGTTTTGGACAACGTCTGCTGATGTAATTTCCTACAACCAATCAGCGTGAGTTAACCAAAGGTTCCGCTCAGCTACTCCACCGGGCCATTCCGAGTACCTACCCCTGATCAGGTACTCAGAAAGTTCCTGGAAATGGCCGTTCGGCCGGCCCGGTCAAGTGGAGACACGCACATGTTAGGAAGTACCTATAAATTTACCCCAAAGTTCCAATAATGGTAACGCACCTATTGTTGCTTTCTCGTGTTTTCCTGTCATGCCCTTGAGAAAGCTTAGTTTATGTTTGAAAAACACACCAAAAGGAGGTGTTGACAGCTGACACACACATACCCCCACCCCAACTTGGACAGAGACACAACAATACTCTTCCTAGTCTGGAGGATTTCTCTCCACCTCTTTCACCAGAGGAAAGAGAGGAAGATTTTTGAAGCAGTGGTGGAGCCAGCTGGAGCTGTGGCCGATGCTCGGCTGCTTCTATACTCGACAGCAGCAGATGTCACGGTGTACTGTTTTAGCCAACAGCATGGCTGATTCGATTTCATATGTAGTGAAGATTTTTAACCTGAAGGGGGCGCTACACTAATGGTTTTAGGCAGAATATTTTAAATAAATTGCAATAAAATGCCAAAATAATGGCTACACATGTCTGCAGCACTATTAGACACTAATTTATACAGTTAATCAGCCAAAAAGGTTGATTTGGGGGTGACTTGCTGATTTCTCGTGCTCCTTTACCATCATTTTGATCCTCACCTCTGCATCAACTTCATTAGGCAAAACTGAAAAACAAAACCTTAAGGAATGAGGAAAGTATCACAAGGAAACAAATTATTAAGAAAAAATGATTGTGTTTTAACTTTATGTCCCTTTCTCCACTCACGCAGGTTTATAACTGTTTCGGTCACTAATTTGAAAGATGCGTATATCTAAAATCTCATATCTGTAATTTGATCACTTAAATGATTCCATCAAACCTATAACTGAAACAGTGTCGCTTAACAGGTCTCAGTAGAGGCTGTTTGATCCAAAAATTCTCTTATTAACTAAAACTTACGTCTTATTATCATTTGTTCTGGTTCTGAAAGGCTGCAACTTTGAAAAAGAGAAACTACAAACGAGGTCCCCCACCCTCGGTTTAAACTCTGAAAAGCCAAACAGAAAAAGCCTAGCTTGGTGATCAGGACTGATCTCTTCATAAAGTGAAAATGCAACAGCATTAGGTAAAAAAGGAACTTTTATTTTACTCTCACCCCCCAAATGTTCCACATTGAAAGAATTAGTGGATCCTATTGGGAGAGAATAGTGTAGGTGAGAGAGCCAAGTGAATGTGCTGCTCCCTCCCTCCTACCCTGAGATTTAAATCCAACTTTCAATCCTAACAACTCCTCCTCTTTCAGATGATATTGCACTGACACATTCATTTAATACAGTATGTCTTCAATTTTATCTCTTAAATCAGTAATTGGATGTGCCAGCTCTACACAGTGGCTTCTGCAGCAGCAGCTAGTCGAGATAATTGCAATCTATGCCTGACTTGAGTATAATACCGATTAGCTGTGTAGCCTCCTTGAAGAGCAAACTGTGTCCAAATAAACACATCCTAATTATGCCTGCAGAGAATAGAAGTTGGAGAACATACAATTAAAGTGGCTAATTAATTCAGTGTTTTATCATTATACTTCCTGCCTTGTGCCAGACTCATGAAACTAAAAGATTAATAATCTGGTCATCTTTTCCACAGGACTGTTGGTCAGTGTTTGTAGTCCACTGTCTTGGCACTCATTAGCCTCCATGGGCTAAAGCAAGATAAAATATCAGTACAAACCAGACAAATCTGACCTCCTATCGCCATCCGTCAGACTGGACAAGCCCTCTCTCTCTCTCTCTCTCTCTCTCTCTCTCTCTCTCTCTCTCTCTCTCTCTCTCTCTCTCTCTCTCTCTAACTTGACAAAGTTCAGTCTTGGAAGCTTACTTTTACTCTTTTGAGCTCTGACCTTGTTTCGGCCCTGACTTTGAATTTTTTATGTCTATGTTTGTCTTTGAGCTCCTCCATCGCGGCCTAGCCCAAAGCTAAGCCTTCACTAAATCAGCAGCAGATGCCCACAGGCACCAGCACATGCTGAGGACCCGGGGTAACTCACTGGAGTAGTCTCATGAGGAACGCTTATTTTCTCCATTTACATTATCACACTCAACAGAACAACCATGTCTGATATAGAACGCTTCTCTTATGTTCATCCAAAACGGTTAAGAAATGCATTTGATGATGAAACAGCACGTTGTCATGATTAAATGATGTTTGTGAAACGGCTTTCCTGAGATCAGATGCAAGAATCACCATGAGACATGGCTCAACTCACCCTGTCCAGGTTCAAAGATCAGCCCATGGAGTGCCTGATCTGCACTTGATAGGAGGTGTTGAAGTGGTATGACTCACATCGCCAGTCAATGAGTCTCAGTGGCTTTGAGAAAGAGAGCGGTGGAAAAACTTTTATCAGAGGAACTGCCAGCTCTCTGTCTAGTGCATGCTTTTACATTATTCTTTTTCAAGTTACAGCGTCGTATTCAAGGAAGCCCTGAAGAAAAACTAAAAGTTGCTGTATTTGTTTCCCTCAGCCTTTGTCTTGGACCCACTAAGGATTTTGTGTTGGTGATTTCCAAGATGAGGCAGCATCATGGTTCAGCACTTGGGGAATTTCTGTGGGATTTTTTTTATTCCTGAGACAACATGGGTGTTCTCCTGCTGCATCGTCAAGTCCAAAAGGGATGATTGGTGATTCTAACGTAGGTTTGGGTCTGAGCAGGGTTGTGTAAGTCTGTAGAGGGAGAAGGCTCATCTTGTTTTGGAGTCTGGACACACTCTCAGTATTCCAGAACAAGATAAAGTTGGCATAAACATGGATATTTGTTTATTCCTAACTGGTAATCATACAAGACAAGGTTAAGGTTATGAAGTCTATCTTGTTGTGGCTTAGCAGTAAAAAGGGCTTTGTTCTGATCTGGCTAAATGAAAGGACAAAGTTTAGGATTCAAGCAGCTGAAATGAGTTTCTACCACAAGGTGTTTGAGTTCAGCCTCAGAAATAAGGTGAGGAACTCTCACATCTTTGGGGAGCTCAGAATGGAGCCGCTGCTCCTTGTTGTTGAAAGTAGACAGCTTAGATGTTTCATTCACCCTGTTAGAATACCTCCTGGTCACCTTCCTGTGGAGATGACTAGACACTGGGAGGAGATGGATAGATAGATAGATAGATAGATAGATAGATAGATAGATAGATAGATAGATAGATAGATAGATAGATAGATAGATAGATAGATAGATAGATAGATAGATAGATAGATAGATAGATAGATAGATAGATAGATAGATGATTTTAGACGTAGAAAGCTTTAAGCCACAATACTTTGGCTGCATGTTAGACCTTTTTCCCTCTTTAGCTCTAACATTGTACATCTTTCTACTCCTTGAACACAGATCTTAAGGAAATTAGTCTTGTTACCGCCTACAAACTATGCTTACTGACCCCAAACACACACTTTATGCTAACCTACTCAGCATCTGCTATTTAATTTTTCTTTTTGAGGAAATTGTGGATAGTTGAATGTGGAACCGGCTGGGATAGAAGTGCTGGTCTTTGCTTTGTGCTGCCTTCTTTCTGTAAGTAGCACAGCTTTGTGTGATTGGCCACAGATTCATGAAAAACGGAGCAGCCAGGCAGCTGGGCAGAATGTGCTGGAGCCTTTATTGATATGCTAATACTGTCGTTCATTAGTTCTCTTTAATTAGCGAGTGGGCTGCTGGGGGCTTCTGGCTAACTGCAGCTACCAACGCTAGGCCACTTATCAATTCACAAAACACACACAATACCAGAAAGAGGGAGGAAGTGCCACCATGTAAACATGATTAAAAAGAAAAGGTTAAACCAGGAGGGTAAACATTTCAGAATAGGAGGACTGAGGAATGTTAGACAATTAAAACAACAAGGAGTGGGTTTTATCAAAGCCAACCATTTGGTGAAGGCACAACAGAGTAATGTGCAATAATCAGGAAAACACAAACATTATTTGGTATCCTTGTGTATACTGGAGTGCAACTTTTTCAGAGATGAATGACTTTTTTTTCATTTGACAATAAGACACAAACAGAGGAGCATGAGGAGAAAATGTCCTCAATGAAAGATCCATCTCAACTCGTAATCAATAGTAAACGTAAACCAATAATTTAGTTCTAATTCAGATTCTTCCCACTGTAGCTAGCGTCTGTGCCTTTTGTTGTAAACTCTACTGAAAGTTCTCAGAGGAGCAGAGACTCATGAATGACATGTTCACAAAGATTAGCTTATCCACCACACTGGACTGGATTTAAAAACAAGCAGGTTTTGAATTACTAGGGAGCTACACACACACACACACACACACACACACACACACACACACACACACACACACACACACACACACACACACACACACGTTGGCATATCTATACTTGTTCTTTATGTTTTTTTTTACCCATGTCCTGTCCGGCTGTACAGCAATCAGAATTGATGTGAGTGCTAAAAACAAGCCTTACAGTTTGACTCTCAAAGGTGGATCGTTACAGATTCAGCTATAAAGCCCTGCCTGATATCAAAACTTTATTAAAAATGCTTTCGGTTGTTTTAAATCCCAACGGAAACGGAAATGAAAGAGAAAGGGGTAAGATGGGGGGGGGGGTCCACAAAAATAACAATAAAGGGTGCAAAATAATTTGCTTCTAGACCTGCAGAAAGAGAGAGATAAATGGGGACACATGAAAATACAACAGAACCAAAACATCACTGCACGAACAACATGAGGATGTATAACAGTAGCAATTTTTGCTGAAAAGCACACGATAATAAATCCTAGTGCATATAGTGCCAACCACAGCCTTAGGTTATGTGTTAAAAACACCCAAGCCCATACTTGTGAGAGCACCATGTGAGCACATGTGTTGTGTACACGCGTTTGTGTATGTACGGTTTCTCTAGAGGAATGTCCAATAGTGAGTGTGAGGGGCCACAGACCTTCCCCCAAAGTCCTGTGGAGGATGGAGGAGATCCAAGCCCTGAGATCCCAAGATCTCCTCTAGAGATTGGGAACCCCAATGAGACCGCCACTGGAGCAGCCCCAATCCCCATCCCGATGGAGGCAACCAGAGGCCCAGGACATAACAAGCCCCCAGGCTTGCCTGAAGCCGCCCGCTCGAAGGTAGATCGAGCTCGGAACCCAGTGGTCCGGGACCCAAGGGCGCCCAACCCCGGTAGAGACCCAACAGAGCCCAGGGCCCAGACTCCACCAGGGAGCCACCAGGAGCGAGCTGACAGATGCCAAAAACGTCAGGCCCAGATACGAGAGCTTGCGTATTTTCAGCTCTCACCTGAGATGGCCCTTCATTGACTTCCATTCATTTAAACTAGAGTAGGTCCCCAACCTGTGGAAGACCTCCTGTGTGGTTCCAGTTGCCATACCATACCCTACCATACCATACCATACCATACCATACCATACCATACCATACCATACCATACCAGTTTTATTTCTAAAGCACATTTAAAAACAGCATGGCAGCTGACCAAAGTGCTGTTCAAAAACAAAACAAAGCAACACATAAAAAATGCTAGACACAGACATTCATAGACATTGCTCCACGCAGAGAAGCGTTGTATCAACATACTAAAAACTCACTAAAACTAGAGACTGCATGAACAGCATTTAAAAACAGACCACAATACACAGGTAAAAAGGCCTATAATTACAGGCAAGGCATAGGAATATACTCATATAAAACAAAAAGGCTACAAAAGTAGGGATAAAAAGAAATAGAGGAAGAAGTAATCACAGACCAAAAGCCAAGTTGTAAATGTATGCCTTCAGTACTGATTTAAATCTAGCATGGGAGGGTGCCTGCTTCACAGATAAATCTGACAGTCATCAGTGTGCAGATGGTAATTTATGCCATGCTTAGCCAAGATTGTGCCCAGGGGGAGGATATAGATGGAGAAGAGTAGAGGACCCAATACCGAGCCTTGAGGCACTCCCCATGGGAGTGGTACAAAGGGAGAGGAGCAGTCGCAGATGCAAACGCTGAAGCATTTATCAGCAAGGTAGGAGCGGAACCAGTTGAGAGGTTCCTTTTTAACTTCCACTAAAGATTCCAATCTACTTAGCAAGATACTGTGATCGACCGTAAAGGTCCAGCAGCAGTAACAGGACATGGGAGCCACTATCAGATGTAACCAAGATGTCATTTAGCTCCCAAAACATCACATCCCAGAGAACCAGAGCACTACAGACCAGTCGCCTTGACTTCTCACCTGTTAAAGACCAAAGAGACTCATCCTCACTCATCTATGCTTCGTGGTGAGCCCAGCGATGAACCCACTTCAATTTGCATACAAACAAAACATGGGGGTGGAGGACGCCATCATCTACCTGCAGCACCGGTTGCTGACTCACCTTGAAACATTAAATAAACACTGTGAGAGTCATGTTTTTCGACTTCTCAAGTGGTTTCAACACCATCCAGCCATCTTTGTTGATGGAGTCTTATTTCCTGATATTTGGACATCTCTCCTCTGATTGGCTAACAGCAACATGACTCTACCACTGATTCTGTTTGCTCTGCAACCTTGATGTTTTATCTCCACAAATAACTCAAGCCTGGAGGAGTTCTGCTGTGTGGTGGAGTTGCTAATGGTAATGGTTAGCTTCTACTAGCTGAGATGTTTTCTGCTGTTTCCTGGACGCTAAACCAACAACAGCTTTCCCCGTCATGATGGGCGAGTCCATGAATGTTAAGTGACAGTGTGATGTAGATCTGTCAGGATTTTCTGAACCGAACATTTTTTGATCAGAAGCTAATGTAGGACATAGGGGTAGAAGACTATTTCTACCTTCAGCCTGTATGTTAAACTCAGAGTGACTGAATCTCCTAAATGTAAAGTCTGTTTCTTCAAACATAGGGCATTCAGGAAGCTATCTACAATATCTACGATAGCAATTCTCCTACCACTTTTACGCAGATGACAAAAAATGCAGAAAAATGGTTTCTCAGTGAACCTGCTCTTAAAAAAAACATGTTGAAAATGTTCCCCTTTAAGCACAGCTAAAGCAACCAATACATGCAGACCCTTAAACCAACATGCATTTTCCCTTTATTAATATTTCTTTATATGTTTGCAACAACATGGATCATAAAGTTTGGATTTGGAGAAGGGTTATGGTTGTGTCAATCATGGTGTCCTGTGGGGTTTCTGCTACTTTAGGACCTATTTGATCTTTGTTCAACCAGTACGGACTCATTGATCGAAGCATTTGCAGTGATGTGGATGCTACACTGATATGCTGTGTTGCACACAGAGCTGCCATAAAGTGAAGCCCTCACCTGTGGCTGTGGGCTGTGGACAATGACTGAAAGAACATGATAAAGATTAGCTTCTGAACTGAGCTTCCTTCAGGTTGGCTGAACTCATCCTCGGAGAAAATGTGAAATGAAACTAGAGTCGCTGCTCATCCACACTGAAAGGTGCTGTGGAGGTTGTCAGGGTGGCCTATGGTTGCCTTGCATGGGGGATGTTTCAGATTTTTCCCACTGAAAGAAGACTTCAAGGCAGACCCAGGACTCATGAGAGAGATCATATCTCACTGGGGAAGTCTGGGATCTCCGCTGAAGTTGTTGCCCCCATGATCTGATTAGAGGCACAGGATGGATGGATGTTCTCATGCTTCGGTTGGACGTAATGACCAGGATCAGCTCTGCCAACTGGTTAACCACAACTTCAAAGGGGTCCAATAGGTTCTAACTAATGAAGCAGATCTGTCTGAAAGGACATCCTTTGACACCACCACACACCCGACCAATCATTCAAACAGTTATCAGCATTCTGTTGTGTCTGTGGAAACCAGACATATTCTGATTGTATTTGTATATGTTTTTGTGCTTTGTCATTTTTTTCTGAAGAGGAAAAAAAAAGTTATAATTTTTCTCTTAGTCATTCTCCTGGTCGCCCAGACAGCACACAGATTTTCATTTATTGAGACAGGCTGTGTTTCCTCCTTCTTACCTCCACGTTTTCTCCGTCTCTGCCATCCCCACCCCTCTTCGAGGCCACTCTAGATGCAGCAGTGGTATTCTCTATGCTTTTTGGTGTAAGCTGAAGAGTGCTGTGATTTCTGATTTGGCTTTAAGACGAAGGCGCCGCTATTCTCCACGTAACGGAGAGACGAGTGACATTTTTCTGCCATTGTCTCAGACACCCAAACTCCTCGTATTGCTTTCATCTCCAGTGGCATCGCTTTGTTTTCTTCTGCTCTAATTCTTCCCTTTCTTCCTTCACTCCAAGCCCTGCCTCTGTTTTTAATAATATATACATTTAAACATGAGATCTGTCTGATTCATGGTGAAGTCTCGCAGCAGGCCACCTATCAGGGTGATAATCAAAACACGTCACTCTGTGGCCTTGTAGCTCCAAGATGGGAATTTGTTTCACTACAGAAGAATTACTGGCTCTCTTCTCTTTGTTTCTTTCCACATTCATACAACTTTTCTTCCAATTTATTATCAGTTCAGGCACAAAATCTGTCATTTTCACAAATTTATTTATTTTTTACCAGATTTACTTGTAGTTTATTGCAAATTTTGTTGCTAACGTCTGTTTTGTGAAGCACTTTCTTTATGTCTGGTGGGAAAAGGGTTATAAAGGGTTATAAAAAGCTTGAGTTATTGATTTTCTTAATCAAAACCTTTTAAAAGTGGCCTTGAATATGTTCGAAGGCTCAGAGAAACAGCAGCAGCATTCAAACGCACATCCTGTGTTTAACTTTGCGTTCAGTCATTTTTAATTTTAAGTAATTTTGATTTAAACTTAGAATAAAAGTTAGGAAATTTGTGTTTTGTTAGTTATTTATTTTTATACCAATGCTTCTTGGTAATAAATGTACATAGTGGCACAGTTGATAGCACTGTTGCCAAGTGGCAAAAAGGTTGCAGGTTAAAAACTTAGCTGCAGGGGGAGGGATTACCTGTAACTATTATTAAGCTACTGTTATGATTCTAATAAATTCCCAGCATAGGTGTCAAGAGGACCATTTGTTTATCAAACTCATTAAGATATGAACCCAAAAGAATTATTTCATGCAACTGTAAATGTACAAGGAGTCAAATTCTGTCTGGATCCTTTAAGTGTTTTAAGGCTTTCATGTTCATTTGTGAGCGCTCACAATTTAATTACCTAGATGCATGACGGTGTAGTGATTAGGACCATCACATCACAAGGAGAAGGTTGCTGGTTTGAATCTTTGCTGGTGGCTTTCTGTCTGAGGTTTGCACGCCCTCCCAGAGATGTGTGAGGTTAGCACAGGGAGGTTTCTGCTAATGGGAGACATAACACAGATTTATCACGTGCATAACAGATTAACTCTGACAAGTGTGACATAAATTGTTGTCAATAAAGTTCCTTCAGATCTCCAATGAACCCAAATGAAATCTTTAATCATCATGGAAACATCAAACCTGGACACAGAACTTGTGTTCTGAAAACCAGTGTGGGAATGATGGAGATTATGAATAATTATTACTAAAATTATGTTAATAATCATGTTAACTGATATTACCACTATGCATGAATATTTTAGAAGCCAAAACCTCTGAAGCTTTGTTCATTAAACCAGCCAAGAGTTTCTTTTCTTCAGCTTAATCTACTCTGTCTTTGTCTGCTTTCAAAGTTTCTTTGATCTTACAGAAGAAACAGAAATCCTCTCACACACTCGGCCCATTGTTGCCATCTGCAAACAGAAAGATGAAATATAAAGCAAGTTTATTAACATCATATGTAATACTGAGAATTTTAATGTAAAATCAAAATAACAGCTAAAGTTAAAAATCAAAAAACAGGAAAGAGTAGCTGACACAATTAAACTAAGTAATTTATCAATTTTAGTTTAATATTACAAGAAATGTAAACATTTTCCTGAGCAGGATCCCAAGGTATTCTTATAAAGAGAATGTTTTCCAGACAATGTGCTTGTTTTTGTATCTTGATCCAGGATGAAAATTCCTAAATGAGCATCCTCTGTAGGATGGCCTGGCGCAGCCTTAAAGATAAGCTGAGAAGCTCCATTATCGAAGGTGGAGCTAAGAGTGGAGCTGCTCCTCCTCCTCATCAAATAAAGTCAGCTAAGGTGGTTCAGACCCTGGGTAAGGCCCAGAATGTGATAGAATAGATCCTCTTTGGCCTGGAAATGATTATACATCGTTCCAGGACAAGCTGGAGAGTGTTGCTGAGAGGAGAGAGTTCTTGGTTCCTCTTTTGGACATCTTACCTCCATTATCTAGCTTTAGAGTAGTTAAATAACTGGATTAAAACAAATGGATTCACAACCATCCAAAGCGTTTTATGTTAGTCACATTTCTACTGTGAGATCCAGAACCTTCATACCCTTGTATTAGATTACACTTTCAGCCATGGTTTATTGATCTGGGCTTAAACGTTGATAGGGAAATGAAGTCACTGATGTGAAATGATGTCATTTGTCAGACGTTACCTCGATTCATCTATATTTACGAAGAAGAAAAAAAAGAAGAAAAATGTTATATAGTGCCTCTCAAGATAAAAATCATGAGGCGCTTCATAAGAACAAAAAAATCCATCCATCCATCCATTTTCATCCGCTTATCCGGAGTCGGGTCGCGGGGGCAGCAGCTTAAGGAGGGAGGCCCAGACTTCCCTCTCCCCAGCCACTTGGGCGAGCTCCTCCGGGAGAATCCCAAGGCGTTCCCTGGCCAGCCGAGAGGTATAGTCCCCCCAGCGTGTCCTGGGTCTTCCTTTGGGTCTCCTCCCGGTTGGATGTGCCCGGAAAACCTCACCAGGGAGGCGTCCAGGAGGCATCCTAACCAGATGCCCGAGCCACCTCAACAGCGGGTCTACTCCGAGCCCCTCCCGGATGACCGAGCTCCTCACCCTATCTCTAAGGGAGAGCCCAGCCACCCTGCGGAGAAAAAACTCATTTCGGCCGCTTGTATCCGCGATCTCATTCTTTTGGTCACTACCCAAAGCTCGTGACCATAGGTGAGGGTAGGAACGTAGATCGACCGGTAAATCGAGAGCTTCGCCTTTCGGCTCAGCTCTCTCTTCACCACAACAGACCGGTACAACGCCCCCATCACTGCAGACGCAGCACCAATCCGCTTGTCGATCTCATGCTCTACCCTTCCCTCACTCGTGAACAAGACCCCGAGATACTTAAACTCCTCCACTTGGGGCAGGACCTCGCCCCTGACCTGGAGAAGGCATTCTACCCTTTTCCGAATCAAGACCATGGTCTCGGATTTAGAGGAGCTGATTCTCATCCCAGCTGCTTCACACTCGGCTGCGAACTGTGACAAAGGACAGCCTTGGCGGAGTCCAACTCTCACCGAAAACGAGCCCGACTTACTGCTGGCAATGCGGACCAAGCTCTGACACTGGTCGTATAGGGATCTAACAGCCCGTATCAAGGGGCCTGGTACCCCATACTCCCAGAGTACCCCCCACAGGGCCCCCCAAGGGACGTGGTCGAACGCCTTCTCCAAATCCACAAAACACATGTAGATTGGTTGGGCGAACTCCCACGCACCCTCCAGGACCCCTTCAAGGGTATAGAGCTGGTCCAGTGTTCCACGGCCAGGACGAAAACCACATTACTCCTCCTGAATCCGAGGTTCGACTATCCGACGGACCCTCCTCTCCAGAACCCCTGAATAGACCTTACCAGGGAGGCTCAGGAGTGTGATCCCCCTGTAGTTGGAACACACCCTGCGGTCCCCCTTTTTAAATAGGGGGACCACCACCCCGGTCTGCCAGTCCAGTGGAACTGCCCCCGATGTCCACGCGATATTGCAGAGCCGCGTCAGCCAACACAGCCCCACAACATCCAGAGCCTTAAGGAAATCCGGGCGGATCTCATCCACCCCCGGAGCCTTTCCACTGAGGAGTTTTTTGACCACCTCAGTGACCTCGGCTCCAGAGATTGGCGAGCCCAACCCAAAGTCCCCAGACTCTGCTTCCACACTGGAAGACGTGCCAGTGGGATTGAGGAGGTCTTCGAAGTACTCGGCCCACCGATTCACAACGTCCCGAGTCGAGGTCAGCAGCACACCCTCCCCACTGTAAACAGTGTTGGTAGTGCACTGCTTTCCCCTCCTGAGGCGCCGGATGGTGGACCAGAATATCCTCGAAGCCGTACGGAAGTCTTGTTCCATGGTCTCACCGAACTCCTCCCATGCCCGGGTTTTTGCCTCCGCGACCACCCGAGCCACATTCCGCTTGGACTGCTGGTACCTATCAGCTGCCTCCGGAGTCCCACAGGCCAAAAAGACCTGATAGGACTCTTTCTTCAGCTTGACAGCATCCCTAACCACTGGTGTCCACCAGCGGGTTTGGGGTTTGCCGCCACGACAGGCACCGACCACCCTGTGGCCACAGCTGCGGTCAGCCGCCTCAACAATGGAGTCACGAAACGTGGCCCATTCGGACTCAATGTCCCCTGCCTCCCCCGGGACCCCCTCGGAGGTGGGAATTGGAGCTCCTTCTGACAGGTGACTCTGCCAGATGTTCCCAGCAGACCCTCACAACACATTTGGGTCTGCCAGGTCTGACCGGCATTCCTCCAACACCATCGAAGCCAACTCACCACCAGGTAGTGGTCAGTTGACAGCTCCGCCCCTCTCTTCACCCGAGTGTCCAAGACATGCGGCCGACATGCTGAAAGAGTTCCAGAAGGTAAATGTGCCTTTAGATCCATCAAAATTAGTTACTGGATGCATTTTTAAAACATTAAAATCAGATCAGAAGTACACAAGGTATAAAATCTGCTTTAACACTTTAACATTAACAATATTCCAGTTCTGGAGAACTACATTTGGCTTTCCTGTGTAAGCTCGGAGAAACACTGGAACCAGTAAGTGATCACCCTGCTGCTACATCAGAGCTCTACCAACACCGCTGGTTTCTATGGGATGGAGCTAATTTTAGACCCACAAGCATGAAATGGAAAACTGTTCTGAACTCAGACAAATAAAACTTTTAGAACCTTTTTACAAAAACAGCTTAAATAATTCAAGATGCTGTGATAAGTGATGTTGTTTCTGAAGGTTTCACAGCTTAGAACAGAAAATTTAATTAGTATTTTTTTCTAGTTTAGAACCAGTGCTGAACTGTGGAGTTGGACCATCTAACTGATTATTTCTTTTTACCTACAGATCTTTTTGTGACCCGTACATATTTGACCATGATTTGCAGAGTATGTAAATGTTTCTGTATTATAGGTTTTTTCTTTTACTTTGCAAAGAGCCACGTTGAGGAGCTCATTCTGTGGATGTCAGACGCCTGCAGAGAAGTGGAGTTTTACACCCGAGGAATTGATTTTGTAAGAAGCCACAATGATGAAGAGCTGAGATTCACCAACAACACCTTCCTCTGCAGGAACCATTTTTCACCCAGTAGTTTTACAAACTTTGACTACTGAGATTAATGGAATTGGATTAAATGTTCAGCCTGCCTGAGAAGTTCCTTTGTGGAGTATGAGTTGCCTCGCACAGCTAAATTATTTATCTGCCTGGTTAGCTGATTAATTGTCTGTGTGAACTGGTGTGAAGGCTGTCAGTCTGTGGTTAATGAATAAAAACAAATTAGTTCAAAAAAGAAACTTCTACAGGCATCTTTACAAAATGAGTTTTAATTCAATAACACAAGAATATTCAGTATGGGATGCAGAGGTTCACTGCAAACCACGACTCTTTAAAAAAAATCTAATTTAATGTCCAGGTGCTTGAAGAAGAGAGCGGCAGACACACTCTCTTTTTGTTAGCGTTTCAGCCTGGCATCGACTCCCTCTCAACATGAGCAGCGTGTCGAGAACCCAGGCTCAGGCTGCAGAGTCTGAAGGAAGCATGCCTTCCTCAGATTAATTGTGGCCCACATATTTTTAATTAAAGTTCTTTGTGCGGTTCGGTGTTGGTAATGTGGGAGTTTAAGTAAAAGAAGTGTGTCCTTGTTCTGTCATTGTCGCTTAATCAAGACCAGCTGATGAGCTGTGCTTCAGTAAACCAGGAGACCATTCACCAGTTCTCAGCAGATGATGGCCTGCTGCCTTTTGTTGGGTTTGATGGAAATCGAACAAAACTTTTCAGAAATCTAAAAAATCCTCCCCCAATTTTGAAGACTGATTATGAAGAAGCCACAATATTGTTTAATTAATTGAAAAATAACCATTTTATTATAAATAAACAGGTTTCTAATTAAACATAAAATACTTGAAGATCTCCATGTTTCTGTGCCTTTGAAGTGAAAGTCTTGGGCGCCCCCTAGCAGCACATGAAGGAACCCGTCCCTGTTTCCTCTGATTCCCCTGATCTCCTCCATCATGAGTGATGTACAGCTCCTCCATCAGAACCAGTGACCTGGAAACCATGAAGGTCTCAGTGAGACTAGGACCTGTCGTTATCACTGCTTCAAACTCAAACTATGTGGATCATTTTCCAACATGTTTTTTCCCCAAAACTACATTTTTTCATGACCTAAGACTAATGCGTTCATAGTGATGCAATAGCAGATTTCAGAAGTTTTTCTATCCTTTAAACTGACAGTAGAGTTTTGCTTCAGGTTTCTACATGAATACAGCCTTTTAAGCTCAGACACTTGATATCAACAGACCTTATTAAACACACTTTTTTACTGACTTTTTTTTCATCAGCATGCAAAACATTTTCCTTCTGCTTCGACTTGCTGAGATACAAAGCTGCAAAGCTTTTTTAAAGAGTCAAAAGTAATATTTTTTTGTACTGTGTGGTTCTCAAAAACCAACTTGACTAATTAACTAAACACAAAATGCTGGATAAACCCACAGTGGCCATTACATAAAACTGGAAGGCTCTGAACTAAAGGCACTCTTCTACACTAAAACAAGTAAGGTTAACCCCTACTGCACACTGGAAGCATCAGCGGTGCGGAACGGCAGCAGAATGTTGCTGCTTCAAACAGAGTCCATTATAGTCTGGGGGGGGGGGGTGATTCAAACCAGCCGGCAATTTTTACAAGCGTCCCAGAAGCGGCACGCTGCACCGCGCCAATAAAGATAGCATCGTGTTCTATTTTTGCCACAAGCCGCTTCTGGAACACGTCAATTTCTGCAGTTAACAAAAGGCTAGACAGGAAATCACTAGCGGTTTCAGTGTAAAGCAGTGTGAGTTGTTTGTTATTCAGACTAACAAAGTACAGCAACGGTGTAGCAGCTAGTCTCTTCTTCTTAGCTGAATTGGCAGACGCCATGTTTCCAGGGCGCACTGCTGCCCTCTGCTGTTTCTTTCAGGTTACAGTGATAATGCAAACGCGTAACACGGAGCTTGTATGTCCCTAAATAGCTACTGTATTTCAAGATGGTGGATGACCATGGAGCGTCGACCACAGTTTATGTATTCAAAATGTAAAATTTCAAGCTGAGAGGAATATTTAGAATTGATGTTGTTGAGAAATATTAATGAAAAAGGACAAGTTTGTGCACTGGATACACAGAATTTGGTAGTAAACAGGTAAAAACTGGGGCTTTAAGGACAACAGTAAACTAAACAGTCTCACTACTACAATTTCTCTAATAGAACACAGGTTCTTCTATGAAGAAATACAAGCCACAAACAGGGGGACAACAGACAGATTTGCACCCCGATTGCTTGAAAAGCTCTGCCTTTTAAAGGCTTGAGCTGTCTAATTGCAGATTTCCCTCAGCTGGTGCTTCAGCAGCAGCGTGCCTCTCTCCATGGTGCTGAAAATAGCTGAAAGTGGAGGTAGGAACAGCGCTGGAGAGGAGAGTGGCAACTTGCAGACGCTGTCCAAGGTGCTGAACTCAGGGGGAACTTACAGGGGCTGTAACAGGTTGTAACTCAGCAGATGTCTTCCAAAACAATTTAGACATTAGTAAAATTAGAAGAGTTGCTTGTGAAGCAGAATGGAAGTAAAAGCAAATAAGCACCGATCATTAGAGGCGCCTGAAAAAATCGATTCGCATTCGAATCGTGATTCTTACTTATAAAGAATCAGAATCGATTCATAAAGGTTCAGAATCGATTCTGTCTGAAAGTATTTATGTAAACTGCCGTATTTCCGAGCGTCCCTGAACGCATCATGGCTGGCGCACCGGCGCTAGCAGTAGCTGCTCGCTCTGTGTGCTCCTACGCTGCAATCGCTTGAAATATGACAGAGACTTACCTTTATTATTATCCTGTGTGCGTTTTATGAGTCAAGAAGTAAGTTCACTATGTTTTATAATGTTTAAATGGTGTTATCCTGTTTAGTTTGACTTGTTTCATGCCGAGTGCACGTGCATAATTGATGCTTGTTAAGACTATTTAGTGCCTGTTAGTCTTCATAATGTTAAACCTTGTTGCCACACATACTTGAAAAGTATTTGACTGCATTACTTTCAAAGCTACTATTAGGTAACTGTAAAGATTTGTTCAATTTTACAAGATAAGCAAAAATAAATGTTGCCTTTTCATCAAAAGATTGCCTCTGTTTACAGTTTTAGAATCACTATATTTTACCTTGTAAATTTGCATTTTCTTGAACATAACCAGTTTTCTTAAAATAACAATTTCCCATAGTTTTTGCTAACTTGCAGAAGAAAGTAGTTAATTCTGGAACTGACACTCTTTGTTAATATTGATTGTGAATCGATTTGAATCGAGAATCGATTCTGAATCGAATTGGCACCCTGAGAATCGGAATCGAATCAAATTGTGAGTTGTTGTAAGATTCACATCCCTACGGATCATGCTGCTTTAAAATCACCATTATTAAACTCCCAACACTAAAAAATGCCGCAGGTTTCTCCCACAATGACGTAATTCACGGGGCTTTGTTGCCTCACAGAGTGCCGTAAAAAACAACACTTCTTCTGGTCATTGAACGTGACATTAAACATCACACAGTAGCTCTCCGTCCTCCGGATGGATTAAATTGCCGTACTTCAACAGAATAAAACTTGTGTTATTAATGTTACTATGTATGCTTTTTGGCACTGATTAGTGACATCACTCACTGCTAAAGCATTCGCGATATGCTGACGTCTGTGCAAAGTCCTCAAATGGCTAAATTTGAATAGAGACACTACAGCTGAGAGAACCATCATATGATCAATTTCCCCCTCCCAGAATTTGCCCTGAAGTTCCTACAATGGAAACACGCCTATTTACCCATGCTCACACACATTCACACCCTGGTGGTGATGAGCTACAATGTAGCCACAGCTGCCCTGGGATGCACTGACAGAGGCAAGGCTGCTGAGCACAAGCACCACTGGTCCCTCCGGCCACCACCAGCAGCAAAGGAGGGTGAAGAAGTGTCTTGCCCAAGGACAAAATGGTTGACATGGACAGAGCATGACTTTGAACTGGCATCCCACTGCTTAAAGGGCAAACTCCTAACCCCTGAGCCCCGATATAGGAAGGGAACTAGGGAGAGGAGTTCATATGTCCTGGAGAAACTTTGAGTAGAGTCAAGCTGTCCTGGTTCAGGAAGCCTCCTGGGCAGCTGGGAGGTGTTTTGGGCGTGTCCATCTGGAGGACACCCTGGGGTTAACCCAGGACAAGCATGCTAAGAAAAGCAAGATAATAGGATGCACTTGTCAGCTCAATCTAAATCTACTAATGTGTTGACTGTGTAACAAAAGAGGGTTAGAGCAGTCATTAAAGTCATAGTATGAGTGAGTTTTTCAGGGTTTTCTGAGTTAAAATGATTCCTCCCTGAACAGACTGCTGTAAATCTAAGAGACGTGGGAATTTGTAAATTAATCCCTACTTCACCTGGGATTGCTAATTGGTTGTATTTTGACAGTTCTGTGAAATCAGCACAGCGTTGTTATTCCAGCTCTGCTTTTAAACAATCTGATAGAAGAAAGGTGCAACAGAATAATGTTAAAAAACTAAAGTATTGGATAAAACACTGTTTTGAACTGAAACTTTAGTACAGCTGCAATTAAAACTAAACTATTGTTAGACAACATTCTCAATGTTTTAAGCATTGGGACCACAAGGTCCCAAAGTCCCATTGATGGTACAACTGATGAGTCCATTCAAAAACAGAAAAACTCAAGGAGACTCATAAATTATCTCAAATTAAATAGACCTATAGATTTTCCCATCATAGGGAGACCTTATGCCACTTACACACTAGCATCAGCTCCACTCCACTCCGCACTGCCCGCCCCAGCCTGGTCACGTTTGTTCCACACTGCTTTAGGAATGCGGATGTAATTGAGCACATGGGTGGTCTCCAAAATTGGTGCAAAAAATTGGCCCAAATATATCAATGATGTCATGAGCGCATCCCTGAGCACATGGCCGGGATCTTTTCACCCTGCCTTTATGTTTGCTCGGGGACTTCCAGTTTAAAACCACCATGTTTATATTTAAACTTCAACAGAAAGATAAACCTTTTATGTTTAGTTGTAATCCTAAATATTCACTTCAGACATTCTTACTTGAATTTACATTTAAACATTGAGAATAACGTACTTTCCTGAATGAATTAATGAAATGGTAATTATAAGTCTTCACCCCACATTTGAAATGAAACTGACAGATTTCTAATACCGTTTACCGTGTACAGCCACACTCACCCAGCTGGGATCGTTTGAGCCTATTGCTGCAGATGCTGAACAAAGAGCCCAGTTTCAGACAGCAGCACACAGTTTAAGTACAACTTTTATTAATACTGGAATCATCACAGTGCGTTTTGTTACATTAGCAGTGACTGAAGTTAACAAAAAAGGGTCAGTTTTACAAAAAAGAGGAAGACAGAAAAAAGTTATCAGAAGCAACAGAGGAAAAACAACCTTTAAAATGAATTCACAATAAATAAAAGACACCAAATAAAGAAAGCAAAAAGAGAGCAGGAGCACAGTGACTGCAGGGCTACGCAGAGAAGAAGGAAAAAAGGAGGAATGAGCGGTGTTGAGTCTTGTCACAATGTTCTCAATTATACTAAGTAGCCCCGTAGCAAACGTCTCAGTGGTGACTTTAGTGGTGAGTTCTTAGTGGACTTCAAATATTAGCTGTCAAGGAAGAAGAGAAAGAGAGTAAAGACATTCAGTTTAGTTACAGTGACGGTGGCACCTGGAGGCCATTTTGGCTACTTGGTTCTGGATGACTGTTTGATGGGAAGTTTCAGTGTGTTACATCATGAGCTCCCTAGAGGACATCAGTGGAGCCTTACGTGGCCACCAAGGATCTACCTTTGTCATCTTCACTTCAGACGAGAGTGTGTGAGTGTGTGTGAGTGTGTGTTTGAGGAGCTATGTTGGATTCCTTCAATACAAGACAGCAAGAAGGATTGACAGATTGTGTGTGGGAAGTGAAAGGGAGAAACAGTAGGGGTTTAAGCACGTGTCATTGTGCAACACACACACACACACACACACACACACACACACACACACACACACACACACACACACTTTAATATAACTTGCACAGATGGCTTAGGGAGTGGGTTGTGTACAACAACTTTATGATCCTTATTTTAATCTGAACACATAACAACCTGTATGATAACAACCAGCTGTGTTGCTTGTTTTTTTTTGTTCAAATCAATCATCTACTAAACATTTAGCTTTTAAAAAATAAACAAAATACCATTTTTGTTTTATATTTAAGTTTTTTTTTTCTTCCGTATTTATTCTAAAGAAAAATAAAGTTATTGGAACAAAATTTCCCAACAACACAGCTGTTAACCATCAAATTTCAAGTTAAGAGTCTAAGTACATTTTAAATTGTAAGATACTGCCAACAGTGGAAGTCTTCCAACTTTCCAACAAACTCAGTTGCCTTAGAAACAGACATGATGTGGGTCAAGAGGTTTATAAGCTGAGAAAAGTTGGCTGATGGAGTCCACCAAACTGCTAATCTCAGCTACTCTAGTTTAAATCAGCTATGTTGTATCTGAAAAAACATGAGAGCTGCTGCGTTCCCTTCAGCAATCATTGATTTTGAAATCTCCTAAAGGTACCGTTACTTGTTGCATGAATCCTTCTTCTTCTTTTAGACTGGATTTCTTGCTTTAAACCACCAAGCCCTGGGCTATTTCTTGTAACTTCCAGTGGAAAAACACACCGCCCATTCAGTCAGTAACACCTCCACAGCTGTGAGACCAAAATGAACAAGCCTCCAAGGATCAGAGGCTCTTGGAAGAATTCCTAAACACAGTGAATCACCTTATCACCAGGCCAGAGGGTGATTTGAAACACAACCAGCACAATCTGACATTTTTACCGCTGGCTAATCATAAATGTCAATTTCAGCCTCCAAACAATGAGTCTGTCTTACTGATGTTGTTGGAGTTGAACTGAAAATCTGCCATGGCTGCAGATTTACTAAATTCATTGCAAAAGAAATGAAAATCTGCTACAGCTGGTACAGACTTGGCAGAACTCTACGCCTCAGGGAATTTTTTTCTGACCTGACCAATGAGAAATGCTGTAAGTTTTCTATTTGTTATAACGAATGCAACCAGCACCAGTGTAAGGAGTTGTAAACCAGAAACAAACAACAGGCCTACCTTTATTTAACATTATGTAAATATTTATGCAACTTTTATGTCAAATCCACAGAAATAGGTGAACAGCTGGATTTTAAAGGTGTGGGAAACTTGTTTAATCAATACATTTGCAGTGGTGTCTGGTAGGAATGAATGCCTTGTAAACTGTACTCAGAAAAAAAAAAAAAAAACAAGAAATGCCTGGATCAGCAGGGACAAGTCTGTCACATCAGAGGAGAGCTTAACACGACAGGATTTGGAGTCTTATTTCCTGATATTTGGACATCTCTCCTCTGATTGGCTAACAGCAACATGATGCTGTTTGCTCTGCAACGTTGATGTTTTATCTACACAAATAACACAAGCCTGGAGGAGTTCTGCTGTGTGGTGGAGATGCTAATGCTAATGGTTAGCTTCTGCTAGCCGAGACGTTTCTGGACGCTAAAACAACAACAGCCTTCCCCATCACGAGTCAAGATGGGTGAGTCCATGAACGTTCAGTGACAGTGTGATGTAGATCTGCTAAAGCAACTATTGGACCATCAGGTTGTTGGTCTCGCTGAACCGCTGCACTTCCCTGGGTCCTCCACTCATTTCACACTCACATATTTAGCAACAGAACACCACTGGTGTGAGAGGTTCTCCTCTATTTAATGGAGAAACCATCATTAAATAGAGGAGGAGGACTCAGGTTTCACCTTTCCAGCACCTACAATGCAGCTTTGAACCAAGTTCCAAAACAGTTTCAGTCCAGTTCACACCCTCCTGCATCTAATCAAAACAACGACTCACAAACAATAGAGGCTAACGATGCTAACGACCCATCAAGAGGTAGGGAGGAGGGGCATTCACAGGCAGATGCTGCTCGTTGAGCAACAATAGACAGCTACAGTTTATAAGATCGACCCTCCCATATTCCAGTCAGAATTGACAAAGCTCCTCGGATGAGAAGCGAAACGTCTTCAAGAAACCAAAGAAGTCCAGTTGCCTTCATTTGAACCCCTTGGATTACCATGACCTGGATGACTGAGAACCTTCACCAGCACATCTGGAGATCAACACAGAGCGTTCACAAGCAACAACTGTTTAAAACGGTGTTTATCAAATAGACCTGTGTTACAAAAGCCTCTTTTATAAAACAATGCCGCCAATTTGCTGCAACGCCGATGCAGCATCAGGGAGTGTTAGGTCGTTTATAAGAGCTCAGACCGTGGCGGTAATGTTGCGCAATCATGTCCGTTTTATAAAAGATTACGCCATGGCGGCAAAAAGGGGGTATGAGGGCGGTTTTGTGCACTGTTGCAGACTTCCATTTATCTTGGACATAACTTGCTTTTTATTGCGATCGAAGCTGCACAGGTGTGTGTCCTCCACCGTCCCTGTGAGCTGTCAGATGATCTGAGCTGCAGATCTAACGGAGAAAAGCTCCCGAAGCACCGCAACACTCCAAATGATCATCTCAGCTGCTTCTGTTTACAAAAGTGAAACTTAAGCGCATGTTTACTTTCATTTTCAAAATAGTTCCCGGCCAGAGCTCGGCATTAATTCATCACATGGTCATGACACCTCCCTCTGTTAATGTGCGTTTATAAGACCAGCAAAGCCACAATATTACTATCAAGCGTGGCGGCACGAATGCCGGAAAATTCTTGCGTGATACCGCCATGGCATGTTCATAAGAAACACATTGCGGTAATATTGCGCTGATTTGCCGGCACGGTGTGTCTTATAAAAAGGGCTTAAATCTCATTGCAGGAATGACGACACAAATCCTGTGATCTGACTATAAAATCTCCCTACCCTGTGATCCTCTACAGAAAATCACACCTTTTATTTATTGATGGTCTGCAGGTCTGTGCTGCAAAAAAAAGCAAAGAATGTAAAAACACAAGCACTGCATTGAGACAGTGTTTGCAGATGCTTACAGGTATGAGGGGATATAAAACATACTCTGGGACATACCTAAAAAACTTCTTTTAGGAAAGCAAAAAGCCCAAACTGTAGAGCCTAACTCAGGACATTTGTATGAGTACTGCACTGCAGTGTGAGTCCAACGTGCATTTAAAGAGCAGTGATTGTTTTCTTTTAAACTACCCCTGCTCAAGTGGACGAGGCCTTACACACAGCCTTTTAATAGTCTAACAGCACACACACACTACAGCTTCACTCAAAGGTTTTTGAGACAGACGCTCACTGAGCAACAATCAAAGTCATATAAGCTGCCTTTGAGATGCTGCCAAAAAGACATCTTAAAAGTCTGATCAAAATTAATTAAAATGTAATCTAGCATCGAGATGGAGTGTTAGACATCCATCTGCTTGCCTTGAAACCGACTCATCCACTAGGGAGATGTTTATTCCAGCTAACGATTCCAACTCTTTGAAACAACACACCTAGGACATGTTAGCCACTACGGCTCAGGCCCACTCCAGTACCTCTGCACACACACATGCTGACATGAAGCTTACAGACACAGAGGGGTAGGGGGGGATGGGGGTAGAGAGATAATAAAGAGAGCTGAGTGGGGATTCACTATGGACCGTGGTGGAAATTAAGACTTCATCTGAATTATGTTTCATTAGCTTTGATAGGCTGAGAGGCACAGAGGGACAGACTACAGCCAGTGGGGGCTCCCAGCATCCACCATGACAGCATTGTTTTCTTATTTGTCTACTGCACATTAATCTGTGACTCCTACAGAGGTAAATCAACCCCCTCATTTTTATTTTTACAAAAGAAATATTTATTTTAATCCAGTTTACAGGTGCTGCCGTGTTGTACTTTTGAAACCACAGTCTGCTCACTCAGATGTGGTGCTGAAAGCCCCGCCTACCTAAAATCATGGAATTACTAATTAAGGCTAAATTTGTAAGAACATTAAATATCTGAACGTACATCAGCATAAGAGCTACTCTGAGGGTCAACAGGAGAAAACACCGGAAAAAAATTATCTGAGGTTAATTTTTATTTTCTAGTTGGGAAAAATATTAATTGATTTATATGGAGGGGGCGGGGCTTAAAACCTGGTACTGCAGCCAGCCACTAGGGGGTGCTCGGTTTGTTTCAGCCTTGACTTTCACATTTTATTTGGATTTTTTTTTTGTTTTACATAAATATTTACCCCTAACTACTTGTCATCAACTTCCTCCCGTATCGACACTCCCTCCATCTCATTGTCAGATCATCCTGCTTTAGGCCTGGAATATACTTGCTATTTCACAATGCGTACGCGTGTTTAAAATGGCTGTCACGTGTAACTTGTATTGGTTTGAAGCGTCGTTTTTGCGTGTCCCCCAAAAACGTGATGCGTTCGAACGCTGCAACATACAAGTAACCAGCAGGCGGAGTTTACAAAACAAGCGAGACGCACTCACCATGGTGACTCCGTCTCTGGTTTAGAGGTCTCATACGATCTATGATACCGCTGCTCTCTTTTTTCTGTCGTGATCTCAAAGTTAACCAGTTACTGATCTCTTCTATTGACGCCATGTTTTGATTGTTCTCTACAAACCAGGCTCTCTCTCCAGTCTGAGTACTCTAGTGTACCCCCTAGTGGAACACTCCAGAACTATATGCAGTGCAGCAGCAAGTCTGTGAACACAGATGCAGCCTGCTGCCTGCGCCAGGTTTATAAAGCTAGTATATTCCAGGCCTTACTGTGATCCTCCTCTGATGTAGAGCGGACTCCTCGATAGGTTTAATCGTGTTACTGTTCTGGTGTCTAGTTATCAAAGATGCTGTTAAAGCTCCACCTGTCACCATGGAGAAGACCTAACCAGAACCAGTGTTATGATTAGATAATTCAGTAAAATCCATCAGAGGCTATATGAGCCTTAAATCAGTGGTCTTTTCTGAAATGAGAAAATAACACCTAAACATTTGATGGTCTAAATCAGTCGATGGTCTAAATCAGTCACCCACAAAATTACAACCAGGAAAATATGTGACCTCAAATATTGCTGGTTGACTAATGTAGCTAAAAGGCTAAGTCAACAAGAGCATGATGAAAACACAAACAACTTTAAGTCATATTATACTAAATATATTCATGTATGGCTGTTAGTTCTGGTGAATATCAGTTACAGTGAAATGATGCTTTTCTATTTTATTTGATTTCTTCAGCTCCTTTCAGGGGTCGTTGTCCTGACCCCAGAGCGGGAAACCACTTGTCTGATCAAATATGACTACCTCTGTGTTTGGAGGGGCAGCTGCAACAGTACCAATGTTCAATGAGTGAAAACAAGACAGAATATTCTAGTATGTGAGCGCTAATGAAGAGGATTTCAGAGGCAATGAAAAAAGAAACAAATTAAACCCATTAAAGTCTTTGAAAGTTAAGTTGTATTATTATAATTTTTGACCTAAATTGTAAAATGAATGTTAATTAAACAGCCTATAGAATGTCTGTTCCCATTAACCAGAGTGTGATGTGATTTTTAACAGGAAGAAGAAGAGATGAGTGAATAGAAGCTGTGTGTTTAGACTCAAACGTGTAAGCCTATGTTCTTGTGTGTGTGTGTGTGTGCGTGCATGTGTGTGTGTGTGTGTGTGTGTGTGTGTGTGTACAGGTGCCTGTTTGATCTCTTTGTTGGTAGATCTACCACAAACACTCAGGAAACCCACATGTTGACACTGTAGCAGAAAGGTTGTTTCAGCTTTTAGGTACATGGTTTACCGTTCAAACATTTAGTTATATTACTGTTGTTGTGTTAAGGAAAATAACAGTGTTGTTCTTAATGCACACCCTTCCTTAGGCCCACACATCTTCTGGAGAACAATTAAAAATGCTGAGTTGTTAAAATTAATTTAAATTTAGCTTCTGTTTTCCAGGGTGTTATTAAACATAATTGTGTCTAACCTGCAGAGAACTCAGCTGCTCACAGATTGATTATTTAAAAGAACAAGCAGCGGTATTTTCCTTTAACATACCTACAGTGAAGCATCACCATGGATACAAGAACACCTCCTTTGTATTGCTTTCAAACCCTTAAGAGTGAATATTTCTGTTGTTCAGGACTAGGAGCAGATAGGAGCAGCTCCACGTTTACCTCTGTGGTACATTCAGCATCTTCATCATGACGTCCACCAGGAGGTTCCAGAAAGGAGGTTCAACAAACCCTGGGTCTATTTGGGAACTCTGAGTTAACTCACTACAAAAGTCTGAGTTTATGATCCCAGACCAACTGTTTTCAATCAGCTGCATCATTCTGAATATTCTCACTTTGCGATAAGGAGCAAACATCACAAAGTCCACGATACCCAACAGCAGAACTAAGGAAGAAAGATGTTTCATGTGCTTCATCATCCTCTCACACTGTTGTACAGTTCATATGTATTAGAGTCACTGTTTTGGAGACTATGTGTAAAAGAACATTTCCTCTGATGTGAGTCTGTGATTTTGGATGTGATAAATGGGTGAATGTGGTTAATATGGAAATCATTCCAACAGAAAGTGTTTTCTGCTGATGTATGGCAGTGTGAAGGAATCGGACTTCTGTATCAGTCAGATGATTTAAAATCTTGTGTCAGACATGGGCTTCAGGTGGGCGGAGACTGGTGATGGGAATCCCATGTCTCCCAAATGGCTACTTGGATTTATTATCAAAAATAATCTAAAATGAGTTGCTAATGCACAGAGAATTCATGATATCAGATGTTTATTATTCATATGGCTTATTTTACTCAACACGGATCAGTTTTAGGATGACAAAATTTGAACATTTTCTCTGCAAAGGTGATTTGTTGTAGTAACCAATCACATGGGCACAGAAGAAAAAGATTTAGTGGGGGAAAAGCTAGAGCTCCATCTTTCAGGAAGGAGGAGCTAACTATTCATTAATTCACTCAGCTCACTTGCTGGAACAGAAAAGAGATTCCCAAAAGTCTGGCTTAACTTACTCAGAGTTTTCACATAACCTGCTTTCTGGAACACTCCTCTGTACGGTGTGACCCTGACAGGTGGTCTAAACACAAATCCATCCAACATTTTCACTTCCAAATTTACACACAAAGTCAGAACACCTCGTAACAAAATACAGTGATTCACAAAAAAAAAAAAAAAACATGTCAGCAAAACCAAAACATTCCCATGTGGAAGCATCGTTGCAAAGTTTAAGAAGCACAAGTTCTGCTCTTCTCTTTAGAAACAGAATCCTAAAACGCGGCATGAATAAGAGAGCTGTCTCAGCTAGAAAGGTGTACAGGTGTGGTGAAGAGCCAGATAACCTACAGATCAACAGTCAAACCAGGACACACACACACACACACACACACACACACACACGCTCCATATGCCACACAGCTCAGCAGGTTGTTGCAGCTGGAACTTTCTTTTAACTTTTTTTTTACAATGATAAAATGAATACTTCAAACAAAATAATAAACAAAGTGAATATTTCATTTTCTAACAAAGAGTGTGCCTGACTCTCTTTACAGGTACAGCACATACAGTACATCATGTATGAACAGGCAGTGAAATGCTCATTCCACATGTCTCCTCTTCCTGTCAGCCTCCAACCTCTAATCTGACTCCTCCCCCTCTGTCATCAGCACATCAAACAGGCTTCTTCCTCTCACATCATAATCAGCACAAGCTTTCCTTTTATACTGTTTAGTCCTGAGCTTATAACTGGGTCCTAAGCCAAACCGTAGTGGGGGTGGGTTAGTGGTGGTGGTGGTTCTTGTCCCACACTATCGTTAACTTGATCAGTTAAAAAAATCTGAGACATTGGACCCTTTCAGCTCATTTGTGACAAATGTTTTGCATCTTACTAAAAGTTTCAGCTTCATCAAAGCTTTGAAGCCACACCTGAAGCCTTGTGTTCTGGTGCTCAGCTGAAGATCTGGATGAAGCATCCAGATGTGTCCTCCTCCCAACGGAGACTCACTGCACCCAACTCACTCATCCAGCTGCTTCCTGGTCCAGTAAAGAGCCTCTGTTTAACTCATTTTACGTTATTGTCCAGATTTTACTCGCTACTGGGATGAAATTGATGGAATTAAAACTAATCACCTACATTAGGAAGCATTACCAAAAACTGTTTAGCACTTAGCAAACTGCTCTTTCTGAACATGTTTGTTGTCCTAGTTAAGTCTGAAAGTTACAGCCGTGTGTGTGTGTGTGTGTGTGTTTGAGACTCATGTCTCATGTGAGACAAGTTGAGAAGTGAAACAAACGAGTGAAAAACTAAAGCCCAGCCACTCTAGATGTGTTTAAGAACTGATATTTTGCAAGAGCGTCCACGTTAGCAACATATCAATATTTGTGGCCAATAATCAATAAATGAATCTTTTCAGCTTTGCTCAAGATTCTCCCTAAACGTGTTCATCTCTTTGAAACAGAAGACAATTTCCTCTCAGATAGTATCCACTTCACACAGAATCAAAGTTTAATGGCAAGAGGATCAGGGTAAAGTGAAACAAACTGCAGAAAAAAAATTCTCCATTGATTTTGTTTCTAAAATACTGAATAACAGATGACAAATACAAACTAGGCTGCTATGCCATCATTCCTGAAAAATGCTTAAAAAACATAAAAGCTTCATTTGATTGTGGACAGGACATGCAAACACAGCAAATAACCTACAACATATCCAGAGTAGAGTGGGCGGAGCCTTGGTCAGCAGGTGAAAATGTGCATTAGAGGTTTCCATAACAGGGCCCGTGTTTGTGTGAATGGTATTTTGGCCACTAGCTCAGGTCATTGAAGCAAAAAAAAAAACTTTAAAAATGATTAAGGCAATAGATTTTACTAAAACCCCAAAAGCAGAATGCAAAGGAATAATTATTTTTAGAATATGACAACTTTCTAAAATAAAATAAAATGTTGATTATTTTAAATATTCTTCTTTTACTAACCATAGTTTTGGCTTTTATATTAATGTAATGTTAAAAATAAATTAAAACCTCCACTAAGTGATGCTAAAAAGCAGAAACCATTTTGAAAATGTGGCTAAATACAGCAAACATTTTAAAGAGGTCCTTCAATGATATTTTTGAATA
The DNA here is from genome assembly GCA_006937985.1 of Aphyosemion australe. Classification (NCBI taxonomy): domain Eukaryota; kingdom Metazoa; phylum Chordata; class Actinopteri; order Cyprinodontiformes; family Nothobranchiidae; genus Aphyosemion; species Aphyosemion australe. The sequence continues at coordinate 70,880 of SSNS01000292.1, read as the reverse complement.
TCACTCAGTTTTTCCTGCAGGCTGAACATGAAAATAGTTTCCTCCACCTATCTCCTGCATTAGCTTCTGATAGAAAATAGACGGTGAAACTCTAGGATTAGAAAATCCTGACAGATCTACGTCACACTGTCACCGAACATTCATGGACTCACCCATCTTGACTCACGACGGGGAAGCCTGTTGTTGGTTTAGCGTCCAGGAAACAGCAGAGAACGTCTAGACTAGTAGAAGCTAACCATTAGCATTAGCAACTCCACCACACAGCAGAACTCCTCCAGGCTTGTGTTATTTGTGGAGATAAAACATCAACGTTGCAGAGCAAACAGAGTCAGTGGTAGAGTCATGTTGCTGTTAGCCAATCAGAGGAGAGATGTCCAAATATCAGGAAATAAGACTCCAGTTAATCCTGTCGTCTAAAGCTACTTTCTCCTCTGGCTAATTTCTCTGTGCTGAAACAGGTGCACCGGAGCTTTGTTTCCCCAGAGAATGACTTACAAGGCATTCATTCCTGGATACCACTGCAAATGTATTACAATATGAGAGAAGGACCTCTTTAAAGAGTGACTGTTATCTGTTTTGCTCCTGATATTAAAGTTAAATTTTTGTTTGAGAACAAAGATGAGAATACATTTATCAAAATTTGCATTTGTCAAAATAATTCAAACATCTAGGATCCTTTTAATGGTTTGGATGCAGAGATTAACGGTTCTATGTTCTACAAAAATCCTGTTGTTTTGTATTTATTGTTTTGTTCAACCAATGGCAATTTAAAATCCCCCAAATAAACATTTAGCATGTTTTAATTATTAAAGGGATTTTTTGAGACCCATGAATTTTTTCAACCTGACAAATTTTGACCCAGATGGCTAAAGGTTTGGACACCACTGGTAGACGTGATTGTTTCAACTTGGACACTTTGTGAAGGATGGGTGAAGATGTTAGATTCCATTATTCTGAGACCTTGGCTCTGACTCTAAATCTGAAACAGCTCTGAAACTATCGTTCTTGAACAGATTTTGAGTTTATTATGAAGCTAGAACATTTTGTGATGTTTAAAGTAACTAAAACAAGTTCTGATGAGGCTGGACTGGTTCAGCTATGTTCAAAGCCACAGATGAGCACATTTTAGATATGCTGGTGTTTCTGCTAAATGCACACAAACACAGGACACATCATTCTGCACTATACAGTAATCTGACACAGAACTACAGTTTTACAGCCTTTTTACTGGTTAAAGATCAGGAGATCAAATTATCACTAATAACATCAAGAGTATGATTTAGTTGTATTTTGATTCTGCATTTGCCGCTCCGTCTGATTTGACACGCTTTAATAGAATTGAATTAAAATGACTTTGTCCAAAGTTTTTTTTTCCTGGTCTGAAATGGTGCTCTAACAACAGAACTGCTTGTTACTTAGAAAAGTTGTTCAAAAGTGTTTGATCTTATTAAGCTGAACATGTGATCTCTACATGAGAAAAAATAGCTTCAAAGTAAAATGAATTATTAAGTTAACATGTCTGAAAAATAAAAATCCAAATGGATCCCACTCGTCCTCGGTGTGTATTTTTCCTTCCTTTCCCAGTATTTAAAACACCAGTGCAATTGTGCCCTCAAACGTACATTTTCCACTGATCTCCATCTTTTTTTGTCTTGTCGTCATCTAACAAACCACTCCTGTGCTACCAGTCTTCTTCACTTCCTCCACATCCCTCCTTTTCTTCTGATTCTTCTGTCATAAATTAAACCCTTCTCTCGTGATGCAGCTCCCTTTCTGTTGTTCACATAGCATGACTACAGCAACATCTACTGGCTATTGTACAGACAGTACTCTGCCCCCATCAAAGTGCTTACAGTTTTTCTAATCAGTTTCATTTATCAGAATAAGACGGGGACAGAGAGAAAGACGCATGACTAAACCAACTACAAATGAATTCACAGTCCGTGTTTAATTCAGCATTCCTGATGATTGCCTGAACGGGACACAAGGACAATCCTCCATCCGTCCTCTTCTCCGAAACAAGAAAAATAAAAGACATTTATTGCTCCATTATTTTTGATTTAACATTTTCTCTCTGATTCTAGAAAATATATATGAATATATCTATACGCCTGTTTTACGTCCCATAACTTCTCATACAGTGGTCAATGACGTCACTAATATAAACAAGAAAACACACACAGGGAACACACACACACACACACGCACACACAGGAGAAAAGCCCTGCCCTCAATGGGTAACCAGCTGTCCTGCAGCAGAGCTCTACCCACCCCACACACACACACACAACAAATCAATCACATACCCCACACGTTTGCGTTTACATCCTTCTGCATGCTCACACACAAATGCACACTCACACAATGCAGAGAGAGAGAGAGAGAGAAAGAAGGACGAGCACGGTTCAATGCCAACGTGATTTTTTTTTTTAGTCCTTTACATTGTGTTGAACCGGAGAGGCTGTCCGGTCTGTTAGCTCCCCGTGCTCGTACCGATGCTTCAGTGCACTGCAGCTGAGACGATCCAGCAGGTCTTCCCTCTCTCTCTTTTGTCCCTCAGTCTTTCATCTGGGATCAGGCTGCAGGGTTAGTTAACAACAGGGGGGGTACATTGGCAAACAGAACACTGATTCTCTCTTTCTTTGCCTCATTTTTTAAGTTGTATCTGCTTTTCTCGAGAATCCTTCCATCCCCGAGTGAGGGTGTATAGAAGACAAACATGCGTCCAACACACACTAGTTATTATGGTCTGCTAGGAGCCGCTCAATACGAAGTTTTTACCGTTTAATTGTCAGCACTGGTTACCATTATTAACATTATTCATTTATATGTTATGTACTCTAACTGTATCTTGAAACTTATTTTGTGTATGTTTTTTCCAAACACGGTTATAGGTTTGTGTCTGCACTAGGTGGTGGGAATACACCACCACCTGACCCCCGATCAGCTGACAACCATCCTGCTTTCCAGGATTCTGTTTTCTTCTAATCACAATATACGAGGAGCAGAGCGGTCATTAGAGACCGTTTTACGAAGGCGAACTCCTCTCCTGATGGTGGTCAGCATATCGCCGGACCCTTCCGTGCCCTCGGTCCCTGTCTGAGTGTCACTGGTGCCAGCTGGTGTTGGGGATGGGTCATCTGGGAGGGCAGGGAATGGAAACTGCCCCTCGCCAAGAGCGTGTGCGCTGGCTACCAATTCACCAATCTTTTCCACTAAGCTGTGCCGATTTGCTGCGATCATCTGCTCCTCCTCTGACCCGGCTCCTGAGCCTGAGGCCATTGCGAAGCCCCCGTGTTGCTGGGCATAGACCTCTAGCGCTGCCCCCGAACCCCAGGCAGTGTTAGGCAGGCTGAGGCGCTTTGGTGATGCCTTCACATAATCAAGCCCTCCTTGTGCATCCTCCGCTCCAACGAAAAACACGCATTCCTCACTCCCCACACGAACAGGCATGCCCCCAGCTTGTCCTCCACCTGCGCCAGTTGAGTGAGAGTCTGCAGGAACGGTGGGGGTTTTGACAGGCACAATGGGTGGTCGGATGGGGATGGGTCCTGCGCTGGACATTGTGCGCCTCACTCCCGGTTTGGTGGAAGGGGTTCGGCGGATGGTGGCAGTACCTGGAGTCCCTGCTCCTCCTCCTCCAGCTCCACTTGGCTGTCCTGGTATCCCATGTGCCCCAGAACCAAGAACCCCACTAGGCAGGCCAGCTGTACTGGCTGGCCTCTTGGTCTGGATCATACGCCTGTAGTTCTGGGCAATGTTAGAGTGTCTGGGGATTGTAGAGGATTTGTCGAACTCTGCTTGTCCATCTGTACCTTCGGTATCACCGTTCACAGAGTAGCAGTCATAATCTGAACCTGATGTGTGTTTGTGTGGGACAGAAAAAGAGAAACGAGAAAGATTTCAGCAAAAGTTTCGAGTTGCTGGGAAACTACATAAAGCCACTTCACAATGAAAATGTTCAGTGGAGGAAACATTGAATAACCAAAGAGGTAACCATAGCAACTAAGAGCCAGCAAACAGACGCAGGAACAGGTTTAATATTTTTCAGATGTTTTTTTGCATTGATGACCTCCATTATCTGTCAAGGCACTGACCAGAAAACTTGACTTACCAAAATACTCCACCAAAATAAAAGCTTTAGCAGCTCTTAATATTATCCTTAATGTTAAAACCTGTAAATAGTTTGCAGATTCTACGAGAGACAAGATGATGAATAGGTGAAGGGTAATGAATGTGCCTGTTCTGAGCTGAAGGAGATTAAAAGCTGCAGCAGACTTGCAGATTAGCGTCTCACCTTGTGAAGGGATCGTGTCCTCAGAGCAGGATGGGGTTGTTGTCTCCGTGCTGTAGCCGCTGGAGTACTGCAGAGAGTCTCTGCTGTTTTTCTGCTGCTCCATACTCAGTCCTCTGGTTAGCACCATAGCTAGGTCACTAGCTGCTGGAGAAACCTCCTCACCATGCTGAGGACAGAGAGGAACAGAAGCGCTACTGTCAAAAAACTAGTCCATCTGTTATAAATATATCCATGAAAAAATTGTTTGCATATGTAGCCCTCTTTATGTGGAATCGTTTTTATGATTCAAAGAAGTCCACTGGGCCCTAGTGTCCCTGCATAAAGCTCATCTGGGGACAGTTGCAAAGTAATTCCCCGCCAGGACAACAGAGGGCGTAGCGCTTTTCTGGGGTATCCTGCCACCATTACAGTCACGTATTTGGTCCACAATAGTGTATTTACTACTGTATTTACATTGTTTCAATGTATTTAACAGACTTTTTAACACAGACAAAATTGTCCCTCATTCTCCTCCACCGCTTATGTGACCGACACCTCTAAACCCACATCTCCCATCATTTCTGTCCACAAATAAAACACTTGCTGCGTATCTTTGTGCTCCTTCACGGGTGAATAGATGTTCATATTTTTGGACTTTTTCCTTGAGGCGATCTTCTATCTGTTCTGTGTCTGCCGCTAATTATCTTTATTTTTTGAGGGGGCAATGGCGGTGCTGTTGACGACTTTAAAGGAAGCGGCGTTGCATGTCTCCATACCCACACATTCGGAGAAGTATAAATTAGGCTTTATTCTATGAACCAGCTGAACTTTATTTCTCTGTGAGAAGTATATTCTGCAGGTCTCCTTGATTTTAGCTGTCATTTTTCTCTGTGTTTTTGGGTCTTAAAGCTGCAATAGCAAATTTGGAAAAATAATTGGCTTAAAACATTTTCTTCATGCCTCTTAACAACTTTCTAACATAGTATAGCTATAAATATATTGTGGAGATTAAAAAAACAAATGAAAAAAAAAATTAAGTGGTTCTCTTGCATTTGTCTAAAAACCTCCACCAATAACACGTTTCGGCCCAAAAACTATTGGACCAACTAGTTGTCGGTCTCGCTGAACCGCCGCACTTCTCTGGGTCCTCCACTCATTCCACACTCACGTATTTATCAACAGAACACCACTGGTGTGAGAGGTTCTCCGCTCAATCATATCAGAGAAGGAGAAACAGCCGGCTGCTACCACTTCAACTTTAGGACAAACTACCAGAGTCCCAAAAAGAAAAACACCATTTGAAGTCACAGATAACAAAAGATGTTTGGACCTAAAAAATAGGTTTATTTTGGCAAGTTAAGAGGAAAAGCATGTTGGTCAATATGTTTGACAATTTTAAGTTTTTTGTTAGACAATATTAAAACATCGGTAATGTCCGACTGTCCGAGGTGTTTTTGCAAACACTGCAATAAGGGTCCCAATATTGAACCTTGTGGATCCCCCCATGACAGATGTTCATTTTTGGATGACAGTTAACCTATTCTTACACACACCATCCTGTTAGAAATATGATCTACACCAATCCAATTCCAGGCCTGTGATTCCCACATAGTGTTCTTGGCGAGCACTTCGTGATCCACAGAGTCGAAGGCAGCAGTGAGAACCAGCAGAACAAGCAGCACAGGTTTTCCGCTATCTGTTGCTAGAATATCATTCATAACCTTCAACAATGCCGTCTCTGTGTTATGAAGTTTTTTCAAACCAGATTGAAAATTTTATTATATTGTAAGATCATTTAGATAAGTCATCAGCTGACTGTGAACACATTTTCCAAGATCTTGTTTAATAATGAGAGCTGGTAACCCAGCTTTCTTTAAAAGTGGGTAAATTACCACTCTAAGTCACTTGGTGGTGGTGGGCTGGCCCAAAGGACACCCACCGGCCCTGGAGCACAGTCCGCCTCGGAGTAGCTAAAGCCGAAGCAGAAGATTGGAATCATATCCATATATTTTTTTTAATCGTTGCATATTTGAAGCTTGAACAGGAACAGAATCCTTCACATTTAAGACACGAGGATTGTGCAAATTAGCAGACGTAAGGTTGGAAAAATAAGCATTTTTTGCAGAATTTACAGCCTTTTGGTAGATCTTCCATCTCTCCGTTAGAGCTGGAATCAAACTGAATTGGCTGTGTGACAACGTGGTTGAGGCAAGTGCTAACAAATTGCAATCATGCAAATGTCCTTGTCACAATTTAGCCACACAGTGTCTCCATTATATTTCATTTTGGTTGTAAAATTATCACCGACTCTTCCCAAAATTGTCTCACATTTCTGACTCAAACAAAATTGAGAACCAGGTAAAATTAAGCATGACAGTCAGATCCTGCACCACTCATGCGTAAGTTGAATGTTTTGAAAACTCAGCAGTTAATTTGATCAATTTAATCATAAAACATTTATGAGTAGTGGCTCACTAGAAACCACACTGCAGAAACAGAATATTTATTAGTTTATTTTGACCAGGTGTACAAATTAGCTTACCCTTAGTGTGTTATATAAACGTACCTTGGCAGCGATTGTAGCTGGTGTCATCCTGGGCCTCTGTCCATCATCTGGGTGTGATGCTCCAGCGTATCCCTGGGAGCCTGGTGAGCCCTCGCTCTCTCTGAGCCGATCAGAAGGCTCCTTCCTCCTCTGAACAGGTGCTGCTGCTGCTGGCTGTTCATACTGACCTTTGGACCAATCCTAAAAAGTGGGAGGGATTAGTAAACAGGAAGTGGCTGTCTAGCAAAAGAGAGTTGTCCAGTGTCCAGCAGTTTGAAGGCCTTCGTCTGAGTGCAGAGAAGGGGATCCTCATGGGTGGGCTGGGTCTGAGTGTGTGTGAGGCTGTTAAAGTGGGCTGAGAACTTTTTAAAAAAATGTATGTTGATGACTTGAACACTCCATGGTTTTGGTCAATCACCAGTTTGTAGTGAACAAAACCAGGGAGGCAGGGGGAGCCAGAAAGGAATCATGCACACAGCAACTGAGGATGGATGTTTAAAGAAAGCAAAGCAATGTGCTTATGAATGAGTTAATTAGAAAATAAAAACAAGCACACAGTTCAAAACAGGTGCAACTTACTGAGCAGGAACAGAAGAAAAGGTGTAACTGAAGAAATGGCTGTGAATGGAAAACAAACCTTCCACATGGGAACCTTTGATGTGGGAGAGGAGGAGCTGGATCCAGGGGGGCGGTTATAGGGTGGGGACGCAGGAACAGGAAGAATGACAGAGAGAGGCCTGGTGGAGCCAGAGTGAGAAAGAGCAGGGCGGAAGGTAGCGAAGGACGGGCCAAACTGTGGGACGAGAGATAGTCGTGTCATCAGAGAATGGAAAAGCCACAGACACACAGAGGCAGCCAGCTGTGGGGTCACACACACGAGAATGCAAGCCTTAAGGTGGGTCTATGCTTGACGCGTCCGCGAGGTCTGCACGGCTTCGCATGGCCAAATGACGTCATTTTTAGCAACCATGTCCCTCCGCGTGGCCTCCGCGTGGCCCAAGGTTTCTGCACTGCATACCTAGGAAATTTTCGAACTACGATCCCGCGTAAATAATTGTACAACAGTGATTTCTACTTCTACTATGGTTAGTGTTGGATGCATGCCGTAGAACCCCATGCTGCCCCCTACAGTCTGGGAGAATATTGGCTCACAGCGGAGACAAGCTGTAGAAGGTAGGAAGGAACCATAAACGCTGCAAGTTCTGACACACGTTATATTCACGCATCTCATTTCCGCGCAGAATGTGCATGCGTCAAGCATAAACCAACCTTTAATCACATCCAACACACAGCCTCCATGTGGAACAAAGGAGCAGGAGATGAGTAGGTGTCACAATGACTTTACACACAAACAGAGAGATAATGTAATACCTAATTCTGTTTATGCTGAGAACCCACAAGTTTCAGCTACTTTACACAGCATGAATGTGTTAAAGTGGTGGTGGGATGTGCAGAATCAGCAAAGTAAAACAAAAAAACGCACAATTCACATTCAGAGTGGTAGGATTTGACACTTTCCAAACCAGGACAACTACTCTGTACAAAACACAAGACTGATCCCAGCCTCTCATCCGGCTGTAGGAGGAAACAGATAGAGTGAGCAGCGACTGGTTGGAGATGCAAAATTGCAGGAAAACATTCATATTTCACATTTTTGAAGAATGGCCAGATGACAGGAAAGTCATTAGTTGTCCTAATCAGATCTTAACTTGTTCACATTTTACCCTCCGTTTTATTCACTTTTTGTTCATCAACCCTTCCCACAGTTGTCTCTTTGAACTCACACATACATATAAAACCACATTACCGCTTCACTTCAATACCAGCTAATCCAGACTATGTTGTTATAATACATTTTATTTCTTGAACAAAGGGATTCAAATGCTTATCTCTATATTCAGAGGTGGAAAGTAACTAATTATATTGACTCTCGTTACTGTAATTGAGTAGCTTTTTTCTGTATTTATATTTTTTAAGTCTGTACTTTTACTTTTATTTGAGTAGCAATGTTTTTTAAAGTGACAGTGTGTAGTTTCCAGACAATAGGGGGCAGTACATACATTTCAGGGTAGTTTTTGCCATGACTGTAGCTAGTTTAAAAAAAAACTACGGTAAATGTTACCCGTCGAGCAGAAAGCAAGTGACCTCAGCGTGACTCCTCAGACTAGTCCCTCAGTTAATTCCATTGAGAGAATATAATACCGATGCTAGTTTTTTGGAGGTGAAGGTTCCGGATCTGCTCGGGGTCCTGCGCCTGCCGCTGACGTCAAACTACTATCTCTTTTTCGATTCTGTTCTTTCACATAGGTTTTGGAAAGAGTTTAGCAGTTTAGACATGTGCCCTATGTATTTTAAACCCGATGTTTATGGCTATATGTTAAAAAGCTGCCAGTATTTTTCAATGATTCGACATCATTTAATCCATTTGTAACAACATTTTGATGGATATTTCCAGAGATTAATGGTAAAAACTACACATTGTCACTTTAAAAAGTATTGTTCTTTCTTACATTTTCAATCATGTCTGTTACTAATGGTGAAAAAATATATTTATAGACCTAATGAATTAAAAATATTGCGCTTCTCAGCATTGGAACAGAATGTGTTAATGTCAGTATTTCCCTCGGTTCTGTAGTCTTCTGTCTTTGAAATGCGTTTCCCCAACTGCTGTGGCAAAAAAAACACGCTCGCTCATTACAAGCTGATTCCTGGTGCGCTCTGCTCATTCACCAGGAGAACTGCAGCTCCGTGAGTTAAACCATCTTGTTTGTGCAAGTCAATGCTTAATACTGGAGCCAATTCAATTGTAAACATTATGTGCACCATCCCTGTGTGTGAACTCAAGAGTTGCTTGTTGATGTCAAAGATACAGTAAAGAAATTCAATTATTACAAAAGCAGTTCAATGTAGTTAAATTAGTAATTCAAATGATTCTAAAATAATGCAGTGATGATAGTAGGATGCGTGTACTGTAAATAAATTGCAAGATTTCATCAAATGTCTTCCTGATTGTCTTGTTTTAATTTAGTTGCAACAAGTCTTAAAAATGTTCAAATTTGCTTGAATTTTGTCGTAATGTTTTAGAATTTTGTCACATATTAAACACCAGGTTCTGTTGTTTTGGTCTACCATCAGTCACCAACACCCACCACATCTGTGCTACGTTTCTCTCACATTCTGACTTAACAAAACTAACCTGAGAAAGTTTTGAGAAGGATTTGAGATGAGCTTGAGGTGAGTTCAAGACATTTTCCAGATGTGTTCTTTATGAGTGTGATGACTCTGACTTTTTAAAAGATCTTGCAAACTCTTTAATCTGATACACGACCAAATCACAATTGACCAGAAAATCAAGAACCTTCACGGCTGTTTTGAGAAACTTCCTCAGATTTTATGTTGCAGCCCGCCAACGCCAGCTAGTACCATCACTGAAAAGTTGCGTTTTACTTTTCAGCCACGTCTTGTTGTTACTGGCAGCTCCATGTTTGCTCCGAGCACATGGCGTCTGTTGCACCACTCATCCAACACCATTTGATGTGGATGCAGATAGATGAAATGCTGAAAGTGATCTAAGAGATTTCAGAGGCGTTAGCAATAGACACGTTTTTAAATCTCTCATGATATATATATTTTTATCCTGTCTTATGTGATCAGACTGAACATGTCACCACGAACGTTTTTCATCATTTAGTATAAAAACCCAAAGGCCTGATGCTATAGATATAAAAAAGTTTGAAGGATTGTTTTGCAACTCCTCCGTGGTGTTTGTGCAAGGTTTTTGTCCTGATAACCAGTGGAAGTGGAGCAAACAACCCATCCTGACGATGTTTGCTGCTCAAATTAGAGATGGATCACTGCAGAAACCTGTCGCGGAGGAGAGCTGTTGTGAATGACAGATGCTACTTAAAATCAGAAATGAATGTTTGCTTTGGATCCTGAGCAGCATCTATATAATTGTGTTTTCCCAACAAACAGATGTGCAAAGCTGTCAAAGAATGTGTACGGAAAGAGAAGAAGTTCAGCTCTGAGCAACAGAAATCTCAGCTGTGATTTGGGAGGATTTATCTGGGTTTCCTGTCACCAATTAAAGGGGAACAGAAAGCAGAAAATACAAGTAACGTATGTGTAGTTTTAAAATAAGAGAAATTTACCTGGCTGCATGTAAAAGGTAAAAAACACTTAGCTGCTAATCATTAAACAGATTTGAAATTTCACAGGTATACATTGATTTATTGTATATAGGAGAATAGAATTTTTATTTTTCAAAACAAAATAAACCCATTCTCCACAGGAGGAACCATTAAGCTTCCAGACAACTATCTGTCAAGTTTGCGTTCCCTTTCAGAACCGGATCTCCGACTGGTTTCATATAACAATGAAACTCTGACAAGCTTCTGCTCCTACTGCGACAGACAGTTAGGATTCCAACAGCATGTGCTGCAGCGCTCCAACGGGGACTTTCTTCCACCTCAATCATCACAGCTGCTGCACATCCTTTCACAGCCACTGACAATCTGATTTTGTTCTTCAATGTCACCAACAAACAAAGGAGAAAATGAGCTATGAATAAATAAGGTTTACACACTGGATTTTACCAGGAGGATTTCTGAAATTAGAAATCTGAGTTCAAGTTAAAAAAAAATTCATTTGAAACAAAATCAGTAGGTTTAAACTTTTAGAGCCAAACTTTATGTGCAGTTTAAAAGTTATATGTATCCTTTTATTTTTTCTAGGGGGGGCATCACAGAGAATAATTGAGAAACACTGATTTAAGCTCATGTTTTATGGCTGTTAGCTAGAAGTCAGGATGGAGTGATTAGACAACATACATTTGTCTATTTAAAAAAGTTTATGTTATATGTTTTTGTGGATTTTCTCTCTTTTAGAGTCAGTGTAGCAACTGATTTTTGCAGCATGATGAGGGTTTCTTCTACCAAAGATTGACCAAGACTTAACAGTCACCCTCAGATCACCGAAGGATAAGAGTAAGAAAATAAGCTCTTGCTTTAAAAAAACGTCCAACTCCACTCAGATCTGCAGTAGCCCACATGGGTTAGCCAGATGTTTTATGAAGAAACTTTTTATAGTCAGATTTTTATAATCAGACAAAGACTGAGCTGTTTGGCCACAATGAGAAGTCAAGGTGAGGCTTTCACAAGAACTCTAAACCACCAATGGTGGTAGCAAATTAAGTAGACAAGGACTACCTCCAAAATCTTTCACTTTACCTGAAATCATCCTGCTGGGCAATAAACCCAAACTCATCAGAACTGGACCCTGATTGGATAAAACAGGCTAACATTAAGGTTCTGGAACTTCTCAAAATCTCCAAAGACCTAAATTTTCAAAGATGTGAATCACTGAAAAAACATTTTTTTGTTAACTATTTCTGATCATAAACGGTCACTCTAAGTTTTTCCTGCAGGCTGAACATGAAAATAGTCTCCTACACCTATCTCCATTAGCATCTGATAGAAAACAGACGGTGAAACTCTAGGATTAGAAAATCCTGACAGATCTGCATCACACTGTCACTTAACATTCATGGACTCACCCATCTTGACTCACGACGGGGAAGGCTGCTGTTGGTTTAGCGTCCAGGAAACAGCAGAGAACGTCTCAGCTAGTAGAAGCTAACCGTTAGCATTAGCAACTCCACCACACAGCAGAACTCCTCCAGGCTTGTGTTAATTGTGGAGATAAAACATCAACGTTGCAGAGCAAACAGAGTCAGTGGTAGAGTCATGTTGCTGTTAGCCAATCAGAGAAGAGATGTCCAAATATCAGGAAATAAGACTCCAAATCCTGTCGTCTGAAGCTCAGCTGTGATGTATCTCACTTCTAGTTCCTGAAAATGGTGCACCAGTGCTTTGTTTCACCAGAGAACAACTTATAAGGCCTTCGTTCCTACTAGAGACCACTGCAGATGTATCAATGAAACGAGTGTTCCACACTACCAGGTTAAATGAGTCCTACAAGAAGAGCCCAACATCAGCCAGAATTATACCAGAAGCTTGATGAGAGCCGCTAACCAAATATTTAAATAAATGGAAGTTTATTTTTGAGCCTTTTTGAGAAACAAAATGGATTCAAGATGGATTCATGTTTTCATAAATCACTGATGTGTGATTACTCTGGACAAACAAGGATTCAAACTAAATATTAAAAGTAAAAAAAACTAATGACATGAGTGGATGTAAACTTCTGAACACAACTGTCTGTGAGCAAGTAACATCAAGAGTTTAAAGTTTAAACTTAAAATCTCAAAATTGAAATTTACAAAACGTTTCCTCCACGTTTCAGTGTAAATATGAACATTTGCTTTAATTTTATTTTCCTTTGCAATTAAAACATGTTGTAGGATCATCTCGTTGGCAGGATGTTTGTTAATTATGGATCCACTGGTGGTTCCGGGTCACATTTCACTGCTGGTCGTACTTGTATAACTGAGCAAAATTAAAGTTTTGGAATCTACTTTAACCCCTTTGTTAGTTGAGCCTTTGTTCACTCTTGACTTGCTTTGTTCAACTGTAGTTTATTGTTGCTCCCTTCAGCTGTGAGACATTTTCAGGAATTTAACACCAATATAAAAAATAACTGTAGGGGTAAAATGGACCATTGATTTTTTGTCATTATTTTTCTCCTCAGTGTTTAGTCATTTTTATTTGGCTCTGGCTGCTTAACACCATGTTGTGCAGCTTATATGAGGACACTTACTGTGGTGGGGGAGCTGCATTCGCTAACGGACTGGCATGTTTCTGAGGCCTCTGATGATGCTGAACTGGATGACTTCTACAGCAGAGAAACAACAAAAGAAACATGTTTTTAGAATAACAGCTGTCAAAGAGCTCATTTACACACACTGAAAGTCTATTTCTCCCATGTACCTGTTTGTAATTAAAGGTTGAATATGGAACACGGACACTATAGTCTTCACAGGTGGTATTGCAACAACAGAACAAACGTTCTAGTGATGGTGTTGGTTCACTGCTGATATGTTTAGTGACCACCCAGCACCATGTCCAGTAACAACTTGTACAGGCTAAGGACAAATTTCTACTAATAGGTTTATTTTACAACAGTATTCACCATTAGAACATCTTCTGGGCTCAGAATCAGCTGAGCTCTGCCCAAAGTTGTCCCACATTTTCACACATTTTGACTCACAGACGCTAAAATGAGCAGAGCTCTGGAGACCTCCAGATGCCCATAATGAAGTCTTTTTGCAGAGTTTTTAAACTCAAATTCCTGTAACTATATTAAAAACCTCACATCATTTTCCAAACACAGTTTTATTTGTTAGAATCTGGTTGAACTGGTATATGACACGGCCAAGTCCCATGATGCAATATAAATAATCTGATTTCCCAGCCTTCTTAATTGGGTCTCACATTTCTCCCACTTTCTGACTCATAAAACTCCGTAAAGATGGGTTGCAGATCTCCACAACAACTCTGACTATTTTGAGATGTGTTTACAACTTTTTAAACATTCCAGCAACTTGACAGCAAGGCCCCGACACTTACGGTAGGAAATTGACAGCCCAGATGAACGTTTTGAGACATTTTGGAAATTCACTTTCAAATGATGTTAACAGAAAGTCAGCAACAGCTGCAGCTGGGTTTGATCACTGCTTATCTGACCTGTAATCTATCGAGAAGTCAGTATAAAATGAAGTGAAACATCTGTAGATGACAGACTGTTTGTACCTGACTTGTGATGTCTGAGGGCATCGGTGACGGAGGCTTGGAGTAGATGTTGGCATCCTGGGACACGAAGCCTGAATCATGGGAGGAGACGCTGCTGAGGCGGTGGGCAGCAATGCCCCCTGGTGGCAGAGGCTGCTGTGGCAGGGTGCTGCGGTAGCGATAGGAGGAGGAGGAGGAGGTGGGTGAGTGTGGCTGGGAGCCTCCTCCACTACCACCAAAACCTACGCCACCCCCTGATGAGCGGGAGGCACTACTGTGGGCGCTGTTGACACTGCTGTGAGGAGGGGGAGGGAGGTGTGGAGGTGGGGGGAGGGAAGAGCAGAGTGATGGAGGTGTGAGGAACGTGCCGTTATGACAGCAGGTGTGATTATAAGAAGATAGAGGAGGAGGATGCAGTTGGATATAGTTCAGCAGGAGGAAAATATGGTGGATGGAGACAGTTTGGGTTCATGTGATGGTTGAAGTCCAGCAGTTGTTGGGTTAGAGTAAACCAGCAATGTCCAGTCACAGACCACCAGTTAGGGTTAGGGTTAGAACCCCCAACCATGAAAAAAAAAGACAGGCAACACCCAGCAGAAGAGAAAGAGGGCAAATCAGATGGTGCACACAAACAAAATACGAGACAGAGAAGATTGACAAGATGTGAGGGGAGTACAGAGACGGGTGGTTGAGGAACGGGGGAAATGGGAACGGGGGGGGGGGGGGTAAAAAGAGAGGGTGTGTGAATCCCAGGAACAAAGAAACACTGCAGGTGAAAATCTGGGAACATTCACGATACACATCAAAAACCACAGAAATCCTTTATTATTTTTAATTTGGAGAATTTATGAATTTACAGCTAAATAAAGCTGAGAACAAAAGATAAAAATCTGTGCTTTCTTGTCTGGAGAGTAAAAAACTTGATAACAAACGACGACGATGCTGACAGACAGTGGAACAAGAACAAGCTCCTCTTTCTCTGTGTGTGTGTGTGCATGTGCGTGCGTTTGTGTGCATGTGTGTGCGTGCGTGTGTATGCATGTGCGTGTGTGCATGCATGCGTGTGTGTGCATGCGTGCATGTGTGTGCATGCGTGTGTGCATGCGTGCGTGTGTGTGCATGCGTGTGTGTGTGTGCATGCGTGTGTGTGTGTGCATGCGTGTGTGTGTGGGTGCATGCGTGCATATGTGTGCATTTGCATGTGTGTGTGCATGCATATACATGTGTGTGTGCGCGTGTATGTGTGTGTGTGTGTGTGTGTGCGTGCGCGTGTATGTGTTGTGTGTGTGTGTGTGCGTGCATGCTGATGTGTGTGTGTGCGCGTGTATGTGTTTTTGTGTGTGTGTGTGCGTGCGTGTGTGTGTGTGCATGCATATGCATGTGTGTGCATGCATATGCATGTGTGTGTGTGCGCGTGTATGTGTGTGTGTGTGTGTGTGTGTGTGTGTGTGTGTGTGTGTGTGTGTGTGTGTGTGTGTGTGTGTGAGAGAGACTACCTGCACATGCTGCTCTTACGTGAGCCGGAGCTGCTTGGGGACGATGGGGGAGTCTGATAAGACCAGCTGTAATCGGACCCCTTCAGATCTTTAATCACCTGACGGAAGCAGAGACGGGATGTGTTGTTTTGTTTGTTGTTGTTTGGCTCTGTGTTCTGAGTGTTTGCTAGACTGTGAGGTCATCACCTGTTCGCTGGCAGGGGGCAGCTTGTGAGGATCTGTTGTCAACACAGTGAGGTCATCGATGATGGCCTGGAGGTGGGTGATCTCACCCAACATGGCAATCTCTCCATTCTGAGAACCACAAACAAGAATTTTCATCTTCAGCTTATCTCTTGGGTATATATAAATAAAGTGACTTGGACCACTGCTTTTCTCACCACGACAGGCTGAAGGAAGCTGATGAAGGTGCAGAAGCGCCCCCTCTCTTCCACCAGAGCGCGGCGCACTGCCTGCTTCTCCATCTCCTCCATCAACAGGCACATGTCGGTCACATCCTGCATGGCGCTGTCCAGCTGGGGCTGCAGGTCCCCCCGTCCTGGTGCGTTGCGGAGAATGAACATTATTGATTTACACAGAACCATAAACATTTTCACCAGAAATTAGAGACAGAAAGAAATGAAGGTGAATGAAAAAATGTGAGCGTTGGAGGTTTTTACACGAGTAGTATTAAAGGTGTGGGACACTCGTTTTTTTCAATACATTTGCAGTGATCTCTAGTAAGAATGAATGCCTTGCAAGTCGAAAAAAAGGGGGGGGAAAAGCCCTGGTGCGCTTGTTTCAGGAACTAGCAGAATGCCACATCAGAGGAGAACTTCACACGGCAGGATTTGGAGTCCTGATAATTGGACATATCTCATTGGCAACAGAAACATGACTCTACCACTGACTCTGTTTGTTCTGCATTGTTGATGTTTTTTCTCCACAAATAACACAAGCCTGAAGGAGTTCTGCTGTGTGGTGGAGTCGCTAATGCTAATGGTTAGCTTCTCTGCTTCCTGGACGCTAAACCAACAACAGCCTTCCCCGTCATGAGTCAAGATGGTGAGTCTATGAATGTTAAGTAGACGTAGATCTGTCAGGCTTTTAAAATCTGATTATAATCAGAAATAATAATTAAAAAATATTTTTCAGTGTTCCACACCTGTAAACACGCCCATCTCCATGCACACGGCAGTATTTGTTAACTGTGCTGCTGCAGCTTGCAGAGACTGAAAGCTGTTGCTTCTCTGTGCTCCAAGAATAAAGTAGTCATGAAAAGCTCATTCTGGTGCAAAAGAAGGTACAACCTTCCTACTTGTCACCGAGTCAGCCCCCATCCAACATAATGCCAGCAGAGAGCCTAAAAACATAGCTTTTCCTAAAAATGTGACTTGCTAGGATTTCACAGCACTGACAAAGATGAAAATTTTGAGCACAAGGATGTGCAGACAATCTGAATGCTATCTGCTAGCTACAGAAAAAAGTAAAATGCAATCAATAGAAAGCAAGACTTGAAATAAATCTTTGTAGTGTTGCAGCATGCAAGAAAAATCAGCGATGATGTCGGTACTATAAGGGACAGAATGAAAGGCAGCGCAAGAGAGGAGTGGTTGCATGACAGCAGAAAGCCTGCGGTGTCACTACAAAGGTAATAAAAGAAGTTAAAAAAGTCATGCAGGAGTCAAGGAGGAAGTTGAATTACATCATGCATCAGCGGGAGTGAAACTCCGACTAAAGTTACTAAAGAGGCTGAACCTAAATCTGTCACCAGGAGACACAAACTTTGATGGAACTTGTTTAAGGACTGTTCTCACAGCTGTTTAAAATGTCAGCTGTTGGTTTTTTGGGGCACCAATTGTAAAGTTATAAATGAAAAATAAACACATTCAGCTCCTCATAACAATAAAAATGGAACTTCTGTCTGAATATGTCTGGATGTTCAAACACAAATCCAAATGATTAAATAATGAATAAAAATATGGAATCAAGTCTTGCTTCATAAAGTTACATTTGAATGTTGAAAATCAATCTAAATGAGGCTGTTTAAAACTAAATGTTAAGCAAAAAATTTCAGATTAAAATATGAAATAGCCTCAGGGCACAGACATCCCCTACAAGGTCTCAGTGACTCTGTTTAACCAAGCGTCATTTATCATTATGGGAAAATCCAGACAGGAATAGTAATAAACATGTTTAAAGGGACACCAAAGAGACCTTAGATAGGAGATCTCTTCGACCAGCAGCGATTCTGTTAATTTACTGTCACCTTAAAGGTCAACTTTACTCATACTTTTAAAACATGTGTTGTGGTCTCTAGTAGGAATGAATACCTTGTAAGTCATTTTCTGGGGAAATAAAGCTCCGGTGCGCCTGTTTGAGGAAGTAGCTTTAGACGTAAGAATTTGGAGTCTTATTTCCTGATATTTGGACATCTCTCCTCTGATTGGCTAACAGCAACATGACTCTATCACTGACTCTGTTTGCTGTGCAACGTTGATGTTTTATCTCCACAAATAACACAAGCCTGGAGGAGTTCTGCTGTGTGGTGGAACTGCTAATGCTAACGGTTAGCTTCTGCTAGTCAATTCGTTCTCTGCTGTTTCCTGGATGCTAAACCAACAACAGCTTTCCCCGTCACGAGTCAAGATGGGTGAGTCCATGAATGTTAACTCATTCACTGCCATTGACGATTTTAGTCGTCAATTGCATTTTTTTACGGGGTGGGCGTCGGAACGGGCCCCCGCACCGTGAGAACAAACATCATGTGTCTAAAGCGGATCTTCATCACGTGATCAGGAAGCAGAAAATCAATGAATAAGGAGATCGTTTTGGGACGCTGCTGTGGAAAAAGCAATGCGCCAACCGGAAATGCTTCTGCAGCTCACGGTTCGGCAACAGATTGTGAAAGAACAGATAACGCTAGAAATACGGTGATTCTTCCTGATGTAAGAAGTGAGTCTACTCTTTCTTTTGGTAGTTTTGGCGTTTACATGATCATAGAGCACAATGTTCTGTGACTCTTCAAAAAACAGTAAAATTGCTCAAAAACGCTGGCAGTCAGGGGCTTTCTGATCAGAAAACGGCTGGCAGTGAATGAGTTAAGTGACAGTGTGACGTAGATCTGTCAGGATTTTCTAATCCTGGAGTTTCACCATCTATTTTCTATCAGAAGCTAATGCAGGAGGTAGGTGTAGGAGACTATTTTCATGTTCAGCCTGCATGAAAAACTCAGAGTGACCGATTATTATCAGAAAAAATCATTAAAAATTTTTTTTTCAGTGAAGTTTAAACAAATGTGTTTGCATTTGACTGAATATTTAGTTTAGAACAGCCACATTTAGTTTTAGATTTCAACACTGATATGAATAATAATACCTTTATATTTAGATGTAATTCTAAACATTAATTTTTAAAAACAGTATTTAAAGATAGATGTGGTTATTTATTTCAAACCCCTTAAGTTTCATGCCAAAAAATACTTTTTTTAAATTTAATTTGAGGAGTATGAGATAAATTCTATTATCTATTATTATTATTATTAAGTAAAAATGAGTAACATTTTATTACGAAATCCCCCCATGTTGTGAATTTTTTATTTTAGTAGTTTTTTTCAGTAATGTTAATTTTACAGCATGATTTAATCAGACATAAGGACTCAATCATGCTCTGCCAGGTAGCTGACCTGCCAGTCAAAGAGTTTCCAAACCACTTTACAATCAGCGCCTCGTAGGATGGTGTCATGTGAGTTCATTCATGTCTGATGTAGGACCTGAAACCACACGTTTTACTGAAAAATGGTTCTGTCCCTTTTACACATAACTGTGTTTCCAGTATCCTGAATTTCTTTCGTTTCCTTAGGTTTCTTTGTCTCCACCAGACCATTTTCTGTGAAACTTGGTGAAAAAGTGGAGCTCCAACAGAATACGTGAGCATGTGATATTTATCTGGGTCACATTCTCTTAAACTGAGCTCAGATGTTGACCTTGTCAAAGGACTGTGGGTCAGAACTGAGGGTCCTTCTAGTTAGACACATTTTTAATAGAAAAGAAAAATCCTACATGCAGCTACATGACCTCCAGCCTGAGGACCATGTACCAACAGCAGCTCTGCTCTCATTAATTCTCCCTTTATGGTGATGAATATTACAACACAGACTAGAATATTCTCTTTTCATTGGGGCAAACAGCACCAAGTTTGATATCATTCCATTATTTATTACAAATGGTAATTTGCATGTTGTCATGTATGCTTTGAATTGGAAATAAAAAATCTTTAGTTGGCTGTGAAATAATTATTAATAATGTTAGAAAAAGCAGGAATCTGATAAAATTCTCCACCTTTTGGAGTAAAATCTTTAAAAGAGGCTGTGCTACACACAGGGTGCAGGATGCTCTAATGAAATGTTTATTTCTTGGACAAATAATGTGGGTTTTTAAAGATCCTGTGAAGTTTTTATCAGCTTTATCAGCACATATGTTCCTAACAGACAATAAAGAAAATTATACTTGGAAGTTCTTCAGACTCAGCTGAGTCTGAGGAACTCAGATGAAATCTAGGATTTTTAAGAACCCCACATCCTTTACACCAGGTCATATGTTTGGGGATAAAAGCTTGAAATTAAATTTCAGCAGCTTTCAGATCACACTTACTTTGTTCCCTGATACTCAGGCCTTCTGTGTAAAAGGAGATGTGAGATTAGTGGGGGGAAATCTAGATTAATGAGTAAATAAATGTACTTTATTTGAAATACTGAACATGAATAAACACTTGCAAACTAGAGCAAGTCATGCAAATGTTCCAACAACAAAATGTAATCACCCATGGTCAGAATGTTTACTGCCTGAGTGTTCCTCATGAATACACAGAAATTAATAAAACTACTAAAAATAGTTCATGGATTTTCAACCGAATAGCATTTGGAGCTAACCCCATTAAGAATGGCTAATCAACTTTAGCAAAAAAACAAAGTGGCTGCAACTTACAGACATTTATAGATATTAAGGTAAAATTTCACTTGATAGATGCGAGTCAACTGCAGATAGACAGGATCTAGCAATAACACACGTGAGATTGAACAGAACACTGTCCTCAAAATTTGACCAAAAGAGGTTGGTAACACTTTACAATAAGGGACACAAAATTGTGCTTCATTACTAGGGAACGGCTTAGGAGGTAATGAGTAATAAACCAGGGACTAATGGGTAGTTAACCAGCACTTATACTGGTAAAAACACCCACCAGTCTTACTCAGGGACTAATAGGTAGCATGCTGAGTCAGCAGCTTGACGAGAGAGAGAGACGCTATACAGAATGCTTCGCAGTTTGGACTAAATAAACACGTTTATGGATCGTTAACTTGATGGTTGGTGATGGACGCTTGTTTTGGGGTTTTAAACCGCATATGGGCATTTTTCAACTCAAAGTTTGTCTTGTAGTTAAATGATGTTTTTGGCACTTAAACGTAGTTTAGCACTAAATAGTTAGCATTAATTAACTAAACGTGGTTTAGCTAACTCAGCAAACTATGGAGGTTCTTCATCATTCCAGTCTGGAAATAGGGACTAGTGAAGTGCTAATGGACTACTAGAAGAGTGCTTTGTATCATAAATTTATGTTTTTTGCTTTATTTCTGTTAACCACTAATTCAAGTTCCCCTTCTTCTATTAGGGTTTTTATGGCAGCCTGGAAACAACATGAGGTGCATTACCGCCACCTACCGACCTGGAGTGGGGCCCTGTGTTTCTCTCCCACCACTGACCCTAAATCCTCCTAAACAACTTGCTGCAATAAAATGGACTCAGTGGCTGGCAGAAAACCACAGAAATGTTCCTCTTGGACATATGCTTCATGACATACGCAAACAGTACAAAGTTTTTAACAAATGTGTGCGTGCGTGCGTGCGTGCGTGCGTGCGTGCGTGCGTGCGTGCGTGCGTGCGTGCGTGCGTGCGTGCGTGCGTGCGTGAATGAAACTGTACAGTTTAATCTTCTTCTGCAGTTCTCATCTGTCCTGAGTAGCGTGAATGAATGAATGAATGATTGGTTTTATGGTTTTATTGTCTTTTAGGTTTTTAACTTTTTAGTCTTTTATGTTGCTTTTAGTATTTTAATATTTTAGTATTTGTTTTTACTCACATTGCTATGTATTAACTTGTATTTCTATGCTATTTTAATCTTTCCCCTGATCCACCATTTTTATTTCTGTTTTATTTTATGTTCAGCACTTTGGTCAGCTGTCATGCTGTTGATAAATGTGCTATAAATAAATCTGGATTGGAGTGGATTGAGTAGTTTTTGGACATTAGATAGCTATGTTCATGAAGTTATAATAAAAAAAATGGTTGATAGATTTTTTTTTAAGAAATCAGGTATTTGTCAAGATTGGATAATAAAAAAAATAGTAGATAATGGTTAGGTACTGAGTAAGTAATGATTTGTTCTCAGTAAGACTGGTGGGTGTTTTTACCAGTAAGTACTGTTAACTACCCATTAGTTCCTGGTTCATTAGTCATTACCTCCTAAGTCGTTCCCTAATAACAAAACACAACTTTGTGTCCCTTATTGTAAAGTGTTACAAAGAGGTTCAGCTCCATCATTTCTCTACAAAAATGTTTTTGTTAAAAATCATTAACATTTAACCTAATTAAATGAACTATTTTCAAAAATACTAATTTCTCCATCCTTTGTTCCTTTGTTTCCCTGAAGTCTTGTTTCATCACAGTTACCTGATGTGTTTCCTAAATGTTTCACACAATCTGGATTGTACAAAAGCTTATGGGTAACGAGACGAGGTGAAAGCAGCGAGGAGCAACAGGCCCATACTTACCCTGCATCTCTGTTAAAGGGAGACAAATGCCACAGGGCAGGAGAGACAAACGGCAGGCGATAGCAGGAGACAGCAAAAAGAGACGCAAAAAAAGGATAAAAAGAGAGGGGAGACAGAGAGAGGGAGAGGGTGAGCATAAATAGCAGGTCTCATTGTTAAGGTTAGTACAAGAAGCCATCACAAGACAGCCACAGAGCCAAAGGTTAGAGCAAAGTAAGACAGATACACCCAAAATCCAACCGAGACACGTTTACCACCATGCTCCAACAGTGACACACAACTCGTTTTCCCTTTTTATTTTCTGTACTATTTATTTATAATAACATGGATCTAAACGATCACAAACAGAGAGAAGTAACTACAGAACATCAGAGCTTGGAGTAAAAAACAGAAAATACATTCTATGATTTAAACTTCACGATTCTCATATTTAACATCTAAATGTGTTTATTATTTACATCATATACATCTAAAACCCATCTGGTTCAATTATGAAACAATAAAATTATTAATAAGGGTTGTGATAAAAATGCTGCTGACTATAGGGCACTGACTTTAAAGTCATACATTTCAAATGTAATCAACACATTAAACTTCCAATAATCATAAATGAATATTTTGGATATATAAAATCAAATTAAACTCTAAATGAATTTGTACTAAATACTGAGCCAACATGTGAATTCAGATTATGAAAATAAAATACCAACGTACCAAAATAAAAGCAGGGTGAAGTGATCACCTTTAGTACTGTTTGAGTTAAATGTATGGTAGATTGCTGATCTATTCACCCCACGTTTATTTTGATAAGCTGCTTCCTGTGTACGGCAGTCCTAATTTTCACATTAGCTAAAGACCTGCTTTAAACATGTATATCGATATTTCAACAGTTTTATGTCACTATATATTTAGATTTGATTCCAAATGTTCAGATTAAATTGTATATAATTATCTTTGTGTGAAGATATGTTAACACTAGATCAGGGTTTATGTTTAAACATTTAGACATTATATTCTACTGACTTTACAGAAAGCTAAACGTGGCTAAATGGGGCTGTTAATGATTTAACTTTACGATCAGCGCCCCATAGTGGACTAGAGTCTGAATACTGACTTTAACGTTCATTCATCCTTTATCACTGCTAGATTTCCAGGTGAAACAGCCTGGATAAAGGGCAGATCTGAGCTGTTCTCTGTGGAAAACAAACTTTTCAGACATGTTGGATGTTTGTTTTCCTCTGCCCGGTAACTGGGTGGAAGCTGCTCCAGAATAAAGCAGCTTTAATTGGCTGCTGCTTCACCAAGTCAGAAGATTCAGGACAAATGAGGGGAGAGCTGCCACATTACAGACTGCCACTAGGTGGTGGTGTAACCTTACAGTTCATCTTAACTTTGAACTCAGCTTCTACAGTTAGACGTTAATCATCCTAAATAAGATTTTTATTACCAGAGTTCTTTGACCTCAGGTCAAAGGTCATAAACAGAACTCAGTCATAATAATGAAGCAGATTCTCTAATGTTTCTGCTACAGAGACCTTGACAGCTGACTCTTACCTTTACGAGCCTTCTTCTGCAGTTTCATGGTGTCGGATGACTTCTTCTTGATTTCATGGCGTGACCTCTTGTACTCTTGTAGGAAAAGGAATAGAGACGCTTTCAGAGAGGAATGTAAAGCCTCAGGCTGAAATCATATTTCCTTGCATTTCCCATGTAAACTAAAATAGAACAACTTCCAAGAGCTGCTTCACCAAGAGGTCACAGATAAAGGCGTTACACCGCCTGAAGGGAAAATCCTTCAGTCTGACTGAAAGTTTTCTTTAGTTTTAGCTTAAACCATCATGTCTGTGTAAATATGTAATCATATCTGGAAAAACTGTAGATCCTTCTCTAAGACTGCCTAAAAGAGGTGACGTATGTGGTATATGTATGGTATGTTATGTTATGGTTCACCTAATATAGTTTGGATGTTATTTGATTAAACTTTCTGAGTCTCAAACTTTAGTTGGATTTTTATTTTATCTGATGTTTGAGATTAGTAGGACCTCATAAACAAAACACTCATTTTATACAATAAAAAACTAAAGATATACATTTAAAAATGACAAACTTTACAAAATAATTGAATGGAATGAATTATTTTGGTGCAGGAAGCCAATACCCTCATATGAGGATGCAATGTCTCAGGACAACCATGTCCTGGATGAACGAGAACTCCTGAGAGTAAAAAAATCAAAACGACAACTGGATTTCTGCTGCTGCTGGAGGACGATTCACCTCCTATTTTCAGTTCTGATGATGGGTTGGGAGTTATACTAACTGGGTTTGCTACAGTCAGGTGGGTGATTTGAGTCACTTGAGGGACTCTTCTGATGCTAAACCTTACAGTTCCAAAACCAGTCTGCTATGAACAAACCACTGTGTTGAAGGATGTAGTCTAGAACTGAAGAAGCAAGATCAACACACTGAATCTTCTTAGCAACATTCCAGGTTATCCTGGGGGATCCCAAGTTGTTCCAGGGCCAGAGCAGATATGCGAACACTACAGTGAGTTCTGGGTCTGTCTCAGGATCCCCACACAGCAAGACATGCCCAGAAATCCACAGAGGGAGACAGTCAGGAGACATCCTAATCAGATGTCTGAAACACCTCAACTGAATCTTTTGGATGAGGAGGAGCAGTGACTACTCCAACCTTCTGCTGGATGATGAAGCTCTTCTTATCTCTAAGGCCAAGTATGGCCACCGCATGGAGGAAGGTCATTTTGGCCGCTGGTGTCCAGGATCCCAATCCAAATCCCATCACCATAGGTGAGGACTGGAAAATAGATGGACCAATAAAGTAGGTTTACATAGATATCCTGTCCATGAACTTTAGAAAAAAGCCTGGACACTAAAAACAGCACTGATGGTGTCAAACCCACAGTGGGAATTAGCTCAACTTAGTGCTGTTGACATGTCTAACTTGTATTGACCCAGCGAACAGTCAACGTTGCATGGACATGCAGATCAAGTCTATATTGAGTCCGTTGGTCTAGACCACGTCTGTAGGACATCCTAACTAGGTCTTTGCACAGTGGGAAGCTGGGAGGAAGGGTGGCTAGATTTATGTATGTACCATTGCTGTTTTGTGAATCAGCATCTTAACTTGTGATTGTACCTTTGGCATGATCCTTGTCCAGCTGGTTGGCTGTCTTTTTCCAGTCTTCAATCTTGTCCTGGAGAGGAGTGATCAGACTCTCCATCAAAGCACTGCAGAGACAAACATGAAAGAACAACACTTCAATGAAAGACGTCCCACGTGACTAAAAGGATAAAGAGAGGAAGTACTCAGGAAAAATGTTTCCTCAATGTGATTATTCTGAACAAAAGAGACATTCTAATGAAAATCAGACACAGTGTCTAGGATGCTGTCAGTAACATCACTGGAAAAATGTGAAATGTGAAGTTTTATGTAGTGAAACGTAAATGTACGTAAGCAAAAATGTTTATTTTAATGTTTACTACAGTTCTCAACTCAACTCAACTTTATTGTTGTCCCAGAGGGAAATTTGGTTTGCCGTAGTTTAGACAATTCAAAATGACAATAAAATGAATAATAAGAAGACAAGTAAGCGATACACAATAAACAATAAAAACAACATTACAACTCATTCATTCCTCACTCTGGAACATGGTTTGAACCCCATAATCAAATATTTACAGCATAGCCATCCTGCACAATAAAACCAGATATATAGAGTAATAAAATCCAATGATGCAATGACTTTTAGCGGTTGTGCAAATTGAGCATCTTGATTGCAAATGGTACAAAGGAAAATTTGAACCTGTTGCTTGTGATTCTAGGGATCCTGTATCTCTTCCCCAATGGGGGAAGCTCAACTCCCTCCTCACTGGATGGTTAGGACAGGCCAGATCTGACAGAGCCGTATTTAGACCCTGTCTCTCATAGATTCTTGTAAGGAACATTTGTTGTTGGCCAGTGATTTCACTGGCTTCCAGCCCAATTTTGCTCATGCGTCTTTTGTTCCAAACAGACAAGTTTCCATGGAAAGACATCAAACAAAAGGACAGCACTGATACGACCATAGATCTATAAAATAAAACCAACAGTGTTCTGTCAATTTCCTCCAAATATACACCTTGTTTACAAATCTGGGATACATTATGATCAAGGTTCAACCGGTTATCCATGACAGTTCCCAAGTATTTGTATGACTCCAGTAATTCAATAACATTGCCTGAAATAATGGTTGGAATGACATCACTAGGGGACTTTTTGAAGTCCTGGGCCATGTCCACTCCACACTCTCCACTCTTTACTAATAAATGAGCATGTTAAACTTTGGTAACAACATCAGAAGAATTCTGACAACAATGAGAAGCTTTGTGTAGCTTTTAGGCCTTGTCCACACGTAGCCATTTTAAAAAAAATGAATAACCTCCCTCCCAAAAAATATCGTCCACACCACCCAGTTTTTAGAAAAAACTCCATCCACAAGTAACCGCATGAGTGCATTGTTAAGCACATTCATAGGCATGCCAGACCTGTAGGGGGCAGTAGTTCCCCCGAATCTTATCCATTTTGACTTCCTGCTCAACTTCAACAAAACATGAAACATGGCACCTAGCTTGCTTGTGTGGACCGATAAGGAGGTAGAATTGCTCTTAAATGTAGTTTTGGAGTATTAAGTCAACAAGCGTCAAAAAGCGCTTGGACGATTGATAACGTGAGCACAGCTCTGAGGGCATCCATGTTGTAGCGTAAACACAGGTCGCACATGGGCCGTCAGCATTTTTGTCGCAGACAGTGACGTGAAACCTAAAACTCCGGTTATTTCTGTCCACACTGAAACACTGAAAACAGAGAAAACGCAAATCTTCACTTTGGCCGGAGTTTTTAAAAACATTTGTTTTGGTTGCGGAGAGCTGCGTTTTCATGTGGATGACAGGCCGAATCGTAGAAAAATATCTTCGTTTTGGGAGATACCCGGCTGCGTGTGGACAGGGCCTTAAACAACTTGGTCACATTCATTATAAAACGTTAACATTAACCATAAAAACATTCATCATTTCACCCATAATCAGAGAAGAAGTGGACAGAGAAGTGTTAAATCATCTAAATGCTGCCATGTTGTTCCTGACGACTTCATCATGTGATTATTCTGTTGTTCTCCCTGATTGCTTTTTGGTAATGGCTGTTAAATGGTAAAAGTCATTCAGATTTCTGTTTTGTCTTATTTCTGCATAGCGTTGGGCAGCGTTCCTCTGACAGGATGTTTCATCACATCAATGACCTCAGCATGTCATGTTCGGGTTGCATTTAAGTCCCTCCTCTATCCACTCATGTGGGATACAAATAGTCCCACATGAGGTGAATGGGATGAATGCACCATGTACACAAACACTGATTCAGATAGTAACCCAGGGCCGTAGATCATCATCATCACCATCATTATCACCATCAACATAACCGGTTTTGTTGTGGAAAAGTCATTAGGGAGTACGGAGAATGAAGACGTAGGAAAATGATGGTGAAGAACAGACGCTTGATGAGGTTTCCTGAGTGGTGGGTGTTGCATACCAACGTCTGTGTTCACTTATAATCATTTAAATATGGTCTGAGAGTGGAATGTACCTAATGGAACGAGACAATAACTCTAAACTTTTGTAGTAGTTTGAACATTTTCCACTTTAAAAGAACCTTGATGGATGGTGAAAAAGTAAATGAGTGGAAAAGGAGAGGAAGGTGGGATTATTGTATCTTACTTGGTGAACTGGCGAAGTTTGGCCTCGATGCTGCGATGTCTCATACACATCCTGGTTAGAGCCGAACCAATGTCTCTGGTTGCCCCTGGAAGGAAAATAGGATCTGTTTAAGACAAATACATGTGTCTCACAGCTCATTTATAACTAAAAACTTGATTTTTTGTTCCCCAAATCCCAAACATGAGGCCTGGATTCCCATAAACACAACATGGTGTCTGAACCATGGCCCAGCCTTTGTTTTCTTTCACACTCAGCCAGTATTTACACAAGAGCACAATCTACCCCAGTGGGATGCTACACTCACTCCCAAATACAGTAGTGTGTCGTGAGGGAGTGTTTGCACCCAGAGACCCAGTTTCACGTGCAGCTAACCTGCAGCTGTAAACAACAGTCTATTTTAAGGCCTGTGTGGAAAACGCTGACCCCAGAGTTTAGTTCAGTTTAATTGATGGCAGAAACGACCGACTTCCAAACAAGGTGTGCAGTGCTGCTGCGGCCACCACACAGGTAGATGGCCAACACACAGCAGATCTACAGCTGTACTGCTTTACTTTAAATTAATTTTATGACTCTAGAGCAGTGATTACAAAGTGGGTGTGGCCAAACTCCATTTTCATGCAAAACCAGGATTTATGTATGCATTTATTTATGCAGGTGGTTTTGACAGGTTTAGCGATGAAAAGATCTGCTGGAACAGATCAAAGAATTGTTCCTGTCAGAAACAGGAGGCGGGCTAAAGGAAACCAACAACCAATGAGCACAGAGTTTAAAATTTTAGTTACACTTTTACTCTGATTAGTTCAAGATGAAATACTCGACTTTAATATGAATAAAACATCTAATTAACAGTATGAGCCCATTGTCTTCCTGCAGTTTGTACGTTTTTTAATCAGCAGTTAATGTGTGTCAGAATGCCACAGCTGCCTTCTCCAGCCCAACGCATAAACACTGTCAGTTCTTTTAATTTCATCAGATGGTGTTTATGAATCCTGAAGGAAACATCAGATGTAACGCTCACTGGTAACAGTATTTACAAAAACAAGTAATGAGACTAAAAAAAAAGTTCACAAACACTGACTGTTGTTTAAACCTGCATTTATACAATAAACTGTTGGTTATTTAAGACATCTATCTGGAGAGAAATTGAGACATGCACTATGTAGATAAACTGTCTCCCTCCACTGTGATCCTCTACAGAAACACAAATATAACAAAGAGAAAACCAATCATTTACTGGAATAGCTGTAATTGCTCCAACGTGGCACCATGGCTATTAAAAACAACAAACAAGTCATGGAGAAACAGCTGTAGCACCATTACAGCTCTGCGCTGAAGTCTCTTTGGCAGAAAACTCCTGTTGCTTTTATTTTACAGTATATTATTGGATTTTTACAATATTAGAATATAATGCAATTAATTCTGTTTTTTAAATGTTTTTATGTACAAAAAGTAAAACATATTATAAAAGTAGGAACAAGAGCTAATAAACCACATGAACTATGAACTATGTCCTTAACCCATTTTTAAAGGAACACTTGGCAGTTTTGCTTGCTTTTAGCACACCCTAGTGTCCGTAGTAGAACTAAAAGTGAAACTTATCTCCTCGCTGTGCGTTCGTCTTTATAACACCTAATCTAACTGCTGAAATGTCTCCTCAGCCTTCATTAGTGTCTACAGGAGCGGTTCATCACTCAATCCAGACATGAAAATCCCTCACCTTTCGGCGAAATTCGCCGTTTTGAATCCAAAATGGTTCACCTACGTGATTCGTGCAGATCAGATGAGAAAATATTGGGGGGGGGGGGGGGGGGGGGGGGGGGGTGATGGTGGACTTATTCAGCAAGGCAATGTTTTACGGTTTAACCAGTTTTACTATTACCCACGGGGAGAAATATTCCAGAGGATTCTTAACATGCACCAAACACCACAAACTGTAGAATAAATAAAAAAGTCCGTCCGAACCAGTGACGCGCGACCCACAGGAGCGCATCTCGTCTGGAGGTCACCTAGACTTCAGGTGAAGGGCTCTTCCCCACTCGGCCAAGCCCGAACCAAGTGCGCCCAACGGGTCGGGTCGGATTTGGGTCGATTAATAATTTGAGTGTGTTGAGTCGCGTTGGACAGCAGGTCTCACCTTTTTCACCCTTGACCTGTTTTCATGTCTGTTATTTACTACCTTTAAAGAGCCTTAAATTGAGCTCAACTCATTTTTTACCACCTTTTACCACCACGTGGAAACCCTGTATTAATTCTGTTCAAACTCACAGCAGAAACAAAAGTCTGATGAAAGACAAAGTTGTTTCAGAATGAGCAGATGAGTTCATGTTCCTGCTGTCTCTCCTCCAGACCTGCTGGTGTACTCATTGATTTTGTGTTATACTTTCTTTAAAGCCACATTCCGCAAATTTTACACCTTAAAATAATGTTTTTTTTGTAAAGTTTTGGTGGCATACTATCATCTAATATGTTCATTTTTGGAGATGTGATGGTGTTAAGGGGTCCCACATCTGTTTACAGCACTATACAGTATTTCACCTGCGACCCGACACCGGAAGTACTGACTGCGGCACTATATGGCAAGCCAAAGGGGTGAAAAACCACACGTTCTAAACGCACATTATGTCAGCCAAAACACGCATTTTGGCAGACACAACGCGCATTTAAAATGCACGTTTTGGCAGACATAACCCCTGCTTTCTACCGCAAGTGAAAACATCGCAAAACGTACTACGTGGCAATTAGCCGCCATTATAGTGGACAGGGTCCTTTCCACTGTCAGCTGTGTTTAACATTTTGGACGCCATCATTACATCTCGAGTCTATTTTTTACGCGCTACGCTTCTGAAACACATCAATCTCTGCAGTTTAGATCGGGACAGACAGGAAGTCAAACACGAAGGCAGTGTGAAACATCCGGAAACTTCCAAAATAAAAGGCAGGTGCAGTACGTCATTTCCTCTGAAACCCCCATAGCCGATGTAAACAAAACAGAAAATAAACCACATACCTTTTTGGCTACATGCAGCTGACTTTCTCCGTGCTTGTTATTGTGTGGAGTTCTAAATTCACGCATAGTTTTGCAATTCTCCCGTGATTTTGTGACCTTGTGGGATCAGCTGTGTGGAACGCTTTCGCTCCCGTTTCGTGTCTGAATCGCTGCCGGTTGGGAATGAGCTTACGGGTAAAACTCTGCTATTACATCGTGCGTCGCTTTCACGTCCTGTGGAAAGCTGGGGGAACGCGCACTTTTTTCACCCCTTTGGCTTGCCATAGTAGTATAACATAGACCTGTGGTTTAGAGACTTGAGCAATGGCAGATCCACCAAAGAAAGCTAGAAATCCCTTATCAGAGGAATCTAGGAAAAGAAAAGGAGAACGTGATAGAGCAAGAGCAAAGACCAGAGTTATTGGGCCGTCTTTTCCTCGCTGGAGAGCTCTTTTAGAAAGAACAGCATGAACTACGGACTCTGACCTAGCCGTGCTGCTAATGGCTAGGTAAGTAATAAATGATTTCACCAGGGTTATTGTGTTTGGTCGGGCATAAAGTTGTTATACAGTCCTGATAAAACTATTTATTCAATGTGTGGAGGTGGAAAAGTTTGTTTTTGTTGTTTTGCCTGACATTAGGAATGTAAACATGCCTCTTATGCCCGNATGTATTTTTAAACCCACAACTAGACGGGATCTCCAGACAGAGCTCTGAATCCGTCAGTGCTCCTTCTCAACGTCAACACACCACACTCCCCTCCGCTGATCAGTGACGTAGGAGGTGGATTTAATGCGACATGACCGTTTAGACTAGCCTGGCAAGCCATCCTATATATGTGAATTTGGTCTAGTTCACTAGGCTACGTTTAGACTGCAGTCGCTTTCAAAAACATAAGATATGCATCAGAATAAATACCACAAATGAAAGTGACCTGGGTAGGATTAGGAAAAAATATCTGTGCTGTTCAGACTGTTCAAACTCACGAGAAATCAGATTTGATGCACTTTTGCCTGCAGTGACATCCTCAGACACAATGTGTGAAGCATTTTATTTCATTATAATATGACCGAGAACCACTAGATGGCTCCACAGCTATGTGTTCGAGGCCTCGAATCATGTATCGGCACATTAGAGAATGCTTCGAAGCGCTTCATGAGGCTTCATTGGCACATCACTAGGATTTGGGTCGATTAATAATTTGAGTGTGTTGAGTCGCGTTGGACAGCAGGTCTCACCTTTTTCACCCTTGACCCGTTTTCATGTCTGTCAATCAAACAAATCAGCTGTGTTCATGATCTAAAACATGCAGGAAACATGCTGGAAGCAGACTGCAGTGCCAGGTATGTCAGCTCCACTTTTTTCTGTGCAACAGACTTGACCGGCACTCTGAAGTTGCAAGTGTGGTATTCTGGCCACAGAGGGTGGTGGGGGTCTGAGTGACATTTCATTAACCCTGTAAAGGGTCATTTTAGCACACACTGGCTCAAAAAAAAATTTAAAAAATGAAAAAGTTCCATAGTATGGCTTTATTAAGACTTCTGAATTGTTGCTCTTTGTGGGATTTTGCATTTAAAACAGGTGAATCCTCTGCAGATAAAAGTGAAATGCCTTGCTCATTAGCATGTCTGACATCACCAGAATGACTCAGTTAAATCACCAGCTGCTCAGCAGATTTAAATCATTATTTGATTAAAACAACCAGAAGATACTTCTCATTTAGGCCACCACAAACACACACACACACCCACACACACATCCACAGAGAAGTCCTCCATTCATAATTAACAAATTCTTCCCTTTCCTCCTCTTCTACCCGGCAACCATTCCCTAAACAGAACCACCTCTTTGAACACACACATCCGTAGACACACACATACGTGAGATATAGACGTTTCCACCATGCATGCCAATCAGCTGCACACTTTAAACACCATTCTGAAGTGTGTGTTCTCAGAATTTGATCTGCTGTGATTCCTCGTCAGTAAGAGGACCTGGATGCTGACACGGGGAGAGCCTGAGTGTGTGATGGTGTGTGTAGAAATAAAAGGATGATGTGGGAAAGGAACGACAGAGGAAGAGTTGGAGTAGAGATGAGAAAGCATGAGGAAGAGAGGCGTCGTCTTGCACATTTTAATGAGCTCACTGCTGGGGTGAGAGCCATGGGACTGGAGTTACAGCCAAGTGTGTGTGTGTGTGTGTGTGTGTGTGTGTGTGTGTGTGTGTGTGTGTGTGTGTAAGTACACAATAATGTTTCCTTGAGTCAAAAAGAACCATGGAGCGTTTAATGGTACTCATAGGCTGCATGGTGATGTAGTTGGTAACACTGTGACCTGGCAGCAGACAGTTGCTGGTTAGAATCCCGCTTATGTTTTCCTCGTGCATGTGTGAGATTTCTCCAGGTACTGTAGTTTCCTCAAACAGGCCAAAAACATGCATGTAAGGTTAAACTGAGTCCCTTTTTGAAAAAAGCTTCTGCTAAATGAATAAACACTACATCATTACAGAAACACATGGACTTGTTACATTCAAAGTCAGATATATTAGTGTGTGGCAGCATGATGTAATAAAGGAAAAGGGTTGTTTTGTGCAGGAAAACTGGAACAGGATAGAGGTGTGGAATCTACAGTTAAAGAAAACAATCAGTCTACTGCAGGTTCAGCCAATCAGAAACCTGTTAAAGGTGACCTATTCATATAATATCTAAAGAAGTGAAGGTTGCAGAACTTTAAAGTACAACTTCAATAAGAAAATGGCAACAAAACCAAGTTATGTAAAAAAAACTGTACTCCCCAACGCAGCACTCATTCACCTGCTGGCATAGCCACAACTGCCCTGGGGAACACTGACAGAAGAGAGGCTGCTGCACAATCGGTGCATCCAGTCCCTCTGACCACCACTAGGAGGTAAAGAGGGTGAAGTGTCTTGCCCAAGGACACAACAACTGCAACAGATTGAGCGGGATGCAAACCTGCAACCCTCCGTTTATGGGGCGGTCACTTAACTCTCCTGCCACCGTCGGCCCAAACATCTCCAGACTTTTCCTGAGCTTCACTGACAAACATCCAAACATTCAGAGAGTCTAGCTTTAAAGTTACAGGAACTAGAACACCTTCATCTGTTGCAGGGTTTTAAAGAATCAGGACATAAGAAAAATGTTTTGTAATTGTTCAAATCTAATGTCATCAGTACAAAAACACAATATTCAGCAATGTTTTAATCTATACAACAAAACGGAGCCTGGGTGGAAAACGTGTGTGAAAAGTAAGTCCATCTTTTCTGTTTCCAACGGATTCAAGAGGTGAAGTCTGAGCCAGGTGCTGCTGATTAAATGCATTAGATATTTGTAAATGTCAGATGTGAGGCCATAAAGCGTGGCTGATACTGGACAATAGAACAGCAGAGTGGTCACAAATACAGCAGAATAGCTGAAAAATAAAAGAACCAAAGTTCTGCAATAGTCCAGTCAGAGTCCTGACATGAACCCGAGCTGAGCAGCAAATAATGTCTGCAGACTTCAGTCAACTCAAGCAAAGTTGGACCAGGATTCTTCCACAACGATGTGAAAGTCTGATAAAGTCATAAAATAAACAAATAGTTCAAGGTACTGCTGCTAAAGGCTGTCAGATCATGTGGTGGACTTAAGTTTTTCCATTTTGGCTTCATATTTCTTTCAGGAATAATAACGTGGTGGAATTCTGTCCTGGAATATCAACACACTGGAGGTAAAGGGAGCAGGATTTTCTGTAGGACGTGTTGCTGATGACAGTCCAGAAAGTATTTTCCACCTTTGGTCCAGAGCACTCAGGGTAAACAATCCTGAGATCTAAAACTCTGATACATCTGATCACAGTCAATGTTTGCATTATGGGATGTTTCATTCAGACTCTCCCACACCTAAAGACACAGGAACTAGCTTCAGACCAAGATCACAGGATTAGATAGGGATTATAAAATTATGTTGACAAAAAAATCCAAGTACATGCAAGATAAAAAAAGTTAATTAATCTCCCTAATCTTAATTTCTCACCGGGAATTCACATCTGAATTGCTGTCACCCTTTGTTACTTTATTTAAAGTTTTGGGAGGAAGGATAAAACTGTTTAGTGATCAGTGAAAACCGTAAAATGTGGCACAATGAATGTGTGTTTTATACATTTAAAACCACCGTGTGATTCAGATCATTCACTGCATTTTCACCAAAGACTTTATTGTGTTCGTCTGAGGTGAATATTTTACATATCAAAAACCATAAAAACGTCATTTCTGTTTTGGGAAAAATGACTTTATTCTCTTTCCTTCCTTTTTCTGTCACTCCTCCTTTCCTGCTTTTCAGCTTTTCCTGGCTGCAATACATAGTACTTAGATTTGGAGCCAAAGACAAGACTTCTAAGGTCACCTACATAATAAATGATGTACAATGGTTGTGTAAAAGAAAAAAATTCTGACTATAATTATATCCCAACCAAAAGAATACACCCTGAGATCAGTAATGACCCAACAAGATGGGAAATGTGAGTACACAAAGCTCTCTGTAATCTTCCCAGAGTCCAGAGTGAACCCAACCGTTCTCGTTTAAAACCTGAACAGATCTCAATTTGTCTGGCCGAGCAAAGTGGAAGCCATTCAAGTCAATGGCAAAGTAACTATTCATCCTCGTCACCTAGCAACAGACTTAACTGACAGATTTGTTACAGTTTCCATGACAGCACAGATCCTGGCCTGTTGCTACGGTGGGATTCAGAATGCCGGTTGCTAAGGTCAACTTGTCGGCCGCTACGGAAACGAATGTCTGAGCTGCACTTCCAGAAAGGAAGACAGATAGGCCGAAAAAAAAGAGGGACAGACACGCACACACATGCATGCGCGCGCGCGCACACACACACACACACACAGTCACTCATGCAGCATCACCTCTGCACACTCCATGATGGCTGAAAGTGATGGGATGCTGGAAGAAACCAACATGTTTATCATGATTGAGTACTTTACTTCCAGTTTCCTAAAGTCCAGAAAGCATCTAACTTTAAAACCAAGTGAATGCTGCTGAAGGAAGCAATCTTCATCAAAAAAAGGAAGACCAACATGAAAGAGGGGTTTCAGATTTTACGCTTCATGTTTGAACTTTCAAATACTTAAAATACAGATTTGATTCTGATCTCATTCACATCTTGAAGTGAGGAACCAAAACATCTCACACACAAACCAGGACAACAGTTAGGCACTAACATTAGTTTGTGACCTAATGTCTGAGTATCTCTCCTTTCAGAGCTGATCATTTTGTTACTATTATTTATAAGTCGAGTTTGAGCGTTACTGGCAGTTCTGCTCATTGGCTTTGTTTGGATTGTGTTTTCAGGGCAATGAGAGGCTGAAGGTCAAACTTCATGGCTGGTTTGAAACTTGCTCCTTCTTTAGTTGGCTTTGGCCAGGACTCCCAACTTCTTATCTTTGGATAGTGAGCATTATGTTTTATTAAAATACATTTAAATGTTGCAATTGACTCAGTTTGTTATGTTTGAGCCTCTTTTATGATGCATGAGCCAGTACATATTTGGGGCAAAGGCTCTAACAGCCCCTGAAACCACACCACAGTAACAAAGCTCTGAAACCGGCTTAGAAGCTTGGTACGTTTCACTTTTCAGTTTGTAATGATTAAGTTCTTTAGATAAGAAATGAAACCTCTTCAGTAAAACAGACAAGTCCAGTTGTCTTGTTTAAACCTAGTAGATGTCTAATGGCTGCTTTATAAGTAAGAGTTTTTTGTGGAGAATTAATCGTAGCAGGTTCAGCTTATTAGAAAAACCATTAGAGCACAGAGACTCTCTGTGGACCCTGGAGTCATTATAGGTGGTTTAGTTCCAGTTGTACCATTTCCCTTACCGAGGTTCTTCTGCTCCTCCTCCTCCCTAATGATATCACTTCTTAAGGCTGATGCAGTCAGGTGTAGCTGGTTATGTTAGGAATCCCCAGACTGATTCTAAGTGCCTAGGTCATGCAATAATTAAAAGGTTATAAGTCAAAACATAAAGAAATTAAAAAAAAACTAGCAAATTGCTTAACCCACACATAAGCCATACAGCATAGCTTAATATGCATAATACTTATAACCATTTTGTGGCTGTGGGAGCTTCTGGATTGGGTTGACCTCTAAGTTAACCAGTTGTAGCGGTACAATCAAAGAAGACTTTCTGAGAATTTCCATTCACAAAATCATGGAGTATTTTGCTAACGCCGAAATAGGTTGAATCCACCATTTTGGTGCTGGAGTTTATAGCAAAGGTTATGTGCAATGTATGTGATGCTTGGAGTGTGCAATGGAGTGAGTACAACACCAAATCTGAAGTTGCAAATGTGGTATTATGGGGGTCTGAGAAACATTTCATTAACCCTGTAAAGGGTCATTTTAGCACATACTGGCTCAAGAAAATAATTTAATAATATGAAAAAGTTGCATAGTATGCCTTTAACTTTTAGTCATCATTTGCATTTTTCTACAGGGTGGGAACGAGCCCCAGCACCGTGACAATAAACATCACGTGTCTAAAGCTGATCTTCATCCAGTATGTCACAAGTCACGTGATCAGGAAGAAGAAAATCAAAGAATTAGGAGTTTGTTTTGGGACGCTGCTGTGAAAAAAAGCAATGCGCCAACCGGAAATGCTTCTGCAGCTCACGCTTCAACAACAGAGTGTGAAAGAACGGATAACGCTAGAAATATACGGCGATTCTTCCTGATGTAAGAAGTGAGTACTCTTTCTTTTGGTAGTTTTGGCGTTTACATGATCATAGAGCACAATGTTCCGTGACTTCAAAAAACAGTAAAAACGCTCAAACGCTGGCAGTCAGGGGCTTTCTGATCAGAAAACTGCTGGCAGTGACTGAGTTAAAATCACAAATTTCAAACAAATACCGTGTTTGATCACCAGACTATGTGATGTGGATACCTCCCGGTTATTACAACACCAAAGTGTAGAATTAACAAGTTATGGTCAATTGAGTGTGCTAATGTTGATTGGCTGTAGCATCCATTTTGAATTAAGTTGACCCCAAACATTAATCAATTGTAGATTTAAACAGAATAAATATCCTGCAGTTTCATTAAAATCCTTACATTTTCCTAACAGACAAACAAGCAGACACCGAAGTAAAACATTTTCATCATTCTGCAATAACAAGTGACAAGAACAAAGAACAAAAAGTTCTTCATCATGAGAGTTTAAGGTGAAAGAAAAGCACAGCATCAGCGGTGATGGTGCTTTGTCTCAAGGATGGTGTATTGAAGAGAGAAGGTTAATGCTGAAGCAGGTGACACTGCAGTTGCCAAGGTTACCGACAACTGCAGCAGCCAGCCTGACTTCAACATCTCTGCAATGACACAGCACCAGAAAAACCACAATATGAAGCTAGGAGATGAATAGATGGGCTATGAGGAAGACAAAGGGAGGTGAAGAATCGGTCGATTAAAGGCTGGAGAAAAGGCAGAGACGATGATACTGCAGGAACAGCAGCGCCAGATAAAGCAGAATTATTCATGAGGCTCAGAAATTCCTCTCACTGTTAAATCAGAGAGCTGCTCTGGCCAAAACAAGCCTTGTCTGATGCAACAGCGCATACAGTACACAACCTGAACCGTGTCCCAGTGCAAATCCAGTCCAGCAAACCTCCAATACCACATCCTGAAAAAATGCATTACAGCACGAAACATCACACTGGAACAATAAACCACAACAGGTTGTGGTTTGGAAGAATTCTGACAGAAGAACACGCTTGTGGTGACTGTGTTTATCTGTCATCTTTCTACTTGGATCAGAACCAAGAGGTGTAAAGGTTTAAATAATTCAGACACAAAACTGAAGAAGAGACAAACAAAGGAACCTCCATCTGCACCAGGAAAACTGTATATGGTAGGTTATAGCTGGGATACGTAGTTTAATAAAAATTATTAACAATCTGTCCCTGTTCTATTATGTAAAGTAGGTAAACCATCAGAATTTATATTTCCCCTATGTCCCTCCCCTGGTCTCTACCCTAACCCTAAACAAATCATTAATGCAAGCCTGGAGCACCGACCGATAGATTTGCGAGTCCAAAAGAAGGAGCTGTCAATGAACGAAAACGTACCCCGGTCAGCTTAGCACACCAAAGAAGAAGCCAGAGCATTGTAACAAAAACAACCACCAAAGTTCCTGATTCCTCAACCATCTTATACTTGTCAAAGAAAATTTAAAGCTGCTATAGCAAATCTGCTAAACTAGCTAGCTTTTAAGCACAAACACGGTCAGGGAACTCTCACCCCTCCTATCAGCAATCATCCCTACACCACGTCCACTAGAACCAGAAACTGCATTGCTACAGTAAACAAGAGAGCGTTAAACACCAGTTGTCGTTTTCTAGGTCTAAACGTCTTTTGTTGTCTGTGACTTCAAATGGTGTTTTTCTTTTTGGGACTCTGGTAGTTTGTCCTAAAGTTGAAGTGGTAGCAGCCGGCTGTTTCTCCTTCTCTGACATTATTGAGTGGAGAACCTCTCACACCAGTGGTGTGCAAAATATGTGTGTGTGTGTGTGTGTGTGTGTGTGTAATGAATGGAGAACCCAGGGAAGTGTGGTGGTTCTGAGAGACCCACTACCGGACGGTCCAATAGTTGGTCTGAGTTGGTTTCGGTCCAAGACGCCAATGTCTTGTATTCATGATGTGTGTGTGTGTGTGTGTGTGTGTGTGTGTGTGTGTGTGTGTGTGTGTGTGTGTGTGTGTGTGTGTGTGTGTGTGTGTGGTGTGTGTGTGTGTGTGTAAGGGGGATGGGGTTGGCTGGGAGGGGTGGATACTGAGGGTTTTGTGGGGTTATTTTAATCT
Source organism: Aphyosemion australe (assembly GCA_006937985.1). Taxonomy (NCBI): domain Eukaryota; kingdom Metazoa; phylum Chordata; class Actinopteri; order Cyprinodontiformes; family Nothobranchiidae; genus Aphyosemion; species Aphyosemion australe. The sequence continues at coordinate 30,463 of SSNS01000292.1, read as the reverse complement.
GTATTGCACTTTGAGCTGCATTCAAGTATGAAAAGTGCATTATAAATAAAATTTGATTTGATTTGATTTGATGATTGGCAGAGGTTTTTAGACAAATGCGGGAGAAGCATTTTATTATTATTTTTTTAATCTACACGATAGTATAGCTATACTATACGTATTAGAACGTTGGTAAGACGCATGAAAAAATGTCCTAAAGAGGACCTAGAATGCAGTTAATCAACAATCTAAAACAGAGCTTTGAGCCTCTAAAAAGCATAAGAAATTTTCTTTTGGCTTTCATCTGTCCCAGGAGCCCTGATACAGGCCATTCTAAACCCCCTTAACCAGCCTTGCTGTGAAAACAGCTGTTGACCCCTCCCACTCGACCAGGACATGAATATGATAATGAGCTGCTTGCTGATTGGTTGGTTTCCCCAGAAGGCCTCAGACCATAGACATTGATAGACCCCTCGCGACCGCTATTGCCTATGGGCGCTGACGAGCGGTGGCGCCGCCATCTTGGATCGGTCGCGCCCCCCCTCCCTTTGCAGAGACATTGAAGTGTCAGCATGTTAAATCAACCATAACTCCTTGAATACTGAACCGATTTTGATGCGGTTTTTTTCACTGTAAACTTCACACATGTAACTCTGATACAAGACTCATGTTTGAACGTTTTTAATACATAATGGGTTTGCTGTGGGTACATATGGGATTGTTATCCACTGCCTAGTGACAAAACCTATAGAAAAAAAGGATCAAACACATAAAAATCAGTCAAACAATGAGAATCAAAATAATTCAAAAAGGACTATATACCAAGTGTGAGATCTGTGGTAGGTATTTATATAAAACACACTTAATATATGAAAGAGAAGCAGAAAGTACTACTCAGCCATTTTAATAAACAATTAATATATACAATATAATTCTTATAGATAACAATTTAAATAAATGAGTGTTTCATATACATATAGTACCAATATAACTCAAAGAGAGGGTGAGAGAGACAACAATTAAAACAAAGTCTGAATGACAAGAAATCGACAAACCATCTGTCAGAACTGACTGCATAGTGATATTCTGGTTCTGTTGTATTTTTGTGTGTAGCTGAACCTATAACGCTCCACCTCTGAGAATAAAATTGTAAGGCTTGTTTTCAATACTCAGACATCAATTCTGATTACTTTACAGCCGAACAGCACACGGGGAGAAAGAGAGAGAAAAAAAGAAATAACTGCTTAATGGAGTTAATTTTATTATTTTTTTGTCTTAATTTATCTGTTACTTGTGTTGAGAATGTTTTAAAATAGGAATTGAAAGCTTTACATGAGCTAAAACCCCTGGAAGAGGACTGCTTTGTAGAACTTTTATCTGGAGCTCCCCTTCTGCAGTTCAAGAGAGGTGAGCTTGGCCACGTGGTGCAGCCTTCTCTTCAGAACCACAGACTTAACCAATGAGATCAAGTCTGACGGCCGTGGCATCCAGCATGACAGCTACACATTTGTGTTTAGTTTGGTTCTTCTGGCCCAGCCCAGCCTCATCATCCACCAATCACAGCCTCCTGTAAAGGAATAGAAACATATTTAATATATTTGCATAAGTAATTTTCAAAAATTGGACAACATTAAGATTTGCTTTGTATTGTGTGTGGAGTGGGAGGGGCAAAAATAGAGTCTCTCTGAGTTAATTGTTTTTATATGCTGAAGTGAACAAATTTTAAGCGTGTAGCGTGTGGATATTTCCACATTGTGGGGACATTTGGCTGGGCATCACAATGACAAAATACCCTAAAACATGGTTTTAGAGGTATGGTGTGAATACGCTTTTGGTTTAGGTTAGGGTTAGTGTTATGATGTTTAAATACTCACATCATCAGGCTGAGGTTAGAGTCTCTGGGGAATGTTGGGAGGTCACAGACAGGCTCTCTTTGGCTCTTCTGGATGTAGTTCTGCACTTTTCTGGTTAAAACAAGCAAGCATAATGTTTGACAATAATATACTGTTTATAGTACACACCTGTGGTTCTCAGTTTACGTCAGGGGGCCTCTGGTGCTGTGAAAACTCTGGGGCACCTAGACATGATTCTTAGGACGTTTATTAAAATTAATTAATTTTTGACAAATAACATCAAGACAAGGTATAGGGGGGATAAGTATTACACTCTGCCTTGTGATTGATAAAAGGATATGTACATTTATGAATGCTGATGGCCTTATGATACACTTACTTTTTGAAGCAGAACCAGGAAGCTGAAGATGAAACAAACTCCATCTGACACAGCCCAGTTCTAATCATAATAAATCAGCTGCAGGAAGCCTCACACTTCTTCCTCACATCTTTTGTGGGAAAACCTAGAAAACAAAAACATGCAATTTGCAGATTAGTGTCTACCAATATTGTACAAAGGAGGTCAATGCTATTTTCTTAATTAATCTTGTGTTATTACTACTATTCTGTTTACTTCTTCTTTAAGATTTCTTAGAACCTTTCTTTAACCTAAAAACTGCATTTCTATTGATAATGAACTAAAACTCCTCAAAGGGTAAAACCAGAAACAAGTTCTGCACAGCAAAACTCTTCAGCATGTTAGCTAACTATTCTCCAGTCAGAGGGGAGGGTCTGAGACATGAGCTATATCTGATACCAGAAATATTTGTTTGATTTCTACAGCAGCATTCTTGTGTCAGCTGTAACCTAAGTCAGTGTTTTGGAATAAATGATTAATAGTCTCATTTAGCCTTCATTGTCAGGGGAGCACCAGCAGTAAACATGTAGCTAACGTTAGCTAACTAGGAAGTGTTGCTGGTGGACACAAATATAGTACAACAAAGTTATATTTACAAAATACAAACAACAAAAATGCTCGAACTTACTTGTGAAAGTTATCCCCCGAGCCATGTCTCAATAGTCCGCCGATTAGAGCAAGAATAAACCGCACAGAGCTCAGGCATCATGTTTACTGCTATTGTTATGGTTCGTGTCTGCCGGAAGCCCGACCGATCTAAGATGGCTGCCGCATTTCCTGCGCCCGAGCGGCCAATAGGGGGTCTATCAATTATAATGTCTATGCCTCAGACACTGGAGACATGCAGGTTTGAGGAGGAAGGGCTCCCTCTTATGACGTGTTAAGGTTTAGGTGGCCCTTGTCCACCCTAAAGAAAGGTACCAGAGTTCATAAAGAACCTGATAAAGTCAGCTTGACCACATTTAGAAGCTAAAAGTTTCTCACTGTTTGCCACAAAGTGGTCATAGGTCAGAGTTAGAAGCCTGGCTTTAAATTTATTGCAAACAGCTGACTTTCTGTGTGCGTGCCCGTGTGTGTGTGTGTGTGTGTGTGTGTGTGTGTGTGTGTGTGTGTGTGTGTGTGTGCGTGTGTGTGTGAGTGTGTGTGTGTCAGGGATAACAGCCATGTGCTCTATCTTTGTTTGGAACCCTGGTTTCCTTTCTGTCTCTCTGTCTCTCTATGAATAGCATAAAGCATCCGGTGTCAGAAACTAGATTCTGGTCTGGATCCAGCCTGAATCATCATCGTTATGATCATCATCATGCTTATCATCATCGTCATCATCATGATTATCATCAGCAGCAGCATCATCCCCATCATAACCATCATTATCATCACCATCATCATTATCATCATCATCATCGTTATCATCATCATCATCATGATTATCATCTTCATCATGTTTATTATCATCATCATGATTATCATCATCACCATCATGATTATTATCATCATCGTCATGATTATCATCATCATCACCATCATCATCATGATTATCATCATCGTCATCGTCATCATCATGATTATCATCATGATCATCATCATCATGATTATCATCATCATCACCATCATCATCATGATTATTATCGTCATCATCATGATTATCATCATCATCATCATGATTATTATCTTCATCATCATCATGATTATCATCATCATCAGCATCATCGTCATCATGATTATTATCATCATCATCATCATGATTATTATTATCATCATCATGATTATCATCATCATCATTAACATCATAATTATTATCATCATCATCATGATAATTATCATCATCATCATCATGATTATCATCATCATTATCACCATCATCATCATGATTATCATCATCATCACCATCATCATCATGATTATTATCATCATCAGCAGCATCATCATCATCATCATCATCATCATCACCACCATCATCATCATCATCACCATCATCATCATGATCATCATCGTCACCATCATTATATTCATCATCATCACGATCATCATCATCATCATCATCATCATCACCATCGTCATCATCATTATCATCATCATCATCATCTATAGTGACCCAAACAGGACAGGCTTATAATATAAAATTAACATATGTTTACTTTATATTTTATGTAATAAACAAAAAAATGAATGAATTTTAAATTCAAATCTGAAATACTTTAATATCACAAAAAGGAGGACTGTTTCTTTGCTCTCATGTGAGAGAATAATAAAACTGGAAGCTTTTTCTTAAGAATGAAGGAGCAGTTTTTTATTCCCTTTACTAAAGTACTGAATGTTCTATTAAAATGAAATACTGTATATTCTGTTGAAATTCTATTAATGTTCAGGAAATTTACAAATTTTTAATATTTAAAAATATACCATTTCACTCAATCCCATAATAAAATCATGTTTCATCAAATATTTTGTTTTAGTTATAAAGGGTTATAAAATGCAATCTGAAGAAAAATAAAACTACAGTAGTTATTACAAGAATCTTCATTTTCATGTTGAGCATTTTGATGTCTGAGGTGTCTTATCACATGAATATTTGTAGAGGCATAAAAGGCCATCAAGTTGATTAAGTTTCATTTCAGATGTTTTTTAAAACAATGGTTTACATTAAGTTTTACTGTCAAACACTTTTTTTATTTTTACCTTCACATGTCGAGAATTAAATTTTAGAACCATAGTCTAACGTGAGATATCTTATTTCCCTGTCAGGCCCATCCACACAACCAGACACACCAAACAAAGATTAAAAAGTGCAAAAGAAACAAACCAGAATGTGGACTACCCTGGCTGCACAGCCACAACGTTTCCTTCATTAAAGAGAAAAGCACTTTCTGGCTTCAGACAGATTTAATTTCATCAACAGTTAAATCTGACAGAACACTTTATTATCTGCAGTAAAACATCACTGTACCAGGATTACAGAAACACGTTAACATCAAAGAGCTTGCTGTGACATTATAGAGGAAATCCATTTCCGAACAACTTCCTCCCGGCAAACAGACAAGCACAGATGAGAACATGTGTCCCACAACCCAGAGTCTTTAAGATACACGACACTGTAGAACAGCATGAACTCGAGTAACGGTTCAGAGAGCGGACTCAGCTGGGCCTGGGAAAGCATGCATGTTCTCTGGCTTTCATTACACAGGCTTTAAATCTCACATGTACACACAAGCTATACTCACAAACACACTCAAATAAATGAAAATAAAAACTAGTATACAGATACACAATCACTCCCTGGGGACCATGGTGGGGATGAACTACGGCCCTCCAGACAGGGCATATTTACTGAAAAACTGTGGGCTGCTGCCAAGGACAATTACTGATGCTAAAAATATCCAGAGTCAAAGTGAAAGCGGCTGAACAGCTGGCTCTGACACTCTGAAACTCCAGGAACAAGTTACAGGAAAATATGCAACATAAAGGTGGTTTAGTTTCTAAGGTCTTCAAATATAATGAGATACTAAAAGGTGCCCACCAATGTGTGTGAGGTATCTGACACCATAATCTGAGTCATTCATAGCACAGATAGTTATGCATAAGAAATGCAGTGGAGACATTGTTTGGAACTTCTGCTGGTAAGATGAACCCAAAATAACACCATAAAAGAGAGCAAAAGATGGGCAAATCTAGGTTTCTGACAGGCTACGGCTGCATCAAACGTCCTTCTAGAACCTGGGTCGAGATAAGCCCAAAGCAGATAGGTACCCGGATTACAGTTAACTTTTCTTCCAATGAAGGACTTATACTGAAGTTTTCCTCAACGCTGTCACAAAGTTCTCCATAAAAAGGAACAGTTTGATTCTCTGAAATGTGTTTATCGTGGTCTCAACCTCCAATGTTGGATTCTATGTCTGAAGTGACAGGAACCATCCAAACGTCTTCAGGAATGTTCTGGTTTAAAACCAGTGAACCAGGTTCGGTGAGGTCAGTCTGACATCACCCTAAGGTCTTATGTTCCATCAGACACGTGAACTATGGTGAGAAAATGCAGCTTTGGAAACAAAGATGTTTCTTTTTGTTGGTGTGGGCGAAGGTCTCTTTACTGTCTACAATTTTCAACCACTTCAGGCTACGTGATAGATGATCTAAAAGAGCTTTAACTATTCTGCCCACACACAAAAAAAGCATTCTGCTTCACGGAACTTGGGTTTTGGTGATGTGTGAGTGCTTTGCCTATCCTCATATCAATGACAGTCAGCTGAACCGTTCTGTGGTCACTCAGCCTTTTCACCACTTTACACTAACAACAGTTTGGACCAGAGGGTTAAAAAGAGGAACATTGAAAATGTTAAGACTTTTTATCCATACATTATTGAAATAACTTCCCAACAAGCCACATAGTCTGGTCCAAATCTGTGGGGTTTTCCCCTTAAAATAACAATCTTTGCCTTCACATTCTGATAATCCAGTTTATACTTTCACCTCAGACTTCCAAAAATGGCCTTGAAGCAAAGACAAACATTTGACTGTTTTTTTATCTAGATGAGCTCATACATTTTTCTATACAGCTGTAATAAAAGAACAGTTGGATTTCTTACAAATGACAAGAAAGGGAACATACCTGATTTAAACAAGTTAGAGCAGATCTATGGTCAATGCAAAGCATCTTCATGAATTTCGTAGAATAAAGTGACTCTCACGTAAAATGTTTGCATCAATTTGTTTCTTGACAGTTTCTGTACCTTTCAGAATGTATATTTTTATACTTACCTATTATTATTATTATTATTATTATTATTATTATTATTATTAGTAGTAGTAGTAGTAGTAGTAGTAGTAGTATTGGCCTGTAAAGGATTAAAACACTGAAAACACAGCACTAGGGAAAAAAAGCTCAATCATAGATTTTGCAAAAACCCAAGGGCGACTGCTTGCTATGATTTCCAAACAGAATCATTTGCATATAGAGAACACACACACACACACACATACACACACAATTAGCATAGATGACTGCACCCTAATTGGAGCAATGATTGGATCAATACATCACCCTTTACTCTATGATGCACATCTGCCTGCATACTGAGACATTTCTGCACACATGCATTACATTACTAGATACATTTATTTTAAGATGCATGGCATGTTGCATTTTACAGGTGGTGTACTTTGTAACATGCAGAATGCCATGTGAATGGAAACAACACAAGCTCCCTCCAGGCGAGAGGCGTGGTATGTACCGGGATGTCAGAATGGCAGAAAGAGGATTAGTCAATTAGACATGTTTATGAATGAATATTAACTCGTGGGAATAAGAAAGCATGTTTAATCTGGAAATAATCCAGCCTCTCATTGTCTGGCAACCTCAACACACAATTTACAAGGACATAAAAATGTGCATACAGAAGCAATTAGCCTCTGTTCAGGTTCATTATAATACAACGCACTAGTTTCTGCTAACATGAACCAAGGTTTGACAACAGACGTGTCATGTGATGCACATTATAATAAACATGGACATTTTCTTATGCTGTTAAATGAAACCAGTTTAATTATAAGTGCATAAAGCAGCAGCAAAATCACTCAAAGCTGTGCCATAAATTCAGAGGATTTTCTGTGCTGAGTCACATACTGCAGTGGTCTAAATATAGCAACGTGGGTATTGTAGTCTCATCATGTCCCTCTGCACACTCATGACCCTCACTAACATATAAAGTACATAAATAGTAATTATACATTGTATAGCAAAGTAAAGTGTAGATGAGTACTTCAGGATTTCCTTTGTTACCATATACTCCTGACTCACAGGTCAGCAGCAGCCACTCATCAGCCCTCGTGAACAAGAATACAGTATCATTTTAAAACAAAGGGAGGAGGTGTGTCAGTACGATGCAGGAAACCCTCCAAAACATCACACACACTGGCATCAATGTGTGCCACTGTTGCCATGGCAACACACCCAGCGAGAGAGCCGCAGAGCAAGAGGATGGAAGTAAAGAGATGGAAAAGGTGAACAGAGCTCATGTGTAGCTGTATTAGGCAAATGTTATATGAGTGTGTCCAAAGCATGATGGGAAATGATCAAAACGTATGTCTAAAGGCACGCCACATTTGGCATAAAAATGCTTGATAGCATCATTTTGGTAAATGATTAAAGTAGTTACAGCATGTCTGAGACAGAAATTCAAACAAATGAAAGGTCCTATGAAGGACAAACGAGTGTGAGCGCTCAGCTGATCCAGCAACAGCTGCTCTGGTTCTCACGGTGTGGCTTCCTTTAAGCATGAACATGGATATGGTGTTATACCAAAGCTTCTGTTGCCTTTCCTCACAGCACCCCCTACACTTTTCATACTGTTTTAAACTCTGATCTTATGCTGAAAAATTATAGAGTTACAATTGTTTAGGTCGAAGTCAAGTTTATTTTCATTAAATCTCAAAAACAACATGAAAGATGTTGACTTGAGTTTCATTAAAGTCTGTCCCTAGCCTGGCAAGCCATGACCCATTGACCAATTTCAGTTATGGGGCGGGATCTACGGTTTTTTTTTTCAAACTGTCTCTGCATGCTATTGGACAACAAACAACATGACGTACTCACCACTACAGATGTCAGTCAAGAGGCAGTCCGTCATACACTTTCGAAGAAGACGCAAATACATCCTTTTTCTAAATAAACTTAAAGGTGTGGGACACTCATTTGATCAATACATCTGCAGTGGTCTCTAGTAGGAATGAATGCCTTGCAAGTCATACTTGGAGGAAAAAAAAGCTCAGATGCGCTTGTTTCAGGAAATAGCAGAATGCCACATCGAATGACAGGATATGGAGACTTATTTCCTGATATTTGGACATCTCTCCTCTGATTGGATAACAGCAACATGACTCTACCACTGACTCTGTCTGCTCTGCAATGTTGATGTTTTATCTCCACAAATAACACAAGCCTGGAGGAGTTCTGCTGTGTGGTGGAGTTGCTAATGCTAATGGTTAGCTTCTGCTAGTAGAGATGTTCTCTGCTGTTTCCTGGACGCTAAACCAACAACAGCCTTCCACGTTGTGAGCCAAGATGGGTGAGTCCATGAATGTTAAGTGACAGTGTGACGTAGAACTGTCAGGATTTTCTAATCCTAGAGTTTTACCGTCTATTTTCTATCAGAAGATAATGCAGGAGACATGCTTGCTTGTTAAACGCAGCTTGACCAATTATAATCAGAAATAATAATTAAAAAATGTTTTTTCAGTGTTCTACACCTTTAAATACTTCTATCTGCTCTTGACTCAAAGAAAAGCCCAAGGCTAAATAGTTCCATGTTGATGCCAAAGTTGTTTCAAACAAGCCGTTGACATCTTAGTTTCGCTCAGTCGCAGTAACATCCTGCCCACCAAACTGATAGAGCTCAGTGATTGGCCAGGCACAAGAGAAACCGGGGCTGCGGAGGTTCCGAAGGAGCGTGGCTAGACCTACATGCAGAGCAAAATCATTTTGCTATGGCAATTGACGGTCTAGATTTTTAGGCTAGTCTGTCTCATGAATCAAGAGATATTTTGCAATGTGTATTAGGGGTTACCTTTAGCTGCTATGGCACCAAATTAATTTGTTTTCTATACATTCTCGTTCCTGGTCAGTCTGTCTCCAGCAGTCACTGGGAGAGAGGCTGGGTTACTCCCTGGACAGATCACAGCTCATCACAGGGACACAAGAGAGACAGAAAACCATTTATACACACACTCACACCTGACGGCAATGTGAACTAGTTCTGTGGGAGGAACCTGGGCTACCTGGAGTAAAACCACATAAACTACTCACAGAAAGGCCCCAGATAGCCATTGTTACAAGGCAACAGTGCTACCAGCAGAGAAATCATGCAGCCCAGCACCAAAGATTTTACTTAATATCTGAGGAATTTGCTGAGTTTGAGTCGTTTTTGTGTTGGATAATAGCTGTGGTAGCCAATGGACTATAAATGTTGTAGAAGCCCATCTGAAAAACTCATCATATTCCATCTGGTGCTTCTCCATCTGATGTTTTTCTAAGAGACAAATGTACATACATGCAAAAATATTACTGCCTCCCCTTTGTCTTTTGACCACAGGTGATATTTAGCAAAACTCAGTTGGTTATAACACAATGCTGCAGACAACAGCACACACACTTTCTCTCATGCTTAGCCCAAACAACCCGGCCTCTTGTCCGATTAACCAGGGTTGGCCCCGAGCAGCAGCTCTCAACTTCCCATGCTTATTGAAAAACTTCCCTGTGTGTGTGTGTGTGTGTGTGTGTGTGTGTGTGTGTGTGTGTGTGTGTGTGTGTGTGTGTGTGTGTGTGTGTGTGTGTGTGTGTGTGTGTGTGTGTGTGTGTGTGTGTGTCCAACAGAGCACAGCTTGTGTTGCTGACCTCAGGGACAATGCTGCTCTGTGACATGAGGAAATGTCCAGAGACAGAAGCAGTGATGGAGGGATGGAAAAGCCTAACGAACAGAATATGAGATGGGATTAGATGGGAAAAGCATGTTGGGAAATTGGAAGGAAACAACATAGAAGCAAATGAGAGGAGGAGAAAAGGAAAACAGCACTGAGACCTGGTAAAGAGGAGGAATAGTAAAGGATGGAGGGGTGAGCGAGGGAGGGAAATAGGCCCACAGTGTTTCTGAGGCTTAATTAAAGACAATAATGTTGTTTTGTTCAACAACAGGCTCATCAGCTACGGTCTATTTAGAGGAGGCAAAGGAGTGAGGGAAGGGAGGAAGGAGGCAGAAAGAAGACATTTTGTAAGGTTTCATTGTCTCTGTTCAGTTACTCAACAAGAAATTAAACTTGTCACCAAAGAAGATGAATTGTTTGTGAGTTTACACAATTTTGTAGCCAGTCATCAAATAAATGAGGACATTGAAAAATGACATGAGGTGGAAGAATAAAAAAACACAAACGAAAACATCATTTGGCTTGGACACTGATTTTGTGGAGTATGCATCAAACTTAGTTATTTTTTATTTTTCAATTGAGCAAAAATTTAATTAACAATTGCTGCACAAAGCTGACTAGTTCATCCTTCATTTATATTTGATATAGTGCCTTCTATGGTTCTACAACCCCCCAAGGCACTTTACAACACAGTCATTCACCCATGTACACATATACCACCAATCCCTCGGACCACCACCAGCAGGCAACGTGAGTTCAGCCCAAGGACACAACGACTGCAACAGACGAGGCTCGAACCGGCAACCCTACGGTTACGGGGTGGGCATGTCCTCTTCAGGGCAAACAGGAGATTTTTGTTCAGGTAATAATGATGGATGAAGCAGGAGGGGATTAAACCTTACTCAACCTTATAAAACAACAAATATGACTTTTTAAATTCATCTTGAGATAGAGATTTTCAAACAGAACAACAATGGCTTTGTTTTAATCTCAATCATCAGTATTCTTTGTTTCTAGGAAGAAAACCACACCATAACGTCACACAATTTATGGCAGGCGGGGATTCAGACACCAATGAGCAGCTGTTAGCTAGCAGGCTAACGCAGAGCAAAAAAATGTGATAGGAACATCCCTAGTTAAAACCCAGTATGTTAATGTCCAGTTCAAATATTTACAGTGACGTCTGATGTCTGGATCCTTCTTAGGACCTGTGAACTTAGATTAGATCACAACAGATGAGCTGGTGTACCTAACTGTATCATTCATTCATTCATTCATTCATTCATTCATTTAATGTCAACTTGATCCTGTAAAGAACTGAGAAGATCTGGTGTCCATTTGTAGTTGTCACTGATAGATGGATCCACCTGGACCAGCACAATGTCATTACAAGGTCAACACAAAGTCATACAAACAACCATTAAAAAACCTCACAAGGGCATTTAACCTGTGGAAGAAAACCTGAACACTTGAACCAAATCCACATAGTGAGAGCCCAACCAGGAGTCACACCTGCAACCCGCTTGCTGCAGAGACAGAGCTGCCCAACTGCACCCCCTTGCAACTCCTCACAAACGGAAATGACATTTATAATGGAATGGGGGAAATAATCAGATAACTAAAATGGAACAGATGCAACCAACTGAAGCACCAAAAACACCATGACACATTGTTTGTTTCAATGGAAAACAAGAAAGTTTTGAATTAATTCCAAAGCTTTAGGAGGTAGTGTAGATTTTTACCATAAAATACAAACATTTCCACTAATTTCTTACATTCCCATCTGTGTTTCCATCTTAAGGAATCCTCATAAAGTATTTAGTTACACATGTAAAACACTTTTGCCTCTCCATCATCTGTTAAGTCTCATATTATGCTATTTAATTGGAAATATGTGATCTGGCCTGAGGTCAAACATCCTATTTTTGTGTCCTCAAATTTTAGAAACACGACTGTCAAATGGTTAGGTAAGGTCGGTGACTAACCAATACCCCCTATAACCCAGTTATGTAGGTTATAGTACTACCCCTTTTGGTTTCAGCTAAGTAGGAACAATCAGACAGCTGACTGTGAATTTTGTGCTTTCTGTGAAAGGCAATTAAGCCATCTTCCTCACATTTCCCCTCTCCTCTTGGCAACATGGATGTTTTTTTTGCTCTGCCACCTCTCCCGCCCCTTTCTCACACTCGCTCTCTCATTCTCCCCTCTTGTTTCCAGGCAACCATGCTGGTAAATGGGAAGCCGCTGGTCTGTGATTGGCTGACGGTTTGGTAGATCCATGTCAGAGTTACAGAGAAAGAGGGGAGATACTTGAATCACAACACCACAACTCTTCAGAGATCGAAGAGTTTAAGGAAACACGTAGCCCACCATAGCTTGTGTGGTTCAGAGGTGGCTGTGTGTATGTGAGGGATGTTGCTCCTGGCGGCGGTCATCGTTTTGAATGTGTGATTAAAACAATGATAGCATCACAGAATTTAAAAGAACAACACTATCAAGTAACAATAGGTAACAGGAAAAAACAATAGTGAAAGATAAAAACAACACAATCATCATCATAACCACAATGACAAAAGTAATGATTATTATCAGCACCGCTTCAGATTCACTAATGAGCAAAAGAAGCTTGGTCAGATCGACGCCTTCTTTACATCCAGCAACCATTTCATTTCATTCCTGATTATCCCAACCAATGAAGGACCTTCCTACACATCAGCTCTATCTTTTCTTTAAAACTCCAGATGTTTTTGAACACCACCTGCAATACATTTACACAACATACCCATACACACAGCATCACATAATGTGTTCTTGTATGTTCTTTGGCTGTGTGATACACACAGCCAAAGAACATACAAGAACACATTATTTATGCAGTTTGAAAATCAACTAGAGTAGAAAATGTTATTACGAGTGATTTTAACAACAGCAGGTTTGTATGATCTCTGTCACTGAATTCTCCTAACGACCCTTTTGTAACATCCATAACGATAATGTACATTTACATGTTTTGCCCCCAAACTTCTACACACAGTAATTTAAAAATGTAGATGTTTGGTCCAGAATTTGTTTTAATGTATTCAATACTGACTTGCTTATGTTTTATTTTGTTTTTTAGTATGCTTTCTAAGAGATTTCCAAATGATTCAGTTGTCTGTTATGACACAGAGAATCAATTCTCATGGGTTCTTATAATTTCAACACCATGTAAATTCATATTACTGTTCCTACACAACATGGTTTTAGTGTTATTGACATTTAATGATCATTCATTCATGTCAAGCCTTTTTTTTATTTTGTGCATTGCTTAATTCATCGTGTGTACAAGATCCTTAAAATTACCTCCAACAGAAACACTTGTGTCATCTGCAAATAAAATTAACTTCAATAAATGTGACACTTTACAAATTTCATTTATATACTGTATAACCTACTTTGCTGCTGTTACACCAACATTTCCCCACTGAGGAACAATAAAGGAATTTTCTATTCTATTCTATTCTATTCTATTCTATTCTATTCTATTCTATATTGGACCCAGTACTGACCCCTGGGGGACACCACATACAATGTCCAAGCAAGACAACCTAATATCACAACGTCTGTTCATAGTGTTGTTTTCCAAAAAATTAGTGAGGCACAGTGGGATGTAATTCTGCTTGGTCTGGTATTAACTGTATATTAAGTTAATAAATCCACCTGTAAGTTTTTGTCATTTCAGATTGTGCAGACCGATTTATATCCCCAAAAATGAAAATAACTTTCTGATCTTAACTTCATACCCCTCAGGTTCAAAGTTCATTCCTTTCTATCCTGTGATCCACATGTCAGATATGATATAATCATTTTGAAAAATTGATGTAATCTGAAATGTTATAAACATTTGCATATAAATTTGTGACCCCCACCGAATATGTTGGCTCTCAGTGTCACATCAGTGGTATTATTAGTGGTTGTTCTTATCAGCATGAGGCCCACTGCTTCCTGCTCACTGTCTTCCTTTGGCTTCAACGATGAAAAAAAGAAAGGTTGGAAATGAGATTCTTAGTTTGTGTTTTGGAAAAACCTCTGTTTGTTTCTTCTGATTCCTAATTTAGTAGGAAAACCAACACTGGAGCTCTTTTCCATAAACAATTGGATATCACTTCCCATGTGTGAGGTTTGTCCCTGTGCATGAAGGCATGAGTGTAAGGGCATTAATAAGATTTATGATGTTCATAATGAAACCTTGGATTTGGATGCAGGCAGACAGCCTGGCAATAAAACCACCAGGCATTCAGTACCATCAGATCATCTTGTACACACACACATGCATGCACGTGTGCACACACACACACGCAAATGCAAGCACACATGGGGGGTGTTTTATTGCTTTGTGAATCGTAGAAAGTGCCAAAAACCCAAAGTGGGAGCACTGGGACTGACCCAGGTTTTACTGCTTTTGCTGCAGAAAGAATGTTGAGACAAAGGAAAATGAGCATATTGAAGAAGCAACATCTTAGCAGCAGCAGCAGTAGCAGCAGCAGTAGCAGCAGCAGCAGCAGTAGCAGCGTTATCAAACCAACAACAGTTAGAGTTTGTAACTGAAACAGAGTGAGGTATAGCTACAGAAGAGAATTAAACAGAAAAAAGGGGCTTCTTGTGTTTCCCAGCACCCATCTGCCTTACTTACATTTCAACAGAACTTCTTTTTAAAAACAAAATCTTCTGGTTTTATAAGTTTACTCATTAAATGTTTAAATACTCACTTTTTCCTGACGGCTCGTAGCTTATTTGAGCGAGCAAAATACAAAAATAAATTGCAACAGTCTGAGACAACACCTGAATTATGCTGTAGAGGGCAAATCAGATGTGACTGATGGTTTTATCTTAAAACAAAGAGATTAAAAAATATGCAAAACATAAACCACAACATCTGTGATTTCTATTAAACAAGGGCTGTAGCTTTAAAAGTATTCACGTTATCAATTAATCTACTGATTAAATTAGCAATTGGATATAGCATGCTATAATAATAATAATAATATTAATAATAATAATTGTATTTATAAAAGCCTTTTAGAACAACCAATGTCACTTTACAACAAACAATTTCAGTTGTTCCCAAAATGTATTTTTGAAAGCTTCTAAATCTGCTACTTTATGTTGTCATGTTGATTTTAAAATTTGATGACTGTTTTATGTTTTCATTGTTCTTCTCTTGCACCTGAAAGTCACATTTGATTGCTTCTGTGTATGAAATGTGCTTTTTAAATAAAGCTGCCTTGTAGCCATGATAAAAGGTGTGCTTTCTCCATTTGTCATCAGAGCGATTCACACATCAGGAGGCCACAGATGACTCGTTCAGTTATTGTTCATTTACCTAGAAGCCCCTTTAAGAACATTTGCATTACAATATGAGGAAACAGCCTAAATCATAATCAGTAAACAGATCTTACCTGTGTCTGTGTTTTGTCCTAGCTACATAAATATCTGGCAGGTTTATGCAGAGCTGAAAGAGGGAATTACCTGAAACTCTGTTTAGTCTGTTTGAGTTCAACAGTTATTTCCTTTAGCAATAATAATAAAAAATTCTCGTCCCAGCTTGAACACCCTAGAAAAGCTTGACGTCCAACATGATTCCTTTAACAGGAAATGTGTAAACATCAATAAAATAGGCTGAGTTTACACTTGAAGCAGAATCTTTGCCTAAACATTAATAGTTTATTGTTACTAAGGTAATAAATCAGCAGATTGAGCTAAATGGTGATGCAGCTCCATGTTTAACATTTTCTTTCTATTCCAGGTGAAGCAGGATGACGTCAAAGTTGTGATGGTGAACTAATAAGTTTGACTGTAATGTCATAACTTTTTGATGTCTGATGTACAGTCCCTTACTTGTTTTTCTTCAGTGTTCTCATTATTTTGTTTTTATCCATCTTCTACAAATTTTTTAGCATGTTGTCCAACAAAAATATCCATATGTTTTTTCTAATATACAGCCACCTCTTTCAACATAACAATATACTGCAAACAAGTGCTGAACACATTATGTGGCTAAACGAATTAAAGCTACAATCTGGAGTATTTTTTATCTGACGCCACCATCTAGACGCTGACAAATGTATCGCTCCTTAAACCGTTCTCATCACTTCTGTGATTACAGCCGAAGGCATCGCCTCTCGTTATGTGACCTCTAGCCTCATACCTCTTATTTTTTTAGATTGTTTTTGTTCATGACTATTGTTGCCAACTTTGCATCTGTTTAGGTACATCTCAAATGCTCATGCACGCTCTGTGATTGACATCTTTCATGTAAGCAGATGTCTAACACTATTGGTTAATCCTGAGTAGCAGTCAGCTGAAATTACATGGGGCTCTACAGGGCGGAGGTCTGGCTTAGCAAAAAACAAAAAATGATGTATTGCCTAAATTATATCATAACACAAGAAGACTATCACTTTTACGGATTTCTAAAAAAAATCATACATAATTCCTGAAAGGAGTAAAACTCCAGAGTGTAGGTTTAATCGACAAAAGCACTGAATGTCAAGAATGAAGATCATGATACCACTAAGGATTCATCAGCCTGGTTTATTTGTGTCCACAATGAAAAATACTCAGGATATCATTGTTATATCTGGGCGAGGGCACTGTTCTATCACTGAGGAGGAAGAGGGTGGTAACACAAACTGTCAGATAGAATCAGTACAAAAATGTAAGATAAGCTGTCAGCGAGCTGCAAAATGAACTTTTTCCCTTTAAGCCAAACTTGGATTTATTTGTGATGTTTTTAGATGTATCGGCCTCTGTGGTTTGGTTTGATCAGATTTGTGTTTCACTGCCCCATCAAATAAAAAGACAGGAGATGTGAAGAGTTCATCTAAGAGTGCCCTCCCGTTCACCCCACACCAGGGATTTCACAAACACTTGCACACTTCCTTCCACTGGATTTCACCCACATGGTTGTTGTCTCTAACCTACATAGATGACATGACAAACATAAGACAAATGATTCCTCCCCCCAGGGCTGTCTTCTGTTCACTTCACCAGCTTTTGCTGCTCCCAAGGTAAAAAAATACCCTGACCAGTGATGCTACCTCTGCTGATCAACATGAACTAACCACTTTTGAGGCTTTAACTGCCTTTTGTAATCATGAATGTTACTCTAAACACCCACCACCACCCAACAGGCTGTTATATTGTTATGTACTGGGTGTGGGATGAATTTAGAGGCAGTTGTTGAACAGGTGCTAGTGCTGAACAAACCTAACGCCACCAAAGTTCAAGACTCTGATGGACACATTAATTCTGCAACCAGGAACACCAGCTGGTAACAATGTTCATCTATGACAGTTCTAAATGGTGTTCTGACCTGATTTAACTACATGTTTGGCGTCTAAAACACAAAAACCAAAGGAAGGTGAGACACAATGAGCTCATGCTATTCCTGCTCACTTGACTTCTTCTTGACATAAAACTACGGAAGGTGGGTCAACAATAAAGGTCAGGAGCTGAGTGTTGCCATACCAGTCTGATATGGATCAATGAAAAGTGCCTTAGTCTCCATGAATCCCTCGTTTCTACTGTTATTGTGTAGACCCAGAACACAATCAGTACCTACAGAAACCTGAAGGGTGTCAACAGCCATAACAACAAGCATCACAGTTAGTAACCATTTATGGACTCTCAACCAGTCCAATATTACTCGTCCTTTACAAAAATATGAAGATGGAACTCGTAAAATATCTTTGACAGCCAAATGAAATTGGTGACAGTGCCGTCTGTTAGTCCAAGAGCAGCATAGGATCAGCCGTACCCTCTGGGCTCCGTTCACACTCCCATAAGCAGCACATTCATGCAACAAACAGGAAAACACAGAATATCGTTGTCAGAGTCGTCTTCTGCATCCTTCCATTTAGCAAATCTATGAGGGAACATCTCACACTGAAAAAAAGCTCATCATTGTGGAGCGTTTGACAAATGGAGTCTGACAGGAATGAGTCATCAGAACAGAGAGCCTCTGACGAACAGCCTGCGTCGATATAGCAGCATCATTTACTTTATTATTTTTGTGCATGTGTGGCTCATTTCTTATGAGCTGACAGAGCTTAGTGACTTCCTGTCTGGCCTGTAAAACAGCATGAACCTCCTCCTGAATCCCCAGCTAAAGAAGCCCACCTGGGGCAGAACACACACACACACACACACACACACACACACACACACACACACACACACACACACACACACACACACACACAAACTATCCAATGTGTTGAGATTAACTATAGGAACAACAAAATGTGTATCACAACCCTGCTTCAGCTCAACAGCTTGGATAGAAAACAAGTTTCATTTTATTCAGTTTACAATAAAATTACAATAAAAGTAGCAGATATGCATCAGTTTTGGTCAGTTTTGTTCGCTGTGCATAAACCTGTGTCAGAACAGGTCTCAGGAATAACGGCTAACATTGGCACAAGTCATAGAACATTTAGAACATCCATGTTCAAAAACTAAAAACTACATTTGATTCCCCCCTCTGAGGTAGTTTCCTTTGGCTTCAATAATTAATTTTTCTGAATGTGCTATTAGAGAAGTCGCTTTGAGATGAAGTGAACCTCGAGGCTCCTGGAAACACTTTGATCAGTAGAGGAGCTGAGGAGACTCATTAATGAGAATCTCTCAGTAGCATTAAACTGTTAGTGCTGTGATGTTGAGTGCTGCTCAGAACAGATGGATCAGAAGAACAAACACTAATGGGAGTAACACATTTCAGACACTGGTTTTATTGCTGTTTTAACTCAGACAGGCTAAGATCCTACCTCTGGTGTTGGTAGCCATGTCTGCTACTTTCTGAAAAGCATCCAGGAAGGCCACAGCAGCTAGAACAGTGGTTCTATAGACAAAAGGAATGTTTTTTATGAGATAGCATCCTCAAAAAAGCTATTTAATTAATAATGCAAACATGCATGTACTAAATTCTATCATCTGCAGATATTTATTTTGTTTGTGAAGCACGTTTCTTGTGTTGTTGGGTTCTGATGAGAGCTTACCGGAGTTGGGAATGCAGCTTGGTGGCCTTGGCGCTGAAGTCCTCCCACACAGGATAGGAGCACTGGCAACACAAGCAGAAATGTCTGTTATTATTGACAATTTACTTATGAATAATCCATTCTAGACTAGCTCTAAATGTTATCAATCTTCTTTATTCACGTTAGATGAGATCAGCGTGTTTGTCCACTGTCAGATACAGAGATGTTTTCTGATCTGTTTTTAAAGATGGCCCAATAAACTAAAGTCAAATACATAATCTCACTTAAAGGGGACCTAGAATGTAAACCAACAGGTTCCTTGTTGTTGTTGAATAAGGCAGCTTGGGTGGTCAACAGTAGCATACCAAAAAGTCAAAGCCGTGTGTGACCTACTTTTTATGTAAATTAGAAAGTTGAAAAAAGCGAGAGAAAACCTCCTGTTCTGAGAAAGCCTTCCTTAACACGTCATAAGGGGGAGCCACGCCTCCTCAAACCTGCATGTGTCTGAGGCCTTCTGGGGAAACCAACCAATCAGCATGTCCTGGCCGAGTGGGAGGGGTAAACAGCTCATTTCACTGAAGGCCTGAGTAAGGGGGTTTAGAATGGCCTGTATCAGGGCTCCTGGGACAGATGAAAGCCCCAAAATATTTTCTTATGCTTTTTGGAGGCTCAAAGCTCTGTTTTAGATTGTTGATTAACTGCATTCTAGGACACCTTTAAAGACAGATTACATTATTCTGAGTAAAACTTAAAAAGAAAAAACAATAAACCTTTGTCACACCTCAGAATTTTTTCACCAGAAACTGACTGGAGCAAAACTTCTGGAGATCATAGACGGATAAAATAGGACACCTTTAAAGACAGATTACATTATTCTGAGTAAAACTTAAAAAGAAAAAACAATAAACCTTTGTCACACCTCAGAATTTTTTCACCAGAAACTGACTGGAGCAAAACTTCTGGAGATCATAGACGGATAAAATAGGACACCTTTAAAGACAGATTACATTATTCTGAGTAAAACTTAAAAAGAAAAAACAATAAACCTTTGTCACACCTCAGAATTTTTTCACCAGAAACTGACTGGAGCAAAACTTCTGGAGATCATAGACGGATAAAATAGGACACCTTTAAAGACAGATTACATTATTCTGAGTAAAACTTAAAAAGAAAAAACAATAAACCTTTGTCACACCTCAGAATTTTTTCACCAGAAACTGACTGGAGCAAAACTTCTGGAGATCATAGACGGATAAAATGTGAGTTTTTAAACAGCTCAATAAATAAAAATACAAAATACAAAGACTGCAATTTGCCTCGGTGTTTGGGATCCAAGCAAAAACCTCCACAGATTTCTGCGAAATAAAAAAAAACAGAAGTAAGATGTAAAGAGTATGGGCATGATTAGAAGAAGAGGACACTGACACTTTAAAGCAGCAATCGGAAGTTTTCTTCTTTTCAGGATTTGTGTATAATTTTTTTTAGAAATCTATAAATTTGATATTCTTACCCAGTATTGTTTTATAATGTATGCAATATGTCTCACCCTGTCCCATGCAATTTGAATTGCGTACCTCTCAGCATTAGCCAGTAGCGTTAGACATACACGTACATACTAAGATTGGGCAATTAGACGAATTATTCAACCATCAGCGATTGGCCAAGCCCTTCACCAATAATTTTTTATGAGGGATATCTTTATGCACATGAATCAGGCACACTTCCACATCAAATCAACATCTTTTTTGCAACACTTGTTCTATGTACATATACGTGTTACACAACATTTGAAAGCTGGGAGTCTTGTGATTCCAATGAAGGATTCAACCTTAACTGTAGGCACAGTAAACGCTTTAGTCAAACCAATTGGAAATTCAAAATAATGTCTAACTAGCAGTTTGAAGCCTCATGTCATTGACAGAATAGAGCCCTCTCCCACAAGAATGGTCTTTTTACATCCAGAAGTCCAAAAAGTGTAAAATAGTTGGCCCAGAACAAGTCTTGTTTTCACAATCTAACATAATAAACCACAGAAAACATCCAAAATTTCCCTCAGCAGAGTTTCTTCACTCACATCTTCGTGAACCAACAGTTGAAGGGTTAACGCCCCCCATCTCCTACAGGGAGAGCTCGAGGCTACCCTGGAGACACTTGCTGCTAATTGTGCTGCAAAGAATTCTATTAAAAGGTGTGTTATGTCAAACCAATGGTCATGCAAATGCTTACTCTTCATATGAAATGCAATGAAAATTTTGAGGCTACATGTGTTATATAAAGGACACTTTTTACATATGATTTGCTAAGTCGTGGCTATAGAGGATACTGATTTACTCTTCCACTTCATGTTCGTTTTATTGAAAAAGGGTTTTATTACTGATTTACCTGCTGCCGTAGATATTTACACTTGTAAATAACCAGATAATTTGTTACACGTGGTTGTGAAATTTAAAACGTGTGGAGGGGGAGAAAATAAAAAACAATGTTCACATAAAATGCAATAAAACTTTGTAGATTGGAGCTATCAAGGCAAGGCAGCTTTATTTATATAGCACATTTCATACACAGAGGCAATTCAATGTGCTTTCCATTTAGCAAGAATGGCAAGAACAATAAAATTAATGTGACAGCACAATTAAAATAAATACAAATTAAATTTAGATCTATAAATTAAAAAGAAAGGCTGAGCAGTTACAGTGCAGAAGGTGCGATGTAAGAAACATGAATACATGAAAGTTTTCAATTCTGATTTAAAAGTTACTAGAGTTGGGGGACATCTGAGGTCATGAGGAAGCTGATTCCATCTGTGTGCAGCATAGTAGCTAAAAGCAGCTTCACCCTGTTTGGTTCTGACCCGGGGTTCTACCAGCTGACTGCTTCCTAAGGATCTCAGAGCCCTGCTGGGTGTAGATACTAGTAGGAGATCCGACATGTATTTTGGCCCCATGCCATTGAGTGATTTATAAACTAGTAGAAGTACTTTGAAATCGATTCTGTAGTTTACTGGTAACCAGTGTAGACATTTAAGAACAGGAGTGATGTGCTCGGTTCTCTTGGTTCTTGTTAAGACTCTAGCAGCAGCATTCTGAAGAAGCTGCAGTTGCTTCACAGCTTTTCTGGGAAGACCAGACAAAAGACCATTGCAGTAGTCCAGCCTGCTGGAGATGAACACATGAATGAGTTTCTCTAGGTCTGGTCAGGACATGAGATCTCTGAGTCTTGCTATTTGATGAAGCTGATAAAATGCTGATCTAGTTATAGCCTTAATGTGACCAGTGAAGCTCAGGTCTGGATCAACTATGATTTCTAACCTGAGTCTTTGTTTTTATTCCTCTGGAGCCAAGTTGAGCAATAACCTCCATCCTATCCCTCTTATTTCCAAAGACAATAACTTCAGTCTTGTCTTTGTTTAACTGGAGGATGTTTGACTACATCCAGTCATTAACTTGCTCCAAACACTGACAGAGTGAGTCTAGGGAACCACAGTCAATAGGTGATAGAGCTAGGTAGATCTGGGTGTCGTCTGCATAACTATAATAGGTAATGTTGTTATTGTGACCTGACTAAGGGGGAGCATGTAGAGATTGAAGAGCAGGTGTCCAAGAATCGAACCTTCAACCATCAACAATGGTCAAGAGAGAGAAATTATTTATAACTGTCTCACAAAAACAAACTAAAGAGATAAATAGATTGGTCTATAGATAGATAGATAGATAGATAGATAGATAGATAGATAGATAGATAGATAGATAGATAGATAGATAGATAGATAGATAGATAGATAGATAGATAGATAGATAGATAGATAGATAGATAGATAGATAGATGATAGATCTATATTGATCTTTATTGATTATACTAATTTTTGTGAATTAATGGGTACTTTTTCTGTATTCCTGTGTTTTTCTGTGTTTTCAGTTCACAAAAGCATTAACACTCATCCACAATCCCCTTTGCCCCCCTCCATTACTGTATCCCCCACCCCCAACTTTCACCCACTAGTCACCTCTTTCTTTATCCCCCAACCCCCTCCTCTCCTCTAGGTGCAGCATATAATCCATCCACACAGAGCACACGCACGTTGCCCACAAACACACATCCACTGGCACCAAACAGCATCAAAGGGTCCAACGAGAACATTCCAGATCATTAACATGATTCTGAGCTGAAGGTGTGTCTCTAATGGATGCTGCTCCCTCGCCCTCACGGCGCTTCTTCAAACTGGATTACTGCTTCAACACACACACACACACACACACGCAGCCTCAGGACATATTACATTACACTTGATCCAGGTTAACCCACAACCCCGTTAAGTGCTTGCAAATTGTCTGCATGGGGGGATTCAGGGTTGGGGGTGGAGGTGGGGGGGGGTGCATGGGTTTTTTTCATTGAGAGGCTGAAATCTATGTGATACACAAAAATATGCTGAAACGGAAAACAGAGGAAAGGGATGTGTGTGTGTGTGTGTGTGTGTGTGTGTGTGTGTGTGTGTGTGTGTGTGTGTGTGTGTGTGTGTGTGTGTGTGTGTGTGTGTGTGTGCGCGTGTGTGTGTTAGGGGGTGGGTATCCTGTCCAAATGTCAGACGGGTACAGACGGTGACGGCTGTATGCTCTTTGATCTGGAGTATTTGATGTGGCTTAATTTGGTCTGAAATCACAGCCCTATTTCCCCCTGGTACTGTACTGTACACCACCCCCTTTCACCCCTCCACCACCCGACACACACACATGCACGCACACACACACCACTGCAGTATGTATGAAGCACCCTGCAAAGCCTCTTAAGCCGTGTGGATGGGAGATAACGCAGAGCGACTCCCTCCTCCGAGCACATCCTAGATCTTCATTAGCATATTTTTAGCATCTCCATCCAGGGATGGAGCTGCTGGGGAGTGACCAAGTGATGATAAATTGTGTCTGTGTGTGCCACTGCACCCCCAACCCCTTACTTCTCATAGATACATAGTTCACCCTGCTGTGAGGTAAGATTCGGACCGTACGAGTGGATCTACGTAATAACAAACCAGAATAACGTGAACTAAACTTTAAACACATGACATGATACAACAAAAAGGATCACTAAAGTCTCCATAGGTCACATTTCTGATTTTGCATTGAAAGATTTATAAAATACTTTAGATTTGTTGCTTTTAAACATTTGTTTCAAAGACATTTTTTATAAAACTCTGTGAAAGCTGGTTTCTCAATGGGTTCTGACTGTTGGCAATAAGCTGGCAAAACAAAATAGTGAGAAGAATGTCTTATTTGGTTAAATAACACTGAATTTGTATGTATGGCAGGTTTCATGTATGGCTAGTCTGGTGTGACATCAGGTCAGGTCAGAAGAGAAACCAGAATCTGAGGGTCAAATGCATTTTCTTCTTTCAAAGTGTTTTAGGTGATTCATTTTATTTGTATGGTGGTCAGCAACTCCTCCCAAAGGTGTCACACATTTCTTATTTAAGTCTATTTAGTTGTAGAAACCTGCAAAGATTCAGCAACTATTTTAAAGCAAAACTTTTCCAGCAATTTCTTTTGAACATGTTCAGAGGTCTTGTAACCCCATCACAAAATGGCACTGACACTTGAGAATGAGAATATTGTTTGTAATCTGTCACCAACAGTCT
Organism: Aphyosemion australe; assembly: GCA_006937985.1. Taxonomy (NCBI): domain Eukaryota; kingdom Metazoa; phylum Chordata; class Actinopteri; order Cyprinodontiformes; family Nothobranchiidae; genus Aphyosemion; species Aphyosemion australe. The sequence continues at coordinate 5,185 of SSNS01000292.1, read as the reverse complement.
GGCTTTACTGAAAGCTGAAATTCCTAAATGTGCAAAACAATAAACGTCCAGCAGAGCAGCGTGTAGCTGACACACTGATGTGAAAAACTGTAGAGCTGTTTGTTTCATAAATGTCTGTTTGATAGCATCTGTTTAATTAATGATTTAGAGCTAAGCTTGATTATATAAAATTGTTTTTTTTTAACAATTGACTGAATACTTTCAATAACTATCCACTTTGTGATGGAGGACCTCATTGACAGAGGCTTTATACATAACTGGTGGGACATTAAAAACCTATGAAATAAATAAAAGGCTTTATAATCCCTTGTATGGAGGGTGACGGGTGCCAAATAACAATAAATAAATACCTCATTAAATAATTATTTAAATATGGCTTTAATTAAATAAGATGTTGCCATTAAATAAATAAATACATTTATGATGAATTAATTAAATGTGTCATTAATTCATTAAAGAAATAAATGATAAACCAGCTAGTTTGAAACTATGTCAATCACATGTTAAAAGGATAAATGATTATTTCAGAATGTTTTAATAATTTAATGGCTCCTGGTGCTATAGCCTGTCATGAGTTAATTTAAACTGCTATTTGGACCCGTCAACATGCTCTAACATCTGATTGGTTAACCTTCATGTTCCCCCAATCGCCCTTACTCGAATAGCCTTAGCCCCACCCACTAACTTTGATAGATAAAATAAATTCATAGGTTAGGGTTAGGGTCACCCTCCATACCCTCGTATATACATTATTCTGAGGGGCCAGAACTCAAAACAAAACACAGATTATTAGTTCAAGCTATGAGTACTTCCTGCCCTTAATCATCAGCAGTATAAATAAAATGATCACAAACAGGAAGGACAAATGTGTTTTCTGATTATTTCTTTTTGTAACAATGCTTCTAGGTAATAAGTCTTATGAAAGCGTGATTTGTCACCTTTACTATCAACTACAATCTGTAATTATCTAGAAACTGTCAATGAGCAACACAGATAAACGTGTTGGTGGCCCTGCAATATTCAGTCTTGTTCTGAGTTTCTCAGAGGGTTGGGTAATTGAACTTTGAAAAAAAACAACACATTGAATGAACTGAATGTGTTTTTGTGTTCCTGTGAGCGTTTTAATTCACCAGAGAATGTCATTGATAGACTGTTTATCTTTTGGAGTGTTTTAAATCAAAAGTAACACCTTACCTTTGGTTTGTGGTACAATAAGGGAGTCGTTTTTCACTGATGTGTGTGTGTGGGTCCTGCTGCGTAAATCTGTCTTTTTTTAAGAGGTTAAAGGGTTCAGGAAGTGTGTCTTTGAGTTTGTGCTTGTCTTAGCAAGAGAGGTCAGAGAGTGCCGCTGTAGCCAGAGCACTCACATGATTATAGGACCTGAAAGTATCACAGCAGCCGGAGGGAAGGGACATCAGCATGTGAGACATTTGGACAGGGACACAGTGACTGTGTGAAACAACTATTACATCACCACTTCCTGCGTCACCAAACCCCTCAGCACAAACATGCATGATTACCCCTTGAGCACATGCACTCAACACACATCTGCCCTGCTTAACTCAGTGTAATATTATGAAAAAAGCATGACCATAGTTTCATTCAACAGCTGGTCCAAGCCACTGCTTTAAAACTCATACAGATCCAATGCAAAGCTCTCCATGTGTGGTGTCAAAAAGCAGGCACAGCTGTATCATCAGAATAACTCCTGGTTTCAACATTTCCTATTTTGTCTCCTTTGCCACTCATTGTCCTGCACACCTTCGCTCCATCCTGCTTCCTGCCTTCTTCATAAGAGAGACATCTGAAAGTGCTGAGCTGGTTTTAGTCATCTTCTATAGGAAACATTAACCTGGTAAGCCATGAACATGTGAGATTTAGCCAAAACACGACTCTATACATTTCTGTTAAAGCTGAAACTTAAAGACACAGAAGATAAAAGTTTTTGGACTAATGAGGTTCGTTTCCACCATCAGAACATCCGGGTAATTTTACCACAACATCATGGTATGTACGTGTCTCCTTTTCACCAGGCTGGCCCAAAAGGACCACGTTGCAGGCATTTCAGGGACTAAATCATGTGTGAAACATCACTGTGAATGGGTGTCACACAATCAGGTTTTATAAACTCCAGCTGATGATGGTAAAATCATCTAGCCTAGTGAACTAGACCAAATTCTTGCTTTGCAGAGTTTGGTCTAGGCACGCTTCATTGGAACCCTCGCTGCCTGTGGCTGTCCAATCACAGCTCGCTATAGTTTTGGTTGGGCCAATCACAGCGCTCTATATTGTGGGCCAATCACAGAGCGGGAGTAGCCGATGAGTCAGCGCTGCGGCCGCAAACCCAAGCAACATGGCGGCGGCGCAGGAAACACGCTCGTTTGAAATGGCTTTGTCATCATCATTGGATTATTTAGACTCCAACGTGCGTAAGTCTGTCGGATATACTTAGCGGCTTCTTATTTTTATCAAACAAAGTAGTGCAATGTCCCAGTACACCTGATATTCACATGTTTTTCATACAAAAACAGCAGAAATCATTGATGTTAGACGCCATTAATGCCTCCCGCTTTTCAGTCGCTGTGATTACGTCACGTTGTTCGTTACTCTGATTGGTCCTAGCGCTATCCAATTGCGTGCAGACATTTTGAAAGACAACCGTAGATCCCGCCTCACGACTGAGAGCCGTCAATGGTTCGTGGCCAGACTATATATTCACATATATAGGATGGCTTGCCAGGCTAAAAATCATCATCACACACTGGTGAAATGACATCTCCACATTTGACCCATCCCCGTGGGGAGCGGTGAGCTGCAGCTGTGGCTGCACTCGGGAACTATTTGGTGGTTTAACCTCCCGATCAAACCCCTTAATGCTGAGTGTCAAGTGGGGAGGCATTGGGTCCCATTTTTAAAATCTCTGGTATGCCCGATCATGGATTTGAACTTCCCAGTTCTAATGCAGACACTCATACCACTAGTCCACTGAGAAGGTAAAAGTACTAATGTGGTACAACCAACTGACTCTCTGTCTCTCACACAATAATCCTTCATGTGGTTTCGTCATGACTCTAGACTCGAGGGTGCTGTCAACAGTCCTCTGGCCTAGTTCTCATAGCACCAGTCTGCCCAGTCTGTCCAGCGTTCTATTGAGAGCCCCACTCCAGCGCTCACTACAGTGGACGAAGAGCTTACTGTCTCCTCTCGTTCTTTTGTTCCCTTTGTTTCCCCCACAGCAAGACAGAAAAACAGAGGAAATCCAGCAAGAGCGACAGTGAGAAGGGGGTGGGGGGATAGGTGGAGGCAGACAGAGAGGGACGAGGGGATTAGCTCCTTTTTTTCTCTTTTTTGTCATATAATCGAGCCAATTCCCACATTAAAGAGAATCACAAGAACCCAACAAAAGAGGCTAATTTCACAGTGCTTCATGTGCATAATCAACAAGCTGGGAAGTTGTAAAAGAGAGACTCAGACTCATTTCTGTGAAGGTTATGCATAAATGTGTTGTCCACAAACATGTCATGTGTCCCCATGTCTTCCTGATGTTTACTCAGAGCCATCAGAGCAACCTTGTCATGAATACTGGAAATAGGTGATTACTGCTATCACCAACTTTGTCTTTGTTTTTTAGGTTGATTAACTCTATATACCCCCCCCCCACCCCCCCACCCCCGCAAAAAAAAAAAACAGCTCACAATGAAAACAATCCTGCCATGGCACGTTTATGAGTCCAAGTGTCATGCAGAGACCGATAATTAACCAATGTGGAACGAATTGTTGATTGGAACATTAAACTTTATGTTCACTGGAAAACCCATTAAAGAATGTTACGTATAATATGTGGAAGAACAATAACAAACTTGGGATTTTATTATACAAGATATGTTGTGATGTCATCATCATCTTCATCATCTTTGTCATTATTATGATTATGATTATTGTCATTTGTTTTTTCCCCTAACATGTATATTTGTTTGATGTTTCCATGGGACTACTGCTCACTAGTGCACAGTTGTGTAAAAACACCTAGGCTCGTATTTACTAGGCAAACTAATGAAAGATGTGCTTCTGAATGGCATGCATCTACCTCTCTATACCCTTCTCCCTCTTATTTATTATGTTTTTTCCCATACCATGCACTAAATATTGTCAATGAAAAATGTGTGATTTACATGTTTTCCACACATTCACAATAAACGAGAAACATATTTAAGATGATGCAGCTCCTGCAGCCTCACCCGTCTTTGTGATGTGACGGGAGGGGACAGATGGGGGTGGGGTATGGGTACTGCTTGGAAAACTAAGTACTGAATTCACCGCTGAATTCCGTACTGAAAACAACTTTTCAGTACGTTTTGTATTAGATGTGCACAATGAGACGTTATGTAATAAAGCACAAGTTTAGTCAAAGCATCACCATGATATTACATTAGCTGTAAATATCCTGGATGTGTCTGAATTTCATTTTTTCACCTGACTGAAACTCTTGTGCAGCCTGAGTGGATGGTGGCTCACTTCATGGGGGGAAGAATCAGCATGAAGACGAGGAGACAGAGGCTGCTTCGTTGCATAATTGATGAAGAGCAGCAGTTAATTTCTATCTAAAGATAGGGATGAGGGGAAAGGGGAACCCATCTGAGTGTTGTTGTGTCTCTGCAAACAGCTTCTAGACGTCTCATCAGTTAAACATCTGGACCATCAGCAGTAATAACAAATGACAGTCTGCCACATACAAACAAATCATGCTACAGCAAAACTGAAACATAAATATGAGAGTGAAAGAAGGAGTGAAGGCAGTTATTGATATAATGCCCACCACTATGAATCTATGATCATTTATTAGTTTGAATGCAGTATGCATTCAAACTATTGTTTTCCTGTTTCTCTTTATTATTAGTTTGAATGCTTGGAAAGCATTCAAAGTATTGAGTTTCTCCTCCTCCATTTTTCAGATTCCGTACACTTTTTTGGACCGCTTCTTCTTCAACAATTTTTCAGCTATTTCAACAAGTTTGGTATCAAACCGTTCAGCTCGTTCAGGTCATTCCGGGAATGACTTTTGTTATTGATATCTTCAACCGTTTCCGAGATATTCAGCTTTTTCTGCAATTTTTCAGCCCATTGAAATGAATGGGAAATCCTTCAAATCTTCAGATTTTTCACAAAATCGTTCATCTTTTTGACC
>SSNS01000291.1:742450-792957 GCA_006937985.1 Aphyosemion australe | reverse complement strand
TACTGACAAAGGAACACAACTAAGGTATAAAAGTTGAAAGGAACCAAATGCCCCCTAGTGGCTGGTTTCAGTATAAGTTTTAAGTCCCGCCCATTCAAAGGGAATAAATAAAACATACACCTCAAATCTTATTTTCCAGTTGTTTAATTGTTTACATAAGTCTTTGCTGCTGCATGTTCAAATATTCATTGTTCTCAAACATTCAGTTGTAATTTATTATGTGATGCTTGCAGGTGAGTAAGGCCTCACTAAATGCAGCAGTACATGCTGTTAATTAGGTTTTCAGTCCCGTCAGCTGCAATAAAAACTGTTAAAGGCTGAGTCCTGTTTCTAACCAACAAACATCAAAAGCTGCTCAAATAAGTAAAATCTCTTTTCTAACATGGAGGTAATGGCTTACATGTTTCATCTGCTCAGAAGATTGATGTAGCCATAATTTAAAGTGGATCTAAGTGTAGTTAACTTGCAGTGCACTGGCGTGAAAACAGAGTTTTCCTCTTAGATGTATTAATAATACAAAACCTACACAGCAAATCTTTTTTTTCAGGCTTTAGAGACACAAGACAGTTTTCTTTGACAAATGAAGGAAATTATTACCATCTACCAGCCCCGGGTCAAACTCATCACCAGAGCTCTACATTGATGAAAGGGGAGCTGAATGCTAATGATGGTGTCCTTGACTCTCTCACATGGGGTTAGCTTATCTGTCCTTAGATCACTTAAGAGAAGCTTGACAACCCAGCTGCCAGCTGTTTTTCTTATTCTTGAAGGATCTTTTTTTCTTCTTTTACATTTTCAGAACTTTATTGTGCAATATTTAACATGTAGTGATGAAGTCCTGGCTGGCTAAATGGTTCCTATACCGTTTAGCTATATAACAAGCTTAAAGTTGCAGTAAGCAAACTTTTAAGATGCTGCTATTGCTGTGTCACATGTCTATCATGTTGAATAAAAGCACCATATAATAATATGGGATGAGATAATTTCATGAGGGGAAAAAATCTGAAAAAATGTATCTGGAGATCTTCAGCCTGATCCTGCCTGTGTGTGTTCACATTGGATTATCCCAACAACTCCTACTTATGTATGAAGAAACGTATATCTGTAGTTAGTTTTTGAAACTGAACAAGGGTCTGAGGACTTTAAAGGAAAGCTCCTGTCAATTGATCAAGTGACTGTTAAAATTCTGCACAAAACCTCCGTGATGTCACCCATAGCTTTCTAAGGGGCTTGTCTGAAGCCAAATGGGCGGTTCCCACCACTGCCATTTTGGCTTTGTAACTTGTGTCGTCACTACCCCCAAATACAGAAATGGGCAAAGGGGTAGAGCTGAGAGTGGAGCTGTGAGGCCCTCAGATGCATCAAGTGGTTGACACCCATCAAACTCTGAACCAATGTAGCTACAAGCTAATTGAGCTAACCCTAAGCTAACACAGAGTTAGGAGCTAATGACTTAAAATACAAGCACAGCCTCAGACCGCAGCAATCAGAGCCGGGCGCCTGGGCCACATGAGCCCACGCTCTGCTCCTCTGCAGCAGTGGGAGATCAGCGGGGCTGCCGCCGCTGCTCTGTGACAGCAAGTCTCGGTACCCAGCCCTACCAACGTCATATTTCAGCCCAGTTTGACCAAGCAGCTTTATGTTATTCGTTCAACCAACAAAATAAAGTACAGAAATATAAATTTACTCACCGATAAAATGAAGCAGGGACTGCTTGTATGATCTGTTAGTGCAATCAATACCACAGCTTGCCCTCTTTGTCCAAATAATTCCATGATTAACATCCAAACACGAACACGCAGAGGACACAACTAAAGTTCAGAGAGTCAAAATGGCCGAATATCTACTAACGTGAGTCCGTGGCTGAGGCCTTACCTGGAGCTAGCCGCTTACGCTAGCTCTGATGCTAATGCTACCTGTCCATCAAATCAGATTTTTCATAATTTCAAGTATTTAATTACACCTAAACGGAAGAGTTACAAAAAATTCACCCCCCTCAGCGTTGTCATGACTGTAAACTAGACCTATTAAACCTAGAATGGTTTTCTAAGGTGGTTTAGGCATGCGATCAGGATGCCCTGCAACACAGCCCAGGAAAGGCAGGAAAGGTTCCACCCAGGCACGCCCGTAGTATGTGAAAAACCCAACACCTGCTGGAAGGATCATGTCTCTACACTGGCTTGGGAATGCCCCTGGATCCTGTCGAAGGGGGAGAGGACAGCCTTGGTCTCCCTGCTAGAGCTGATTTCCTCAAAACCGGGATAAGAGGAAATTAAAAACGTCCTCAGTGCACAAAAAGATCAGTTTCAGTCAGTAAAGCAGATGTTCTTATAATTTTTCCACTCCAAAAAATAAGTTGCATAATTTCCATTATTTCATTTAGTCAAGAATATTTCTCTTATTTTTTAAATGTCTTTTATGTATTTTTAGGCTTTTTTCTGCATACAGTTTATCTAAGATTCAAAAGGACCAACATTTTATTCTACAAGGACGTGACTCCACACAGGCCCACTCAGCATGCTCCCCTTGAAGACCACATGATGCCCTTCATCTGGGTTGTGTTTTCTGTTTTTTAAGGAATGCCCGTCTCTGAAGAACCACTCAGAGGATTCTCGGTGCAGAAGATCAACGAAGCGTGTGATATCTCCCCAAGGCGTTTTGTCGGAGAGCTATTAATAGGTTCAAGGGACATCCTCCATCCCCCATCCACAAACCCTCCCAACAACTTACGCCCCATTCACTATGAACACAGATGGGTGCACCTCTCTGCTGGCATCCCAGTTCAAAGGGAGGTAGTCAGTGAGCCATGATGCTGTGTTTATATTAGCGAAGGGCTAGCCCGGTGAGAGACATTAGGTTGCTTCCACACAGAAGACAGAGATGTGTCTCCTTTTTAGAATTTTGTGTCGCTGCTGATTATGTTTGGGTAATTCTGTGCTGTTTAACTGAATAAAAATCTGTTGATTCAGTTGAAATCATAAGAATACATAAATTACTTTACTGTTTCATCATGCTGTGCATCCAGCACCACTCAGACTACAGCATGGCTGTCCAACAAAACCTTACCTTTATAGCTTCTGTGTCTGTTTTGGTTAAGTTGACTGACTGGGAGGATGCACAGATTTTCAGCACAGACACAACTCATTTCAGTCAAGCCAGTATTTCTCTGAGCTGCAATTGTTGGCAACAAACTATGAGGTGGTATTGCTACAAAACTGCCTCATGTTGGGCCTCGCTCAACATGTTAAAAAAGACACTACAAAAGGCTTTTCAGAGCCATCGTGGGTTTCTGGAATCCCTCTCACTTTATTGTCAGTGAGTCATAAAGAGCGAGAAATGTGAGGTAACTTTATGAACTGTAACCTTTAGTTAGTAATTACCTCATATGTTCCATGTGATCTTGCCATATATAAAACTAATTGCAAACATACGGTATGTAGCATTTCACTGTGACTCCATAAGATTCCAGTATTTACTTGTAATGTTGTGTCTTTAACTCATCACCAACGGTAACGTCCCAGTGATTTAAATGGACTGTATTTGTGAAGCACATTCTTAGGGATCTACAACCCCCTCAGTCATCCACCCATTCACACACACATTCACACGCTGGTGGTGGTGAGCTACATCGTGGCCACAGCTGCCCTGGGGCGCACTGATGCAAGCGAGACTGCCAAACACAGGCGCCACCTGTCCCTCTGACCACCACCAGCCAGCAAGGTGAGTTAAAGGAACAGTTGGCAGTCTTGGCTTGTTTTTAGCACCCCCTAGTGTTCGTTAGCAAAAGCTAAAGTAAACCTTATCTCCTCGCTGTGCGTTGGTCTTTTTAACGCCTTAATCTAACAGCTGAAATGTCTCCTCAGCCTTCATTAGTGTCTACAGGAGCGGTTCATCACTAAATCACACAAATCAGCTGTGTTCATGATCTAAAACATGCAGGAAACATGCTGGAAGCAGACTGCAGCACCAGGTATGTAAGCTGAATTTTACTAAGGCCGACTCTGAAGTTGCAAGTGTGGTATTCTGTCCACAGAGGGCAGTGGGGGTCTGAGTGACATTTCATTCACCCTGTAAAGGGTCATTTTAGCACATACTGGCTCAAGAACATGATTTAAAAATATGAAAAAGTTGCATAGGGCGATGGTGGCAGAGGAGTTAAGCTGCCCCGTAATCAGAAAGTTGCAGGTTCGTTCCCCGCTCAGTCTGTCGTTGTCGTTGTGTCCTTGGGCAAGACACTTAACCCACATTGCCTGCTGCTGGTGGTTGGAGTTACCGGTGGCGCCAGTGTACGGCAGCCTCGCCTCTGTCAGTGCGCCCCAGGACAGCTGTAGCTATGATGTAGCTCATCACCACCAGGGTGTAAATGGGTGAATGACTGATTGTGTTGTAAAGTGCCTTGGGGAGTTCTAGGACTCTGGAAGGCGCTATATCAAATACATCTGCTTTATAACTACGTAGTTCATCATGTTGTACGATTCATCTTAAACACAACAAAACTTTCCTCTAAAAACACAAATAAGAAATAACTGGACTGAAAACTGCATTGCATAATTTTGGCCCTTACCTATTGCAGAGATGAGTTCTTATTGAATAAAGAAGCTAATGGCTAGATCAACTCCGAACAAAACCAAATTGTACGCTGACATAGTAAAACAAGTCCAGTATCAAAACTTTATAGCAGCTGATGCAAACCTTTACATTTGAATCAAAATATCATTTTAACTATAATATCATGTTGTGTAAATAACTTGTTTTTAGAATAGCATTTGCTTAAATGGTTGTGAAACGTTTGAGAAGAGAATCGTTTCAAGACAAAACATGCCATGTTGCTCCTGGAGTGGCCACGAGCTTCAGAATGTGTCCTAACTGAAATCATTTTAAAAGCAGTGTACATAGTTACTCATAACTTTCACACACAAACACACCTGGCTGGAACAATTGGAAATGTTGCTTTAATAAAATAAACATAGTCATTTACTGATGGCTGGGAGCTTGTTTCTGCAGCTACACCACAGGCCTCAGCAGTAAAACCACACTCGTGTTCATTTAACACGTCCTCTTAGGGATAAATACACACTTCCACACTTTGCTTTAAATTTATGACTCAAAGAGTGTGGTTGCAGGTTTTGACCTACTCCTGGTTTCATGGGAATAATCACTGTAGCCTCTAATTTCAAACGCTTCCCCTGACACTCACCAGTCTGGTGTCACAGTGACATCATTTTCCAGAAAGTTGTTGCAACAACATCTCATAAACATATGAAAACTGCTGCATTCACAAATAATGAAAAGACACATTTAAAAAACTGATGGAAAAAATCCAGATAACACCTGATTCACACGATCTGGAGCTCTGGAATGTTTTTGGCAGTTGGCAGGAAATGTTACTCTAAGTAAAACTGAGTCATAGTAAAAACATCTAAGAGGTTTCTGAAGGGGTAACGAGCCCCATTGATCACTTGTTCAGGTAGAATAAATGACGACAAAATCTGCAGCTGTATTTTCTGACTCAATCGAACACAAAGATGGGTAGAGGTATGAAATAAAGATGTTCTGTTAATATTTATCTGTATGCTGATGCAAGAAAATGTTCATCAAGTTATACCAAATGGTTTTAGAACTAGCTGCCAAAACTCGCTCTGAGGTTACGCTCTCTTCCTGGTGGTGCTGCTACACTTGGGTTTCCTCCAGCAGACTTTTGAAACAGATTCTATACTAATTCTAAATGACATAGTTGAGTTAAATACTAATGTTTCTACAACTCTCAACCACAGATGTAGCGCTGCACTTGGAGAATACCTAGTCACCCAAGTTCACTGTTTAACAGCTTTCAGATTTACTGGTTTGTAGTAAAAGCAAAAGAGAGGCTGAACCCTTTTTTCTGTATTTGAGTAAATCCCTTTAAAGTTATGTAAAAGAAAAGAAAATCATTATTTTCAACCTTATGAGTTTTCTTTCTTCATTTTCAAAGACTTCATGATGAAAAACAAAAATACTTTCTGGAGGAGGAAAAGGTTCTATAATAATTTTATAAATTATACAGTGTGTGTTTGCAGAGTTAGACCTCATGTGTTTATATGTTTATCTGGGGCAGCAGTAGCTCAGGAGGTAGAGCGGGTTGCTTTGTGATCAGAGGATTGTGGTTCGAGTCCAGCTCCCACCAGGTGTACTCTGCTGTTGTGTCCTTGGGCAAGACACTTCACCCAACCTGTTGATGGTGGTCAGAGGGGCCAATGACACAAAATGGCAGCCTCACCTCCATCACACCACACATGTCACTGACTACGTTTACATGCAGCCAGTATTCGGGTTATGAACGGGTTAAGGTCAGCATTCGGGTTTCTGAAACATTCAGAATAACCCGTTGACATGCACACATAGAGAGTTACCCCTGTATACATGGAACGTTTAATATCCTGATTACATAGCGTCAGGACCAGGACATACGGGCTACGTTAAGACGCAATATGCGTCATTTCCTCTTTTCTTCCTGTATCCAAAGACGACAACAGCAGCAGCAGCACACAGATAATGGATCGTTCGGAGCTAATAGTGATCACCTTTGTTTGTGCATTGGTGCTGTTACTGACCTGGTTTCTTCATCGCTCCAAAAATGTGGTGTGCTGCGTTTCACCACGTTGAACTCAGGTTGAACTCTACGTGTTCACTTCCGGGTTACTGGTGCATACAAGAACTCAAAAGACCAAGATTCCTTGCGAATAGAACATGCGCAGAGCGCACCNTCTATGTGAATGAGATGTGTTGCCCTGCATCAGGCAAATGGTGGCCACACCAGATACTGACTGGTTGTCTGCCCCCCACCCCCCATAAAGCAAAACTGTGTACATTTCAGGGTGGCCTTTTATTGTGGGCAGTCTAAGGCACACCTGGACATTATTCATGCTGTCTAATCAGCACCTTGATATGCCACACCTGAGAGGTGGGATGGATGATCTTGGTAAAGGAAAAGTGCTCACTAACACACATGTAGACAGATTTCACAACAATATGTGAGAGTCGTGGGTGTTTTGTGCATGTGGACAAAGTTTCAGGTGTTTGAGTTCAGCCCATGAAAAATGGGAGCAAAAACAAAAGTGTTGCATTTATATTTTTGTTCAGGGTACATAGTATGTCACTGTCTTTAATCTGTGGATGCCAACAAGATGGCAAATAAAATGTTTTGCACTATTTAAAATTTAAATCAAAAAGTGCAAACATGAGAAAATCTGTTGAAATCTGTAGGAAAATAAAAGGAGAAACAGGAAGTGAGAGGATTAATCCCTGCTGCCCTGTGGCCTTTTATCCCATCAAACACCAGATTTTGTTGTTCTCTGACTGCAGCACTGAGTTTGCATTCCACCATAACCCACGCAGCTTTACCAACACGTATCCACGGCACATCAAGATCAATCCATTTAACGGCTTTTAGCATCTTTTGAATGTCTTGCTTCTACAGTCAAACAGAAATGACCTTCACAGGAGAAACAGATTATGTGCTGCTGGATCGACACCTTCCTGAAGCTCTGCACTCACGACTTTGACATCAGTTTATTTTCAGCAACAAAACAAATGTCGTCTGGTGGCATCTTAATTGGTCAGTGACTAGGGCTGCACAATATTAGGAAAACCTGCGATATGCGATAACGGTGTTTAATATTGCGATATCGATATTACTTGCGATAAATGAACAAATACTTAAATCTGCAGTTTTTGTATACTTTAGACACACCACTCCATCCTCTATCATTAGTATTAATACAGTAACAAAATAAAATCATGCAAGTTTACATTACAAAATTAGCATGATCTGTTTCAATATTTTTGTAAACAATCATTAAAATATGTTGGAGTGATTTAAAACAATAGGACAATGCTGTAGAACATTTACAGAGCTAAAGGGATATGTTTACTCCCGTAGCACTTACTGACTACTTCCGTTATTTCCTTGTACCGCTGTGATGGTTTCTCATAAGGAGTTCCACTCATGGGCATCTGCTGGGCTGTTGTGCTCTTACTTGTCTTAATGTCAGAGACGTTGGGTTTGCTAACGCTAGCTTTCTAGAGCCCAGTATATAGATCTTTATGGTTGTGTTGGAGGTCACAACAGAGATTTGTCGTGTTTCCCCTCCTGGTTGCCACAAGTGTTTGGCATGTCTTGCAAAGTACTTGTGTTTGTTGAACACAAGTACTTTGAAATAATAGTCATGCTGTTTGAATTATGAGTTCTTTCTCGCTAACATTTTCCACACACGTCTTACCCTCAGTCATTGCGACGCTCTCTAAGCTAACTCAGGTGTTTGCTAGCCATCCAAAGAAGTGCCGTCCACCTAGGCACCAAGGCATCTAACCTATAAGAACCCAACCGATTGGCCAAATGGGTGAAGGGCTCTATTTGATTTGTCAAAAACTTCATGCTTCCATTTGATTGACAAAATGCATTATGTGTAGCAAAAATCTGAGTTGACCATTAATTGCGATATTTTTCTGTTCTTTGCGATATGCCTATTGCGCATGCTGATACTGCAATAACGATAAATTTTCGATATATTGTGCAGCCCTATCAGTGACATTTCTTTTTGTACCCATGTCTTTTGGCTGAATTAATATAGTTTATGAGGCGCCAATTTTCAAAAAAATAACAGCCACAGAACAATAAAAATGAGGCATAAAAGCCACTTATTTACCACCTGTTGTTTATGAAATATAAAAGTTATATCTAATTGTTAAAACACTAATTGTAATAATAATGCTAAAGAATTAAAGTCATGTCTTTGAGACGTGACTTTGAAATGTTAAACTTGATAAATTTACATTTGAATTTAAATAATTTCATTATAGGTATGAAAACGTAACTGTACTTTGATTTTAAATATAAAATTTAAAACTGTAATTTTAGACTAAATGTGGTGAAACATAGCTGTTATATGTCTTTTTTATGTATCGCCTTTTAATGAACTTAACTTTTTATCATTAAATGTTGAATTCACTCTGTTTCTTTACACTAACCTGTGTGCATTGGGTCTAAAACTAAAGCAAATGATAAATCACGACCCGCTGCACTGTGGGCAGCGTACAGTAGGTTGAATTTGTCAGGTGGTCCATTAAACCGAAAATGAAGAAGGATTTTAGCTGCTGGAAGGTTTAGTCAAGGCACAATTTTCTACAGGCAAAGTACACATTAGTCCAAATGATGTATGTGTACGTGTTAAATACCAACAAGGCTGTCTCACCTAGAGGCTTTAGGCTGTTTGAGGCAATGTAAATACCTGAGTCAAGTTTAATGACGGTCAAAATCTTTGTTTCCTCATGTCCCCACTATTGTCTTTCAATAGTAGGTACATTCATCACCACAGCACATAAAACCATCCCTCAGCCTGGAAACTCAGCAGCAAAAGGAACGGTTTGTTGTTTTCAGGAAGAAGGTGTGGCTTTGTGACTTTTGTACAGCCAAATCTCATCATTTCTTTTGCTATGATTAAAGTTCTTAATTTAAATTTAATTTAGTTTGGGAATTGTTTTCTTAACCAGAGCAGTCTGGGCAGACATGCAAGTTAAGCTGCGCTTGACTGGCTGAAGGACAGAAGCACTGCAAGCTTGAGTGAGCAATAATTTTCAGAAAGTAGGTGTAGTCGGTGTAGTGATGCCAAGCCAAGGTTAAAGAACAGATAAATTTTGACTTCTTAATTGAAAATAACAGACATTCCCTCCAGCCAGTCAATACATCACTGTAATGGTATTATCTTTGTGTTAAATTGGTGGGTAGTTACGATACATAGTGAGACTACCCTCCTCCCCAAAAACCCCCGGGGTGACTTGTTCATGCAGGGAATTAAAACCGGAGATTTTATTTGAAGAACGCGTGTCCTGTCTCCTGCTGTCCAGCGAATGCTCGAGATAGGGATTGTAAGTAAGTAAGTAAATTTTATTTGTATAGCACTTATCACAGAAAAAGAATCACAAAGTGCTTCACAAAGATCAACAAAACAAAAGATGCAGTCATCATAAAATGATCTTAAAACAAAACAACAGAATATCATAAAATCATTAAAAATCAGAAAACAGAAAGTCATAAAATTATAAAAATGATAAAACAAATGAAAGATGATTATAAATACTAGTTAGAAAAAAAAAACGAATAAAACATAAAAGATTTAAGTAAAAGCAGTTTTAAACAAAAGGGTCTTCAGCTGCTTTCTAAAGGTGACCAGACTGTCAGTAACACGTAAGGATGAAGGAAGTTCATTCCAAAGTCTGGGTGCAACAGCCTGGAAAGATCGATCACCTCGACTTTTATATCTGGTCTTTGGAATTTCTAGGAGGTTCTGGTTTGTGGACCTGAGGGCTCGGGTTGGAGCATAAGGCTTTAACAGTTCAGTAACATAAGGAGGAGCTTGGCCATGTAGAGCCCTGAAAGTTCTAGTCAGGATTCTAAAATGAATTCTAAAGTTAATGGGTAACCAGTGCAGAGACATCAGAATAGGAGTGATGTGAGCTCTTCTGTTTGCTCCAGTTAGGAGCCTCGCTGCAGAGTTCTGGACCAACTGAAGGCGCTCAAGGGCTTTTTTGTTAAAACATGTGAAAAGTGTGTTACAGTAATCTAGACGGGAGGAGATAAAGGCATGGAGAACCATTTCAAGTTCATGTTTTGACACCAACCTTCCCAGTTTGGAGATATTTCTNTGCACAAATAGAGAGTTACCCCTGTATACATGGAACGTTTAATATCCTGATTACATAGCGTCAGGACCAGGACATACGGGCTACGTTAAGACGCAATATGCGTCATTTCCTCTTTTCTTCCTGTATCCAAAGACGACAACAGCAGCAGCAGCACACAGATAATGGATCGTTCGGAGCTAATAGTGATCGCCTTTGTTTGTGCATTGGTGCTGTTACTGACCTGGTTTCTTCATCGCTCCAAAAATGTGGTGTGCTGCGTTTCACCACATTGAATTCAGGTTGAACTCTACGTGTTCACTTCCGGGTTACTGGTGCATACAAGAACTCAAAAGACCAAGATTCCTTGCGAATAGAACATGCGCAGAGCGCACCCTTTGAAATGGTTATCGTGATGCGCGTTTACATGACCTGATATTCAGGTTAGAAAAGGGTTACCCCAGGGGTAATAACCTGGCTTTAAAAACCCGGTTATGAGCATAATCAAGTTTTTTCTTGTGTTTACATGGCCTTGCGGAACCGGGTTATTGCAAATAACCGGATTTTGAATGGATTATTGGCTGCATGTAAACGCAGTCAACGTTGTGGAACGAGTGGCCCATGGTAGCGGTGGGGTACTGGTATGGGCAGGCGTATGTTATGGACAAAGAAAACAGGTGCATTTTATTGATGGCATTTTGAATGGACAGAGGTACCGTGACGAGATCCTGAGGCCCACTGTTGTGCCATTCATCCACAACCATCACCTCATGTTGCAGCATGATAACGCACGGCCCTATATTGCAAGGATCTGTACACAATTCCTGGAAGCTGAACACATCCCAGTTCTTGCACGGCCAGCATACTCACCAGACATGTCACCCATTGAGCATGTTTGGGATGCTCTGGATCGGCGTCTACGACAGCATGTTCCAGTTCCTGCCAATATTCAGCAACTTCACACAGCTAATGAAGAGGAGTGGACCAACGTTCCACAGGCCACCATCAACAACCTGATCAACTGACGGAGATGTGTTGCCCTGCATCAGGCAAATGGTGGCCACACCAGATACTGACTGGTTGTCTGCCCCCCACCCCCCATAAAGCAAAACTGTGTACATTTCAGGGTGGCCTTTTATTGTGGGCAGTCTAAGGCACACCTGGACATTATTCATGCTGTCTAATCAGCACCTTGATATGCCACACCTGAGAGGTGGGATGGATGATCTTGGTAAAGGAAAAGTGCTCACTAACACACATGTAGACAGATTTCACAACAATATGTGAGAGTCGTGGGTGTTTTGTGCATGTGGACAAAGTTTCAGGTGTTTGAGTTCAGCCCATGAAAAATGGGAGCAAAAACAAAAGTGTTGCATTTATATTTTTGTTCAGGGTACATAGTATGTCACTGTCTTTAATCTGTGGATGCCAACAAGATGGCAAATAAAATGTTTTGCACTATTTAAAATTTAAATCAAAAAGTGCAAACATGAGAAAATCTGTTGAAATCTGTAGGAAAATAAAAGGAGAAACAGGAAGTGAGAGGATTAATCCCTGCTGCCCTGTGGCCTTTTATCCCATCAAACACCAGATTTTGTTGTTCTCTGACTGCAGCACTGAGTTTGCATTCCACCATAACCCACGCAGCTTTACCAACACGTATCCACGGCACATCAAGATCAATCCATTTAACGGCTTTTAGCATCTTTTGAATGTCTTGCTTCTACAGTCAAACAGAAATGACCTTCACAGGAGAAACAGATTATGTGCTGCTGGATCGACACCTTCCTGAAGCTCTGCACTCACGACTTTGACATCAGTTTATTTTCAGCAACAAAACAAATGTCGTCTGGTGGCATCTTAATTGGTCAGTGACTAGGGCTGCACAATATTAGGAAAACCTGCGATATGCGATAACGGTGTTTAATATTGCGATATCGATATTACTTGCGATAAATGAACAAATACTTAAATCTGCAGTTTTTGTATACTTTAGACACACCACTCCATCCTCTATCATTAGTATTAATACAGTAACAAAATAAAATCATGCAAGTTTACATTACAAAATTAGCATGATCTGTTTCAATATTTTTGTAAACAATCATTAAAATATGTTGGAGTGATTTAAAACAATAGGACAATGCTGTAGAACATTTACAGAGCTAAAGGGATATGTTTACTCCCGTAGCACTTACTGACTACTTCCGTTATTTCCTTGTACCGCTGTGATGGTTTCTCATAAGGAGTTCCACTCATGGGCATCTGCTGGGCTGTTGTGCTCTTACTTGTCTTAATGTCAGAGACGTTGGGTTTGCTAACGCTAGCTTTCTAGAGCCCAGTATATAGATCTTTATGGTTGTGTTGGAGGTCACAACAGAGATTTGTCGTGTTTCCCCTCCTGGTTGCCACAAGTGTTTGGCATGTCTTGCAAAGTACTTGTGTTTGTTGAACACAAGTACTTTGAAATAATAGTCATGCTGTTTGAATTATGAGTTCTTTCTCGCTAACATTTTCCACACACGTCTTACCCTCAGTCATTGCGACGCTCTCTAAGCTAACTCAGGTGTTTGCTAGCCATCCAAAGAAGTGCCGTCCACCTAGGCACCAAGGCATCTAACCTATAAGAACCCAACCGATTGGCCAAATGGGTGAAGGGCTCTATTTGATTTGTCAAAAACTTCATGCTTCCATTTGATTGACAAAATGCATTATGTGTAGCAAAAATCTGAGTTGACCATTAATTGCGATATTTTTCTGTTCTTTGCGATATGCCTATTGCGCATGCTGATACTGCAATAACGATAAATTTTCGATATATTGTGCAGCCCTATCAGTGACATTTCTTTTTGTACCCATGTCTTTTGGCTGAATTAATATAGTTTATGAGGCGCCAATTTTCAAAAAAATAACAGCCACAGAACAATAAAAATGAGGCATAAAAGCCACTTATTTACCACCTGTTGTTTATGAAATATAAAAGTTATATCTAATTGTTAAAACACTAATTGTAATAATAATGCTAAAGAATTAAAGTCATGTCTTTGAGACGTGACTTTGAAATGTTAAACTTGATAAATTTACATTTGAATTTAAATAATTTCATTATAGGTATGAAAACGTAACTGTACTTTGATTTTAAATATAAAATTTAAAACTGTAATTTTAGACTAAATGTGGTGAAACATAGCTGTTATATGTCTTTTTTATGTATCGCCTTTTAATGAACTTAACTTTTTATCATTAAATGTTGAATTCACTCTGTTTCTTTACACTAACCTGTGTGCATTGGTGCTGTTACTGACCTGGTTTCTTCATCGCTCCAAAAATGTGGTGTGCTGCGTTTCACCACATTGAATTCAGGTTGAACTCTACGTGTTCACTTCCGGGTTACTGGTGCATACAAGAACTCAAAAGACCAAGATTCCTTGCGAATAGAACATGCGCAGAGCGCACCCTTTGAAATGGTTATCGTGATGCGCGTTTACATGACCTGATATTCAGGTTAGAAAAGGGTTACCCCAGGGGTAATAACCTGGCTTTAAAAACCCGGTTATGAGCATAATCAAGTTTTTTCTTGTGTTTACATGGCCTTGCGGAACCGGGTTATTGCAAATAACCGGATTTTGAATGGATTATTGGCTGCATGTAAACGCAGTCAACGTTGTGGAACGAGTGGCCCATGGTAGCGGTGGGGTACTGGTATGGGCAGGCGTATGTTATGGACAAAGAAAACAGGTGCATTTTATTGATGGCATTTTGAATGGACAGAGGTACCGTGACGAGATCCTGAGGCCCACTGTTGTGCCATTCATCCACAACCATCACCTCATGTTGCAGCATGATAACGCACGGCCCTATATTGCAAGGATCTGTACACAATTCCTGGAAGCTGAACACATCCCAGTTCTTGCACGGCCAGCATACTCACCAGACATGTCACCCATTGAGCATGTTTGGGATGCTCTGGATCGGCGTCTACGACAGCGTGTTCCAGTTCCTGCCAATATTCAGCAACTTCACACAGCTAATGAAGAGGAGTGGACCAACGTTTCACAGGCCACCATCAACAACCTGATCAACTCTATGTGAATGAGATGTGTTGCCCTGCATCAGGCAAATGGTGGCCACACCAGATACTGACTGGTTGTCTGCCCCCCACCCCCCATAAAGCAAAACTGTGTACATTTCAGGGTGGCCTTTTATTGTGGGCAGTCTAAGGCACACCTGGACATTATTCATGCTGTCTAATCAGCACCTTGATATGCCACACCTGAGAGGTGGGATGGATGATCTTGGTAAAGGAAAAGTGCTCACTAACACACATGTAGACAGATTTCACAACAATATGTGAGAGTCGTGGGTGTTTTGTGCATGTGGACAAAGTTTCAGGTGTTTGAGTTCAGCCCATGAAAAATGGGAGCAAAAACAAAAGTGTTGCATTTATATTTTTGTTCAGGGTACATAGTATGTCACTGTCTTTAATCTGTGGATGCCAACAAGATGGCAAATAGAATGTGTTGAAATCTGTAGGAAAATAAAAGGAGAAACAGGAAGTGAGAGGATTAATCCCTGCTGCCCTGTGACCTTTTATCCCATCAAACACCAGATTTTGTTGTTCTCTGACTGCAGCACTGAGTTTGCATTCCACCATAACCCACGCAGCTTTACCAACACGTATCCACGGCACATCAAGATCAATCCATTTAACGGCTTTTAGCATCTTTTGAATGTCTTGCTTCTACAGTCAA
Source organism: Aphyosemion australe (assembly GCA_006937985.1). Classification (NCBI taxonomy): domain Eukaryota; kingdom Metazoa; phylum Chordata; class Actinopteri; order Cyprinodontiformes; family Nothobranchiidae; genus Aphyosemion; species Aphyosemion australe. The sequence goes on along the minus strand of SSNS01000291.1, from coordinate 777,550 downwards.
ACAGAAATGACCTTCACAGGAGAAACAGATTATGTGCTGCTGGATCGACACCTTCCTGAAGCTCTGCACTCACGACTTTGACATCAGTTTATTTTCAGCAACAAAACAAATGTCGTCTGGTGGCATCTTAATTGGTCAGTGACATTTCTTTTTGTACCCATGTCTTTTGGCTGAATTAATATAGTTTATGAGGCGCCAATTTTCAAAAAAATAACAGCCACAGAACAATAAAAATGAGGCATAAAAGCCACTTATTTACCACCTGTTGTTTATGAAATATAAAAGTTATATCTAATTGTTAAAACACTAATTGTAATAATAATGCTAAAGAATTAAAGTCATGTCTTTGAGACGTGACTTTGAAATGTTAAACTTGATAAATTTACATTTGAATTAAAACAATTTCATTATAGGTATGAAAATGTAACTGTACTTTGATTTTAAATATAAAATTTAAAACTGTAATTTTAGACTAAATGTGGTGAAACATAACTGTTATATGTCTTTTTTATGTATCGCCTTTTAATGAACTTAACTTTTTATCATTAAATGTTGAATTCACTCTGTTTCTTTACACTAACCTGTGTGCATTGGGTCTAAAACAAAAGCAAATGATAAATCACGACCCGCTGCACTGTGGGCAGCGTACAGTAGGTTGAATTTGTCAGGTGGTCCATTAAACCGAAAATGAAGAAGGATTTCAGCTGCTGGAAGGTTTAGTCAAGGCACAATTTTCTACAGGCAAAGTACACATTAGTCCAAATGATGTATGTGTACGTGTTAAATACCAACAAGGCTGTCTCACCTAGAGGCTTTAGGCTGTTTGAGGCAATGTAAATACCTGAGTCAAGTTTAATGACGGTCAAAATCTTTGTTTCCTCATGTCCCCACTATTGTCTTTCAATAGTAGGTACATTCATCACCACAGCACATAAAACCATCCCTCAGCCTGGAAACTCAGCAGCAAAAGGAACGGTTTGTTGTTTTCAGGAAGAAGGTGTGGCTTTGTGACTTTTGTACAGCCAAATCTCATCATTTCTTTTGCTATGATTAAAGTTCTTAATTTAAATTTAATTTAGTTTGGGAATTGTTTTCTTAACCAGAGCAGTCTGGGCAGACATGCAAGTTAAGCTGCGCTTGACTGGCTGAAGGACAGAAGCACTGCAAGCTTGAGTGAGCAATAATTTTCAGAAAGTAGGTGTAGTCGGTGTAGTGATGCCAAGCCAAGGTTAAAGAACAGATAAATTTTGACTTCTTAATTGAAAATAACAGACATTCCCTCCAGCCAGTCAATACATCACTGTAATGGTATTATCTTTGTGTTAAATTGGTGGGTAGTTACGATACATAGTGAGACTACCCTCCTCCCCAAACACCCCCGGGGTGACTTGTTCATGCAGGGAATTAAAACCGGAGATTTTATTTGAAAAACGCGTGTCCTGTCTCCTGCTGTCCAGCGAATGCTCGAGATAGGGATTGTAAGTAAGTAAGTAAATTTTATTTGTATAGCACTTATCACAGAAAAAGAATCACAAAGTGCTTCACAAAGATCAACAAAACAAAAGATGCAGTCATCATAAAATGATCTTAAAACAAAACAACAGAATATCATAAAATCATTAAAAATCAGAAAACAGAAAGTCATAAAATTATAAAAATGATAAAACAAATGAAAGATGATTATAAATACTAGTTAGAAAAAAAAAACGAATAAAACATAAAAGATTTAAGTAAAAGCAGTTTTAAACAAAAGGGTCTTCAGCTGCTTTCTAAAGGTGACCAGACTGTCAGTAACACGTAAGGATGAAGGAAGTTCATTCCAAAGTCGGGGTGCAACAGCCTGGAAAGATCGATCACCTCGACTTTTATATCAGGTCTTTGGAACTTTTAGGAGGTTCTGGTTTGTGGACCTGAGGGCTCGGGTTGGAGCATAAGGCTTTAACAGTTCAGTAACATAAGGAGGAGCTTGGCCATGTAGAGCCCTGAAAGTTCTAGTCAGGATTCTAAAATGAATTCTAAAGTTAATGGGTAACCAGTTCAGAGACATCAGAATGGGAGTGATGTGAGCTCTTCTGTTTGCTCCAGTTAGGAGCCTCGCTGCAGAATTCTGGACCAACTGAAGGCGGTCAAGGGCTTTTTTGTTAAAACATGTGAAAAGTGTGTTACAGTAATCTAGACGGGAGGAGATAAAGGCATGGAGAACCATTTCAAGTTCATGTTTTGACACCAACCTTCCCAGTTTGGAGATATTTCTCAAGTGATAAAAACAGTTTCTGACCAGTGTTTTTGAGTGGCCTTCAAGAGACATTGATTGGTCAAAAACACCCAAATTTCTCATGTTTGACTTGACAGCAGAAGCTAAATGACCAAGTTGTTGACTAATCAGAGGAGTCATGCTCTCAGGGGCATTGATCAGACATTCAGTCTTTTCAGAGTTTAACTGAAGGAAGTTATCTTCTAGCCAGCTAGTGATCGCTGATAGACACTCTAGTAGTTCAGCCAGTTTATGGAGCTCAGAATCCTTAAAGGAGCAGTACAGCTGAATGTCATCTGCATATAGGTGATAAGAGACATTGTGAAAAGCATCAATTATCTGTCCAAGAGGGTGTATATATAATAAAAACAGGAGTGGACCTAAAACAGAGCCTTGGGGTACCCCACAGAACAGATCATTAGAGTCTGACATAATTTGGTTTATACAGACACTGAAACTTCTGTTAGAAAGGTACGATCTGAACCAGTCTAGAACAGTTCCAGAGATTCCCAACGAGTCATGAAGTCTGTTTACTAAGGTGCTGTGATCAACAGTGTCAAAAGCTGCAGAAAGATCCAACAACACTAAGACTGTAAATTCCTCGTTGTCTGCAGCCATCATGATGTCACTGGAAACTTTAAGCAAAGTTGTTTCTGCTGAATGATTTNTTACGAAAACCAGATTGGAATTTATCAAAGTTGTTGTGAATTTCCAGAAAAGTAATCAGTTGATCGGCCACAACTTTTTCTAATATTTTAGAGATAAAGAGCAAGTTAGAAATGGGTCTGTAATTATTAGGCTGAGAGGAGTCCAAACTGGGTTTTTTCAGGATCGGTTCAACAACAGCATGTTTGAAAACAGAAGGTCCAGAGCCAGATTGGAGAGATAGGTTAATAAAATCCACAATGCATGGGCCAATTTGGTCAAAGACCTTAAGAAGCAAAGTGGTTGGGAGAAAATCAACAGGGAAGGAAGTTGGTTTCATGTTTTTCTGAATGAGACAGATGTCCTGGAAATTTACAGGAGTAAAGAAGCACCATGATTGGGAGGGAGGTGGCTGGATGGGAGAACAGGAAGAGGATGGGGGTGGAAAACTTGCCCTGATATCTCTGATTTTATTCTCAAAGAATGCAAGAAAGTTGTTACAGTCAGACCTTGAGAATTCAGGCATGTGAGGTGAAACTGTCTGTTTTATGGTGTCAAACAAGACTTTAGAGTTATTTTTGTTAGAGGAGATCAGCTGAGCAAAGTAAACAGCCCTGGAGTTTTTCACCATCTCATTCAGAGATGTTATGAGTTCCTTAAAATGCAGCCTATGAACCTCTAATCTAGTTGACTTCCAACGCCTCTCAGCTTGGTGGCATGTCCTTCTGAGACTATAAATATTTTCATTCATTCATTGTGTTAAAGTGAACATTCAAGACAAAAGCAGCAAACTTTGTGAAAACCTAAACTTATGTCATTCTCAAAACATTTGGCTAGGCAAAAAAAGAACTGAAGAACTGATGACTCAGCCTAAAAAGGAGGGGACTGACTCTGCACATCCAAAGAGCACAGAACAGCAACATTAAGAGTTTTAACCATCAGGAGGATAGAGGGGAACATCTATATTAAGTGCCTGCAAGTTCATTTATTTACAGTGTGGCACCATCTTTATGCACTGACACCTGCTGTGCAGAAAACACAAAAGCTGCAGGCGAGACGAGCAGGCTGATGAGGAAACAGATGCATCAGGCTTTCAGGAGAACTCAGACACAGGCACACCACCACTAAAGTTACCATTAAAATGTCCAGTGACAGGAAGATAACGCAAACCCCTTGACAGGATAATTTACATATATAACTGAAAAGTCAAGCCAAGATGAAATCAGACATGGATGATGTTGATGCAGATACTGTAATTATTATTGTTGTTTTTAATGATGTAGACATGCATAGTGAGTCAGGGGGTAGATAGGAGGGGCAGGGTTGTGTGCTGTTGTGTTCCTTCCAGTGTTGAAACCAAACTGTGCCCTTGGTCTTTGCATGAGCAATCTACTTGCACAGACATTATCTGAATACTAATAATACATTATGGTTAGCCCAGGGACCACAATGAGAAGTGTCTCCTTGGCGAGGTCAGCATGCATGATAATGAAAACCTGTGACTCAATAATTACGTATACTATTAACATAATAAACCTAGAAATATATTTAAAATTATATATTGGACCGTAACCAGCAGATGATCACCTTGTAGATTAAGGTTGGCCTAATTTGTCAATGAAAATCTTTTAGTGATGAAAATTTTAACCTTGTATCCTGTACCTGAAGTCCATTTCCATCTGTGTGATTGCTCATATTGTTGCTGCATGTAAATCAGTTTGCTCACACTGCTTCAGTGTTTTTTATTCTCTGCATGGTGGACAAAGGACAATGTAATTGCTATCATCCTGTGTAACATCAATTCTTTTCCTAGGCGAATGTTTGTCCAGATGTTTATGCTCTGTACAGCCTCTTGGGTCAAGTACTTTGTGAGTTAAATCACAATTTAAAAAGCATTATCATTCTCTTTTCTTTCTTTTTTGGATAAAGACGTAGAGGTACTAAGCTTCAATTTGTTTACAAAGTCCTATTTAGAAAATGATAATTGCTGTCTGCCGATCAGTTTAGGCTCCAGTAATTATCAATCAGCCTCAGAGCTGCAAACTGTAATGTAACAGCAGCAGCCTCAAGCAGCTAAAACAACTCATAATATACGTATAAGGGGGCTTGAAGATATTTTAACAAGAAAAAAAGATAGAAACTATAAAAGATCAAAAAGATAAAATTTTCCAAACCGGCTTTCTCTTGTTTAGGCTTGCAGGGGGTGGAGCCTATCCCAGATGTTATCAAATAAGATACAGAGTACACCATCATACATTTTACTCAAAGGTACAATATGTAAGAATTTTACAAAGAAATAATCACAAAACAGTCTAATGTCTCAATCATGTTGGAAAGAAGGTTACTTAGATTTCCTGCTCAGCCGGCTGGGGGTTTGTCAGTATATCCTTTCAAAAAAGCTAAGGAGGAAAGTAGTCACTGTTTACAACCTGTGAACCTGCGAGGTTGCCAAGTCTGTGCCGATCTAACACTGCAGAACCGGCATTTATAATTCAACAACGACTGGCAAAAAGCTCCAGAATTGTTTAAAGAACCTAATCCAGTAAACAGGAGCGACCCGCGGCCCTCATTTATTAAACGCTCGTAGAAACTGTCCTATTTTCCTTCCTACGAATGAAATGTAGAATGTTCGTACGAACGGGCAAAATCCTGATTTATGAAAGATGCGGTGGCCTCTCGTACGCGTGTTCCTCTGCAATCGTCTGTTGCTAAATCCCACCTGTGCGTACCCAGGTGCTCGTGTCCGTTCACAGTCATTTACATACAGAAACGCCTTCAATAGGGCTTGTGATCACACATGATTATGCGTTGCATTCTGGGACGTGGCGGACATGTTGTTAGCCTCACGGGTGTAAATAACCCATGGAAACAAACAGTAAAGAAGAGCAGAGAAGAAGCAGAAGAAGCAGATTTGGGGAAAATAATGTGTTAAACAACATGTTAAAATCCTGAAAATGGTGCGAATATACAGGGATACATTAAATAAGGAAGCCAGGGACCGGTATGTGGACAAAATCAGGATTATAAACAGTTTGGATCCATATGAAAGACGCAAGACTGGAGCACCGATGACAACTTGTTGCAGCTCTGCATAAAGGATATTTTCTGCTTTCTTGTCTGTGGTGTGAGTGGATGTAAACGTCCGGATGAGAGGTTTATGTTTCATTTTGCTGCTTTTTCTAGTAAAACAATCAAAATTGTCATCCCATATAAGAAGTGTAGCAGAAGAAGATGTGTTGTTTCAGTGTGCCTGCATTAGCCTACCGGTGTGTGTGTGTGTGTGTGTGTGTGTGTGTGTGTGTGTGTGTGTGTGTGTGTGTGTGTGTGTGTGTGTGTGTGTGTGTGTGTGTGTGTGTGTCGGTATGCATGTCCAGGTTGAACTAAAGAAACTATGTACAAACATATATCATCTGTAACTTACTAGCATGAAAATGCAAAGAATAGACTCTCATCAAGACCAGGATACTCTGGAGAGTGGTGTTTGGTCACCTTTACAGCTGCGATCCTAGCGAGTCGACGAGACTTTACGTCTCCGTGGTTATGCATCCAAGCAGGAAAACGGTGAAAAGTTAGCCCGTTTTTTTTTCCTTTTTTTTTAACTGGCGATCACGATAATGTTGCGCTGTTACACCTCACAATGATTTACCATAGTTGAGTATTAATCGATCAAATGAATAATAGATTAGGCCTAAATGAAGCCACAAGACTGAGCGTGCTGTTGTCTCAAGTTACAAGAAACAAGTAACAAGGCTTCCAACATGGCGGCCGCGCCGGTGATGACGACACGATCACGAGCCCTATTCCCCATATTTGGTCACAACATGTCCTCAGCTCATGAGGGGATTCCCTGCATTGCTCCCGGAAAAAAACAACAACAGTAACTCAGCTGCGTTTCCACTACCGGAACTTCAGGGTAAAGTTACAGGAACTTCCCAGCATGCGTGTGACTCCACTTGCCCAACGGCGGTTTTCCAGAACTTTCTGAATACTTGATCGAGGGTAGGTACTCAGAATCGCCCGGTGGTGTTGCTGAGCAGAACTTTTGGTCAACTCATGCTGATTGGTTGTAACTCAGTAGGAAATGACATCAGCAGATGTTGTCCAATACAACCAGCAGTAGTAAAGTTAGAAGAGTTGCTTGTGAAGCAGAATGGAAGCAAAAGAAAATAAGCACCGATCATGCTGCTTTAAAAATGCCATTACTAAACTCCCTACGCCAGACAACACGGGCAAATTCCTCTACAAGGACTTAATTCACAGGGCTTTGTTGTCTCAGAGCGCCATAAAAAACTGAGCTTCTTCTGGTCATTAAACTCCACATTTTACAGCTGCTCCCGTGTTCTGAATGGATTAAATTATGATATACTTCAACAGCTTAAAGCTTATAATGTTATTAATGTTACCATGGACACTTTTTTGGCGCTGATCAGTGACATCACTCACTGCTGGAGCAGTCGTGATAAGCTGACGACTGTGCAAAGTCCTGAAAGGGCTGAACTGGAATGGAGACACAACAGCTGAGAGGAACGAGCCATCGTATCTCCCGCTCAATTTCCCCCTCCCAGAATTTACCCTGAAGTTCCGGCAATGTAAACATTGACAGCGAGATCGAGGCACTGGCTGCCGAAGTAGAAGAAAACCAAACAAATTGCAGAGGTTGTAAACGTGGTCAGGACAGAAGAGGTTCCTGTCAGAAATAAAGAAAAATGGTTCCACATAAAATTGAATATGATAAATCGTAGAGTGCCAGCAAAGCCGGGGGGGACGTATTTTCAGCAGGGGGTGCTGAGAAAAAAACTCCAAAGGCTTAGCTGCACTCAACTCGGTGAATCATAGCCTACGTGTAGTATACGCATGCGCATTGATATGAGTCTCATTATTAGAAATCAAGACAAAATCATGAAACACAACACTAGTGATGGGCTCCAGTAACACTGATGCATCGTTGCATGTATCTAGCTGAGAGCGAGACACCGTGTTGGTGCGCGTGTCATTTAGGACGTAGTCATGTGACCGATACAGCTGCTGTTTCGCTCATCAGTGAAGCGCCGAACCGTGTTTAAATGGAGGAGCGTCTCCATCTGTCAACGAGATGAGTTTCTGCCAAAAGTATATTTTTGAAGCAAATTATTCCACTGATACATCATGGAGTCAGAAAGAAAACGGAAGGTGGTCCATGAGAGACTTTGTTCTTATATCGGCAAATAAGTTATTTGTTTTTATTTCCTTGTTTCATCCTGTTTTCTGCAGGTTAAATGTCAAATTTGTTCAACTTTCATACATTAATAAAACAATGTTGTCAATGCTGAGACATCACAGAGAAATGCATGGAAAATGCACGTGGGAGTTTGGCCTTCCCACCGGCCGTCAGAGCGGGGGGTGGGGGGAGTGGACCGGACTGGCCCACATTAGGTACACGGCACAGCAGGACTTGATGTCAGTAGAGAGTCTTGCTATTAGGTTTGCCTGCAATGATGTTTATGACCCAGCTGGTGTCAGTAGACAAACAGTGGCTCTCAATTAGTGGGACGCGCCCCCCTTGGAGGGCGCGGGAGAAGAGCTGGGGGAGCACAGCGGACGCACCCGACTCCCCCTCCACCCACCCCCACCCCGCTCGGAGCCTCCCCACGGAGAATACAAGGGTATGAGGATCACAGACTGATTTGTGATGAATTTTATTTAATGGAAAGGCAGTGCATGTGTTAGATGGAAGAGAAATTTAGATTTTTCTTACTTTTTGTTTCACTTTATATTGGTTGTTTGTTAGAGTGACGTATAAACGGCCTGAATTAAACACGGTTATGTTAAAAAGAAGTCTCATCTTGTTTCCCTGCGGTGCCCACCATAGTGGTATTTTATTTAAATAAAATGTTTTTTAACATAACTTCCTTTCTTTCTTATATGAGAAATGGAAAAAAAATCCTGCTGCATTTGAATGCACGGAGGATGCACGCAGCCAGAGGCCGCATTTTCCCTTCACTTTCATTTTAAAAATAATAATAATAAACATTCAATAAAACCGTAAAATATCCATTCATTTTTATTAATATTTAGTCCACACAAGCTGACCAGAGTGCCCCAGTAACATAGAAACAATGCAATTAAACAATTTCACTTAAATTATCAACATTTTACCTGCTGTGGCCCCAACGCACATTGGCTGTTATCTGCGGACTGGTCGAGCTCTGACTTCTGCAGTCAGATGCAATAGTAAACAGCTTTTGAGTCTCCGAAAACACCCCAGTGAATTAAAAAGTAGGCTCATCTCTAACCTCGTGACTTCATTAATGGAATTTTAATGTTTAACTTCTCGCCTAAAAACATCTTAAAACGTATTTTAGAGCCAAGAGTTAGTATAAAATGAACAACTTCTTAATTTCTGAATAGAGCTTCACTGTAGCGCATACTAGTGGACAGAAACGGTCAAGGGCGTAGATTTGGCATGGACGGTGACGTGTCCCCACCAATATCCAGCAACGACCAACTAGTCCCCACCAATAATTTGACCACCTCCGCTAAAAAACAACAAGCCATTCATGTCTCGTTACTCTAGAGGCGCAGAAAGGGTTAAATGACGTTCTCTCCTCGAGTCCTACCCTCTTATATATACAGTCTTTGGTCCTATCACCGTACCGCATATGGACGGTGTGATTGGCTGTCACGGGAGACCCACGTGAGACAAACTACGCCGTCCCCGGTTGTTAGCAGCACACATATAAGGTTAGCAGCGCCAAAGCTAGAAGGAAAACGTTGCAGTCATATGCAAGACTCCTGTGTTTGCAATGCGACGTGAGTGACACAGAGGGTCCTGAGAGGATGACGCTAACTGTAGAAAAGCTGCACATGAAGAGAGGACGACGTCCATGGACTGGAGAGGCTCTTTTATTAACGCCATCGTCATTTCACATGACAGCAGTCAAGTTCCCCAACAACACACCCACTCACTTCCGGTCACCACAATAAAAGCGCTGTACACCACATCCTATCTGACTATTAATTAAAATAAGAGTCTCACAAAAGTAGTTTACATGAGGATGGAGGCAAAAATAAGGTTGAGGACATAAGGAGCTGCCCCCCCCCCCCCCCAAAAGAAACGTGTAAGTCACTTAAAGTTAAGTTTGCTAATGAAATGAGTCCATCATCATAACGTTATTAGCAGTGCTAGGCTTTAGCGCTCAGCAGGTAAATCATCTGTAGCTCATTAGAGATTTACCTGCTGATTTACCTTTCTCTCAGAGAGAAACACAACTAGCCATGTTAATCATGGTTCTCTTTCTCTCTGAGTCTAACTTCCATTCAGACTGAGAGAAACCTGCAGCCTTGTACAGATATTATCAGCCTAGAGAGACACTTAGTCCTTTAAAGCTTGACACATGAAATAATAATCAGAAAACACTTTTTAAATGTTGAAACATTTTTGACTAATATTAATACAACAATAATTTACTTTTACAATCAAACTAAATATAATTTATACTTGGCAACTTTAGCTCCACCAGAGGGCAGAAAACATGTCTATGATTCAATAAAGCAGCTTATTGAGGAAAAAACTAATCTTATTAAAATTATTAAAAAGAAAGAGCTCTTATGAACTTAGATATGTGTGTAGATATGAAACAATTGTTGTTAAAGGGTTAAATTGACATGTTTAATATTAAAATGTTGGTCATACACAATAGCTTTTCAATAACATTAAACATTACAAATAAGTAAGTAGAATAGTACATGTGGAAAATCAGTAAGTTATTGTTTTTATCATGGAAGGAGAAAACAACACAGATTTGGGGCGGGGGGGTAGATTTATAAGTCCCCACCAATGTCAAGACCAAACCTACGCCGATGGAAACGGTATTACAAAAACACATTAGAAAATTTACGAGGGAAAAAACACATTTTTCCTCTTGCCTTCCAGGGCTGAGTGAGCAAAGAAAAAAAAACACTTAGAAAATTGGTAGGAGAAAAAAAAACTTTCTTTGCCTGTCTGGGCTGAGGAAAAAAAAAAACTTAGACATGCCACAAGAAAAAATATATATTTTTCCTTTGCCTCTCTGGGCTTAGCAAAAAACAAAACAAAAAAAACTTAGAAAAATGCCACAAGAAAAAATTTTTTTTTCAATTTGCCTCTCTGGGCTTAGCAAAAAAAAAAAAGAAAACTTAGAAAAATGCCACAAGAAAAAAAAATGTTTTCGTTGCCTTTCAGGGCTTCCGTAGAGCTGCCTACACCCCAACAGACCACAGCAGAATGAATAACAGAGCCAACAACAGAGTGATAAAAGGATTTTAGCAGCTGAGATTAAAGTCCCATTAGTTATCACACGTGGAGTGTGGTGAAGTTTGTTTTCCGCATTTGACTCATCCCCTGGGTCAGAAGTGAGTTGCAGAAATGGCCGCGCTTAGGAACTATTTTGTGGTTCATCTCCCCTAATCGAACCCCTTAATGCTGAGTGTCAAGCTGGGAGGCACTGGGTCCCATTTTTTGGTTTGACCCTTTGGACTCTTTGGTGTCCGGCGCACTGTGCCGTGGTCCCCGAAATGCCTTGAAATGGCCCTGGGTGTGTGACTGAGTTTTGAAGGTGATCTGAATTGAATCAAATAAATAAATATTACATGCTTATAAATTATTATTATTAAAGTTACAAACGTGTAGTGGGATAAATCTACCTACATTTTCTTTTTCAAACACTTTGTTTTGTTTTTTTATGCGACTATTTTCCTGTCCTGTCTGTCTTTTAGCTGCATCTCCTTTCAATCCTCCAGAAAAACTGCTGCCTGGCTTCTAAATTTTCAACTCATGAGTTGAAATCAGCAGATCAAAATAGCAGAATGTGCGCTGCGCGGCCGCGCCAGTGAGGTGACATCACCGAAGCACGGAAGAAGAGCTCTGCAGCAGCGGAGCGCTTCAGGCACAAATGAAAGACAGAAAGTATGAGCAAACACGAACAATCGTGTGTTAATTGTTTTTTTTTTTTTTTGGTGGCGCCACTTTGAGAATGTTACTGTGGCCGTGTGCAGGACGCAGCTGCCCGGCGGAGCGCATCAGCTATTCTCTCTATCCTCTCTGCCCAAAAAAAGACCCGGTATGCTGAGAGTCCAAATAAATAATGTAATATAGGTAGAAACTGGATCTTTTTTCGGGCACCCCCTGGGTGTGTAAGTTGAGGGCTTCCAGGGGAGCCCGTCGCACTTTCAGGGGAGCCGGGCTCCCTTTAGCTTCCCCGTAATTTGAACCCTGAGTGTACGCCCAGCTTTATCATAACAACCAAACGTGGTCATGCATTGTGGTCGCTAGGGAAAAAGGACCTGCAGTGTCTGCAAGCTCTTAGTCAGTGACATGACAACAATTTTTATCTTAAGGCATTTCAACCAATTCATCATCTTTAATGTTTGCACAAGAGCTTTAAGTCTACACAACACCAGTAACTCATGTTATCTAAGCAGGACCTGGCAGTGTTCCAAGGCTTTATGTTATGTCAGGAATTCATTTTTGGCTTTCTCTCTCTTTAAGTGCCCAATAAATATTCAAAGGAGCTGAGGTCAGGTTACTGAGGAGAGTTAGTGACAGTCAGCACGCCTCTTTTGCTTTGGTCTGACGCTTCATTTAGGGCTTTGAGCTGTTTTTCCTGACTTGTTACCCTGTTGCTGATGATGAAAAGGGTGAATATTTTAATGATGCTTCTTTTTTTGTCACAGCGTTTCTGTGCAGGTGTGTGACTCAGGATTAGCCGAATCTCTCCATCACTGTGTTGGTTTGATTTACAAATGCTAAAAGTAAAGACTTCTGATAAAATAATAAATCACACTAACAGGCCAATTTCACTGCAGACAATTCTGTCAAGGGTAAGGAATTCACTTGTTTGTTAATGAGGGCTGCATTCCACTAACGCAGCTGTGCATGGTAGTTGTTTTTAATAAAACTCCTAACAAGCACAACTTCTACACTCAACAAAAATATAAACGTAACAATGTTGTTTTTACTCCCATTATTCATGAGCTGAACTCAAAGATCTGAAACATTTTCTGTATACACAAAAGACCCATTACTCTAAAAAATTGTTCACACATGATTTGATCTAGACAGATTTGTGACAAATCTGTCTAGATCTGTGTTAGTGAGCACTTTTCCATTGCTGAGGTAAACCATCCCACCTCACAGGTGTGGTGCTGATTAGACAGCATGAATTTTGTACAGGTGTGCCTTAGCCTGGCCACAATAAAAGGCCACTCTGAAATGTGCACACGCCCAGACAAAACAAGAATGCACCAAAAATCCACCTCTTTGCCCATTTTTGTATTGTCTGGGCGTGACAAGACATGTGACATGGTCAAGATGGCAGTGATCGAACCTGCCAAGTGGGCTTCAAATCAGCTCTTCAGAAATCTATGGGTGACGTCACGGCGGGTTGGTCCAGTATTTTTACAGTCATTGGCTCAAACAAATAGGTGGTTTTCCCTGACTTTGTTAGAACCTGCTAGCCTAGTGAACTAGACCAAATTCTTGCCTTGCAAAGTTTGGTCTAGGCACGCTTCATTGGAACCCTCGCAGCCTGCTCCGCTGCTGTGGCTGTCCAATCACAGCTCGCTATAGGTTCGGTTGGGCCAATCACAGCGCTCTATATTGTGGGCCAATCACAGAGCGGGATTAGCCAATAACGTCAGAGTGAACACAAACAACATGGCGGCGGCGCAGGAACCACGTTGGACACGGCTTTGTCATCAACATTGGATTATTTAGACTCCAACGTGCGTAAGTCTGTCTGATATACTTAGCGGCTTCTTATTTTTATCAAACAAAGTAGTGCAACGTCCCAGTACACCTGATATTCACATGTTTTTATACAAAAACGACAGAAATCATTGATGTTAGACGCCATTGCTGCCTCCTTCTTTTCCGTCGCTGTGATTACGTCACGTTGTTCGTTACTCTGATTGGTCCTAGCGCTATCCAATTGCGTGCAGACAGTTTGAAAGACAACCGTAGATCACGCCTCACGACTGAGAGCCGTCAATGGGTCATGGCCAGACTATATATTCACATGGCTTGCCAGGCTAAGAACCTGCACTTCACTGATGCAAAGCTACAACCACATTGTTTGGTCCCTTATTGTCTACGACATCATACTGTGTCATCCATTCATTTTCCTGTTCGGGGCGCTCATTTTATCTGTTTACACCCGCCATGTCCTACCTGTTACCTGCAGCAAGAGGCTAAAGCACACAAATGTTAGCCATTAGCAGCGCGTCCCTCTGAGCCGTGTGGCTCTATTATTTATATTGAAGTTCTATTGACCCGTTCTCATAAAATCAATCGAGAAAAAGTTATTTCGAAATATATATTGCCATCGTTGTATCACCCAGGCCTAGGGTTTATTCAGATTTGCAGTGAGTATTTTGTCCTTCTACTGGCTTGCCATAGAATGACAGCTTCAAAGACTTTTCTTTGTAATTTAATAAAAGTGAATAACTCCATCAGGAGAAAAATGAAAGACAAATTGGGGTCAAACATTGTGAACCTTCAGGAGGGTAAAGTGGTTGACAAAGTGGGACATCCATTCCAGATCAGATGTTGTTTTCTTTATTTGTGTCAGCGGATATGACTGATTGGTTGGTCAGGGATGGAGAAGGCTCAAAACAGCTTCATGCACATTTCCATTCCCTTCACTCTGTCACGCTTGTTTCATGCTACACAGAGGATCAAACCCATCATTATCATTCCAGTAAAGCTGCTGACTGAGTCAAGGACACGGGCCTCATCAGGAGAGACTTCCAGCTTACATTAGTGCTGTTTAACCACAGCTGCAACTAAAAGCTCGTTTCAAAGTTTCACACTCCGGTTTCAACGTTTACCTGAAATTCTGTGCAGTAATGTGCTGATTTCTACACATTTAGGTGAATCCAGACCCCATAATGCTGTATGTTTCTTCATCTTGCTGAAGTGAGGCTGTTTGATGTAAAATGTACACACGGGGTGCGGTGGCTCTCCAGCTATGTGGGTGGGAAATGCTCTACTCCGCTTGCAACTAGTTTCACTCCTGAAAGAAGCTATCCCAGTGGTATTAGACATGTAAATGCAAATTGCAGGTGGGTGGTTATGCTTTTCTGCCTTTCAAGCTGTGCAGAATCCAGATAAGAAGAACAGTGCCACCTAGTGGTGTCAGTCAGAACTGATGCCTGTCCAGAAAGAACTTTGTGTGATACAAGTACATTTTTAAATTGGTGCAAAAAAATAAATTTGGATGCTGTCGTGTGGGATGCATAAGCATTGACAAGCTGTGACATATTTTCCCATCTACAAGTTGATATCTAACATGCAGGCCTGGTGCTGCGCTATTACTGCAGGATGACTAGTTTATAATACAGAATCAGATTTTTAATCGATTTTGGTGAAACATCAGCTGTGATGGTTGGGGTCAGTGCTTCGGGTCTTCTGTTATTAAGTCTGTAAAGACATGAAACAAATAGCTTTCTGTCTGATCATGGTTTAGTGCATTCATCAAAAGAATCACTCAGCAGGTCAAGGTTCAGCAGCATGTTTTATTGTGGGTAAATCTGTTGTGTGTCAGGAAAACAGACATATTCCCATATATGCGTTTCTTACAAACTGAAATAGGAAAATCAAAAGTATGAGAACCTAAAACAAACTTTTGTTGAAAAATATGAAGAATTTATGCAAAACCCAAAACAGCCATCATCTTTTTGTGTTGAGATATGTTGGTCGTAATAAAATAATTATAAATATCTAAAGGGAAAAAATGAAATATAAATAAAGAATTCTTTAAATGATGATTACCACTTGTAGTACACTGAAGGAAATGAAACTGTTTTTAGCTTAAAATCATACAGAATGACACAAACCTTGACTCATGAATTCAGGAATTGAGAAGGGATACAGTTTTGCATGAAGGTGACTCATAAATGAAACCTGACAGGTTATTTCCTTTTCACTTTGCATATTAAGTAGCAAGTAAGTGGTTGAAATAAATACTTTAGTTCTCAGCTGCAAGTGCAAATGTATTTCCAAAATGGTTCAATAACACATAAATAGTTCTAAGCAAACCCTTTAATAGGTGGAAGGAGGAAATTCAGTAACAAACCAGGAGTGGATTCTATCTTTCTCTGGGAAATTAAAGGTGTTAATAAAATCACCACTAAGCTGAAGGGCCTCAGCAACGAGCTCAGTTAGACTTTTGTTGTTGCTGCCGAGTAAAGTAATGAAATGAGAAATAGATCTTGCATTAGAAGAAACTAACCCTTAATTTGATTATAGGATTGTGTCAGAATATAAAACAGCATGCACATTACAAAAGCTTCAAGAGTAAAAGTATAGTGTTGGATGCAAAATAAAAACTCAGCTCAAACATATGTCAATTAATATGGCCTGTATTTGAATTAATATGGGCAATATGACTAACAGGAGAAGCTGACACTGCTTAGGCAGGCAACCTTGTTGTTTGACCCAGGGAGCTTTAACTAAAAAGGTGTAATATAGATTCCCTCTTTCACCAAATGGAAATAAAGTCTGTCTCAAATCAAATAAATAATGTGCACCAAGTCCACTCACATATCTAATTATATTGTCACAACATGAAATTATTAATAATTTATCAAATAATTATTTTTATGAATAAAATTAGTTTTCTACAAAAATCTGCAGGACATTCCAAATGAAGATATTAAATCATAATTTGGTTTGACATGGAGAAATAGTTTCATTCTGACTGGACTGATGAGCTAACAGCTAGTCTGAGTGGCACAAATTGGGTTGCTGCCATTTACTATCTGAAATATAATAGTGGTTCATTTTTTATGTCAGCTATGCAAAGGTTACAGTTACAGCATCATCTATGTTTCTGGATTTTGTCAGAGGTTTTATATAGGCAAGGCAAGGCAGCTTTATTTATATAGCACATTTTATACACAGAGGCAATTAAATGTGCTTTCCATTTAGCAAGAATGGAAAGAACAATAAAATCAACATGACAGCACAATTAAAATACATACACATTCAATTTAGATTTATAAATTAAAAAGAAAAGGACAAAGTTAAAGGGTGAGTAGATACAGTGCAGAAGGCGCAGCATAAGAAACATTCATTCAAAGGCTGATGAATACATGAAAGCAGGGTCCGAAATTAACACTCGCCACTCGCCAAATGCGAGTAAATTGCTCCACTTGGCGAGTAAAATTTGGAGTGTCATCCGCCACATGGCGAGTAAATGTTTATACCAAATTAGTTTTGTTTATCAGTCCTCTTCGATGGATTTCTGTGACGCTCCTCTCCCGCCTGCATGCAACGTACACAGGCGAACGCGAAACGTGAGCGCCGCACCCTACGTCATTTCCGCCTATGCCATTCACTGTTTATCAAGGTAGCGGTTAGCTTCGTGTTAAAACTAGCGGCGAAATGTGAAGGTTTTTAACTCGAGTCAGCCAGCCTTCAAAACGTGGAACTGGAAGAAAAACCACCATGACCAGTGGCAGCCAGAAGATTTAATGAAACGTGGCGAACTGTGGCTACATTATGAACCAGAATATGCGCAAATGAGCTGCACCGTTTGCCGCCAGTACGCTAGGGAGAAGAACCGTAACAATTAATTTGTCATGGGACTGACTGGAGGTCCAATATAAGCCCTGACATACTTTCAGATATGTTGCGTTTTGTGTGTGTGAGTTCTTCAATAACGACACTCTTTATATCTTGAGGAGACGGCGCTCTTTTAATCTGTTAGCTTAAACAGATACATGCACGCCGGTTGCCCCCAGAACTCTCGTTTCCGTGTGCCCACAAACACTTCCAGGTCACTCATAACTCACCTCACTTAACCGAACAGACAAATAAGACAACTTCTATTTGTTCTTATCATTACAAGATATTCTCATGGTGTAGCTGTGTTCTCCAGATCATGGGACCACAGACATAAATACGTAGACGCACTATCTGAAATATGTGCTGCCGTAGTGGCCGGCCGCCATCTTAAATGGGTCTCCATTTTCCCCCAGTGCATTTATTTCTACTGAGGAAGGTGCTTACCTAACTAAAAAACACATTTTATCAAGCTTTTTCACAAAATCAGACACATGGTATGGCATGATAATTAAAACACAATTAAACAAAATAAATTAAAATATAAAATCCCATCAGGTAGGCTACAAAAGTCTCAGAAAAGTCCCACGTGATCCGTTTTCAATAGTGAGCCGGTTGTTGCAACTGTAGGCTCTAGAAAAAAACAGGCATAGTAGCTCACCCTGCAACTCCAGTTGGGTTCAGAGCATGAGGGACCCATCCAATATGGCGGCGACGCTGTTACGCTCTCCAGCGTCTACCTATTCATGTTTATGTGGGACTATGACCCAAAGGCTGTAATGCTGTTGCACACAGACTGTCAGAAGCAGGAGGCCAGATTTCATGGCCAGAGAAAACAAGGAGTCTTACTAGATTTCAATAAAAGAGTTCATTAAAAACATTTTTAAAAAGTAAAAAAAAATCAGAAATGACTAAAAAGTTGTTTTTCTTATTAATGATGTTTTAATTATGTTGTCACTCCTTTCTTTTTGGATCAAAAATAATATCATATTATAGAATAACGTGATTTGGATAGATATAAATCATTTAAAATATTGGCCGGTAAAAAATATGCTTGGCCGGCAGATTTTAGCATCTACCGGCCAAGTTGGCCGGTAAGTCAAAAATTTAGTTTCGGAGCCTGCATGAAAGTTTTCAATTTTGATTTAAAGTTACAACAGTTGAGGCACATTTGAGGTCACAGATTCCATCTGTGTGCAGCATGGTAGCTAAAAGCAGCTATACCCTGTTTGGTTCTGACCCGGGGTTCTAACAGCTGACTGCTTTCTAAAGCCTAATTTATACTTCTCCGTTTTTGTCAGTATGGATGGACGCACCGCCATGATCCGTCGTTGCAAGAGCTCTGCAGCAGGCATGCAAGGACGGACGGATTCGAGCTCTATTTTCTAAACATCCGTCCAACGAGTCGGAGAGCGCAAGCTTGTGATTGGACAGAACGCTACTTCTTTAAATACGTCACCAGCACCGCCATCGCCACCTCTAAAAATAAAAAGAAAGCTGAAGATATCTAGCAGCAGACACGGAGCAGCTTGAAGAATACCTTGCGGAAAAACTCTGAAAGTATGAATGTTTATTCACCCGTGACTGGAGGAGTACAAAGATACGCAGCAAGCCTTTTATTCTTGGATGGAAATGATGGGAAACGTGGGTTTAGAGGTGGCAAGCGTATGAAGAGGTGGAGGAGAATGAGGGACAAATTTGTCCGTGTTAAAAAGTCTCTTAAATGCAAAAAAGCACTAGCCTGGCAAGCCATCCTATATATGTGAATATATAGTCTGGCCACAACCCATTGACGGCTCTCAGTCGTGGGGCGGGATCTACGGTTGTCTTTCAAACTGTCTGCACGCAATTGGATAGCGCTAGGACCAATCAGAGTGACGAACAACGTGACGTAATCACAGCGACGGAAAAGCAAGAGGCAGCAATGGCGTCTAACATCAATGATTTCTGTCGTTTTTGTATAAAAACATGTGAATATCAGGTGTACTTACGGCAAGCCGTTTTAACATTTATTCAGCAATCACACCTCTCATTAATTCCTATTTTATATAGCAATAATATAATTTATCCTAGTACTAATTGTATTCTTTCTAGTCAAAATTGAAAATGAAGAGATCAACAGCTATTTGTTACTAGTAGAAATTATAATTAAAGATATTGGCCAGAGGCAAATTTCCTTTGAATCACATGTGTAAAAATGTATTAAAACCTCAAGTCAGTTTCTTTTTGGGATTTTCACAGCTGGATTTTTAAGAAAATCCAGTGTTTTTAAACCGCGCGGGAAAAAACAGAGGAAGGCTTCCGGTCTGAGGTTAAGCCGGCGATGACGTTTCACAAGGAGATCCTCAGAAAACTATAGTGTAAAACAGTGAGCAGCTCGGTATTTCTGCGTTAGCTTTATAGCAGACAACAATGTTTTATCAGTCAGATGTAGCTTCTGAAGCCTCTGCTAGTCAGTCAGATTGTTTTTTCTGGATTACAACGAGGAGAACGAATATCAGAGCGCACGAAGAGTTCAACCGGAGTTTGACTCCTAAAGCAGCAAGCTGGATAACCGAAGGTGCACACATGTTTGATACTGTTCAACTAAGAAGACTCGTGAGCTGATATGGACACCGCTGGCGAAACTATTCTGGAGGAGGAGGATGATGAACGTCTTCAGAACTAAAATCGGTATTTACTTTTATTGAATATTTAATGTGTTCGAAGCTGCACCGGGACCGCTCAGCTGATGATAGCTTCATCATTCTGTCCCAATATAATTCAATATTCTACAGAAAAATAAAACAATGTGATACCAGTTTTACCGCTGCGTGTATATATTAATATAACATCGGAAAAAAATTAATTGATAGCTTACCAGAAAAACTTTTCCTGACGCTGCGGCCGCAGCTGTCGCTCATTAAGTCGGCTCGTTGTTGTTTTGGCTGTAATCCAGGATGGCATGAAGGTTCTACTGGTCTCAGGATGATCTGTTGTTAAAATACGTGGATCATCTTTTAAGATCCAGCCTCTGTGTGTGTCGTAGCCAGTGTTGGGGAAGTTACTCAAAAATAGTAACATATTACATATTACAAGTTACTTTTCCAAAAAGTAATTTATTACACTACTTTGTTACTTACTTCATGAAGTAACTTAATTACACTACTTTCTGATTACTTTTGCACCCAGAAAGTAACCTGCAATATTGTTTTCATTCAATAATAGCACTGAAGATCTCTTTTAGACACCCTTCTTTAATAAAAGAAATGTAAAACAAGCACTAACAACAGTGCTACATGAGCACCTTGAAAAATGCAAACTTGTAAAATGCTATCATAACCTCAAGGTACACAGTATCAAAATATTTTTTTGCTTAGAATGTTTACACAAACTGTTAAGTTTTTGTCCTTTCTTGAAACAAAGGAAAAGTAATGTGCATACTTCCATCCATAAAACGTTGCCTTGTCCTCCATCACCTCTGCCATGTTGTTCTTTTCCCGTTTCTCCGTTTGTGATTGTCCACGTAACCTTGCAACATCATCACGTATAAAAAAAAAGCATCCTCCGAGTTCTCCTTGGAGGAGAGAGCGAGAGACAAGCCTAGTTGATTGTAATGCAAGAAACTAATGTTGGTTTCTCTTTGTAACACGTACAGAAATTTCATAAGTAATGCATTACATTACTGCGTTACCAATAAATGTAATGTAATTACTGTAATGCATTACAAAGTAATGAGTTACACCCAACACTGGTCGTAGCTTTCCCAAATTACCTATTTTTTCCTTACCGGAGCTAACACTGTTAGCCGTGCGGCTACCGTCAGGCTAACGGGACTTAAGGAGTCCAAAAGGACCGGTAGTGGTTCCAGATGGATTTATAGTTGGAATATGTAAATTATTATTTTAGATCAAACCTCTGAGTGAGCAGCCCTGACCAGCCCCTGCAGTCTGTGGATCAGCAGTGCTGTAATGGTCACGCAGGTCTGACTGAAGCTAGCGTTGTGCTTACAGCTCACTAAGATTCTCCTCACAAACAGTAAATGACTTTAATGTTGCTACGTTAGTTAGAAAAATGCGTGTAGGACTCTGACATATGGCTCAGACTTTTTGCTGCAGCTGTAAACGTGATTATCCGTAAGCATTGAGAGCACAAAGTAGAGCAAAACACAACTAATCTCCTAGTAAGCAGCAGGAGCAGTGCCGTCTTACACGTATTTGAGTGACGTGTGCAGAACCAGCGCTTTTCAGTGTTTAGAGGAGAGAATAGGGCTTGTGATCGTGTCGTCATCGGCCGCCATGTTGGAAGCCTCGTTACTTGTTTATTGTAACTTCAGACAACAGTGCGCACAGTTCTGCGGCTTCATTTAATCTATTATTCATTTGATCACTTATTATTCACCCATGGTAAATCGTTGCTGTGTTGTGAGGTGCAACAGCGCAACAACATCATGATCGCCAGTGAAAAAAAGGTAAAAAAAACTTCTTCTGCTACCCTTCTTATATGGGATGATAATTTTGATTGTTTCACTAGAAAAACCAGCAAATGAAACATATACCTCTCATCCGGATGTTTACATCCGCTCACACCACAAACAAGAAAGCCGAAAAATACCTTAATGCAGAGCTGCGGTAGCAGCAAGTTGTCGTCGGTGCTCCAGTCTTTGGTCTTTCATATGGATTCAAACCATTTATAATCCTGATTTTGTCCACATACTGGTCCCTGGCTTCCTTATTTAATGTATCCCTGTATATTCCGCACCATTTTCGGGATTTTAACATGTTGTTTAACACATTCTTTCCCCCAAATCTGCTTCTTCTCTGCGATTTACTGTTTGTTTCTATGGTTTGTTTACACCCGTGAGGCTTCCAACATGTCCGCCACGTCCCAGAATGCAACGCATAATCACGTGTGATCCCAAGCCCTATTTAGATTTTCTATAATGATTTATGACAAAACTGCTTAATAAAATGAAAAACTGAACCCAGTTTATTTTTTTTATAGATGCTAAAGTGTAGTTAAACTGATATTTTACAATTTTCATGCTGAGTCTGGCCAATGCCTTTAAGGGTATCCATAATAACAACTGCACTAGTAGGAATTAAGTTTGAGATATTTCAAAATCCTTAAGAATTTAAGGTGGCCGTTTTAAAGCAGCATTCCGCAACTTTGCAGTTATGTGGTCTCTGTCGCCCTCTAGAGGCTTGCTGCGTAACGTCACTGTTGTAACATTAAATCTCTCTCTGGGGCAAAAGTGGCATGTTTACATTCCTAATATCAGGCAAAACAACGAAAACAAACTTTTCCACCTCCACACATTGAAATAAATAGTTTTATCAGGACTGTATAACAACTTTATGCCCGACCAAACACAATAACCCTGGTGAAATCATTTATTACTTACCTATCCATTAGCAGCACGGCTAGGTCAGAGTCCGTAGTACATGCTGTTCTTTCTAAAAGAGCTCTCCAGCGAGGAAAAGATGGCCCAATAATAACTCAGGTCTTTGCTCTTGCTCTATCACGTTCTTCTTTTCTTTTCCTAGATTCCTCTGATAAGGGATTTCTAGCTTTCTTTGGTGAATCTGCCGCTGCTACAGCAAGTCTACGTTATACAATTATGGCAAGCCAAAGGGATGAAAAAAAAATGCGCGTTCTAAACTCGCATTATGTCCGCCAAAACGCTCGTTCAAGACGCGTGTTTTGGCAGACATAATGCTCGCTTTTAGAACACGCAAGTTTTTGCCCCCTTTGGCGTCAAAACGCGCGTTCAAGACGCAAATTTTGGCGGACATAACGCGCATTTAGAATGCTTTTTTTTGCCTTTGGCTTGCCATATTCTGCCGTAAAACGACACCCATTCAGTACTTCCGGCGCTACCCGATGCAGAAAAACTGTATAGCGCAGTAAACAGTCGTGGGACCCCCGAACACTATCACAGGTATGAAAATGAACATAATAGATAATACTATGATGCAAAAACTTTACCAAAAAGCATAATTTTAAGGTGTAAAAGTTGCAGAGTGTTGCTTTAACATTTATTAAGCAGACTGGATATGTGTTCCAGATATCTATAATTCTATTGTTCCTAGCAGAAATTAACATTCCAGATATCCATAATAACATTCCTACTATCCACAATCAGTGTTGGGGAGTAACGGAATGTACCGCCGTTACGTATTTAGAATACTAATTATGAGTAACTGTATTCCGTTACAAATACTATTTTTAAACGTGGTATTTAGAATACAGTTACTTTCGTAATACCATTGGAATACTTTTGTGTTTTCCTAGCTTGGCAAACCATCTTATATATGATGATATATAGTCTGGCCATGGTTCATTGACGTCTCTGTCGTGGGGCGGGATCCACGGTGGTCTTTTAAACTGTCTTCGCATGCTATCGGATAACAAACAACGTGACGTACTCACCGCTACAGATGTCAGTCAACAAGGCAGTCCGCCATACTCTGTCAAAGAAGATGCAAATACATTCCTTTTTTTTAAAATAAACTTAAGTACGGTACCTCTATCTGCTCTTGACTCAAAGAAAAGCCCAAGAAATAATCCAAAGTTGATGCAATAGCCGTTTCAAACGAGCCGCTGTCATGTTTATTCAGTAATATCCCGCCCACCAACAGACTGCTGTCATTGGCCCACCAAACCAATAGGGCGCTGTGATTGGACCACTAAAGATGTCAGTTACGGCCCACGGGGCAGTCTGTCATACACACAGACATACGCTTTGTGGACTAATGCTGCAGTAGTAGCCGGCTGCCATCTTAGTTGGGTCTCCATTCGCCCCCGGTGCATTCATTTCTACTGAGGAAGGTGCTTACCCAGCTAAAAACACATTTTAATAAACCTTTTCACAAAAGCAGACACATGGTATGGCATGATAATTAAAATATAAACATAATTAAACAAAATAAATTTAATTAAAATATAAAATCCCATCAGGTAGGCTAGAAAAGTCAATAGTAATCCCACGTGATCTGTTTTCAATAGTACGCTGGTTGTTGCAACTGTAGGCTGCACAAAAACGTGCATAGTTGCTCACTCTGCATTAACTTTGGAGGATGAGGAGACCCATCCAATATGGCGGCAACGCTGTTACGCTCTCCAGCGCTCAATGGGGCGTCTACGTATTCATGTCTATGGTCATACACTGTCAAAGAAGATGCAACATCCTGCCCACCAAACAGAGCGCTGTGACTGGCACCAGACGTCTGGGTCTGCTTTTGTTCCAATATTACAGACAGTAATGCTGTGCTATGGTCAAGCATTTTTTCACTTTATTACAGAAAAAGAAATATAATCTATTGACACTTTGATAATTAAAGTAACAAAAACAATTTAAATGTTTAATTTATTTTTTCCCATTTAATATACCCTCTGTTTTCCTGTAGGAGTAGCTACCAATACATTTAATAGACTTAAATGCTGTTTTTAAGGGGAAGTATTCCAAGTATTTAGAATACAGTACCAGGATTAGGCAGAGTAACGAAATACGTTACAAAATACATTTTAAAGCAGGTATTCAGTATTCTGTAACTAAATACATTTACAAAGTATTCTCCCCAACACTGTCCACAATGAACATTTCAGATATCTGAAATGTAATTCTTCCTAGGACAAATGACGTCACATTTCCCATTCCTAGGAGGAATTACATTTCAGATTTCCAGAATGTTCATTCTTACTAGGAAGAATTGAATTATGGATGTCTGGAGTACATATCCAATCCACGTATTAAATGTTAAAATGGCCACCTAAACCTTTATTGTTTTTCCTCCTAGCGCAATTGTTATTGATATCTTACAATGTTACTAGTAAAAATACCATTCTGACTAGTAAAGATGGCATTCTTACTAGCAAGAATTTCATTTTCACCATCAAGAATGCTATTTTGACTAGGAATAATCTATTTATAGATATATAAAATATAATTCCAGATAGTATGTGAGCATATTTTATGTCAAAATGGCCACCCAATAACATCTCACCAGCTATCCTGAAAATCTTTTTAGATATCTAAAAATACATTGTTGCTAGTCATAAATGTAATTGCTGATATCTCAAAGTGTTTTTAACTAGTTCAAATATAAATTAAGGATATCCTAAATACAATTGTACTAGTATAAATGTAGATTTGGATATCCAAAATAAAATTGGAGACAGCAAGAAGAGTTTTAATTTGAAAATAAGAGTTTTTACTAGTAATAACTGAATTAGAACATCTAAATCTAAAATGAGAGTTTCTCCTAGGAAGAATTCAGTTTCTCCTATCCACAATGTTCATTCTTGACAGGAAGAATGTAATTGTGGATAGGAGGCGTTATAAACCCAATACACATGAATGGGGAATGTGACGTCATTTGTCCTAGGAAGAATTACATTTCAGATATCTGCGTCGGGATGCTCATACTCGAGGGAGGAACTTATGAGCATAAGATCTATCACTCCGGTGGAGCTGCTACCGATTTTTCTAGCGCCGGCAGCTGATTTGCTGAAAGTTCTGAGACGCAGGAGAAGAGGAAAACGAGCCGGCGCACTTGTTCGCCTCCGCAGATGCAGAATGCGCACACCGTTACCTGGGATCTTCCTCTCTAATGTACGATCACTCAGCAACAAAATGGACAAACTAACAATGCTGATGAGAAGAAATAGGGACTTCTCCTCGTCCAGTATCCTTTGCTTCACTGAAACATGGATTTGTGAGCAGACACCGGACAGTGCACTCCAGCTGGATGGTTTTCATCTCCTCCGCACAGACCGTGTGAGCGTACTCTCTGGGAAAACCAAAGGTGGGGGTGTCTGTTTTTATATTAACAACAGATGGTGTTCTGATGTGACTGTAATCGCCCAGCACTGCTCTCCTGCTTTAGAATGCCTAATCATCAACTGCAAACCCTTTTACTCTCCCCGTGAATTCTCCTCATTCATTCTGGCCGCTGTTTACATCCCGCCGAGCGCTGACACGCAGGCGGCACAGCGCGAACTTGCTGATTTAATTCTGTGCTCGGAGCAAAAACACCCCGACTCCCTGATTATTGCCCTTGGTGACTTTAATAAAGGGAATCTGAGCAAAGAACTGCCAAAATACAGACAATTAATCGACTGCCCGACCAGGGAAAACAACACGCTGGATCAATGTTACACAACAATAAAAGGAGCCTATCAAGCAGTGCCGCGCGCTGCGCTCGGACTATCGGATCACGTCATGATTCATCTGATCCCAAAATACAAGCAGAGACTGACGCCTGCTGCACACTGAAAGCATCAGCGGCACGGAACTGCATCGGAACGGTTTACTCGTGACAATCGCGGCACTCCAGTGCACACCGGGAGAGGCAGCAGCGAAGCGGCTTCACCGCAGCGCTCCTCGCTCGACTCGCGAGATCACAAGATCCCTCGAGACTTCAATGGTCACGGTTTGTTTATGACGTCCGCCATTAAACCAAAAAGAAGGAAATCACGTTTGATATCGCTGTTTGATGTCATATATAATGTTTTTACTGACCACTGCCAGGATTAAAGCCATGAAAAACACACCGCTGCACTTCTCGAATGATGCGGTAGTAAATAAGCCGTGAGGTCACACGTATAGACGTAATCTACATAGACATGAAACCGCATCGCTGTAACAGACTTTTATTTTGAAAATTACCGGGCATTTTACACTGAAACCGAGTGTGATTTCCTGTCTAGCCCCATGTTAACTGCGGAAATTGACGCATCCCAGAAGCGGCACGTGGCAAAAATAGAACCCGATCCTATCTTTAGCGGCGCGGCGTTCCGCTTCTGGGACGCGTCTGGAAATTGCCGCGTCGCGGCTGGTTTGTGACACCCCCATAGACTATAATGGATTCTATTTGAAGCGGCGACGTTCCACTGCCGTTCCGCGCCACTGATGCTTTCAGTGTGCAGTAGCCTTAAAGCTCTCCAAACCTGTGGTCAAGACATCCAAAAGGTGGACTGAACAAGCTGTGGAAGAACTTCGCTCCTGTTTTGAATCAACAGACTGGGATGTGTTTGGTTCAGCCACAGACAGCCTGGATGAGTACACTGACACTGTAACATCTTACATTAAGTACTGCGAGGACAGCATTGTTCCAACACGCACCAGGCTGTGTTTCAACCATGGTTCACAGCTAAACTCAGTCAGCTCAGGAGGGAGAAAGAAACTGCATTCAGAAACAAAGACAATGAGGGCTACAAAAATGCAAAATACAGATTCAGCAGAGAGGTTCATTATGCTAAATCCAGATACTCAGAGAGGCTGAAAGAACAATTCTCAGCTAACGACTCGGGATCTGTTTGGAGGGGGCTTAAGCAGATAACAAACTACAAGCCAAAAACCCCTCAGTCAACAGAAGATCTGCAGTTAGCAAACAGATTTAATGAGTTCTACTGTCGCTTTGATGAGCCTCCATCTAACGAGGACATCACCACCCATCAGCTACATTTACACAACAAGGTCATTCACACCTCCCTGCCCCCAGAAGTCTCCTCACAAAAGCCCCCCCCCCCTCCAACACACCCCTAACAGTCCAGGAAGAGGATGTTAATAGGATTTTCAGGAAGCTAAACACCCACAAGGCACCTGGACCAGACGGCGTGACTCCTTCCACCCTGAGACACTGTGCAGAGGAGCTGAGCCCAGTCTTCACAAGGATCTTCAACACCTCTCTGGACTCATGCCATGTTCCAACTTGCTTCAAATCATCCATTATTGTCCCAGTCCCCAAAAAACCAAAGATCACTGGACTAAAAGACTACAGGCCGGTGGCACTGACATCAGTGGTCATGAAATCCTTTGAGCGCCTGGTCTTGACCCACTTCAAAAAAATCACAACCCCTCTTCTGGAACCCCTGCAGTTTGCCTACAGAGCCAACAGATCTGTAGATGATGCAATCAATCTTGCCCTCCACTTCATCCTACAACACCTGGACTCCCCAGGAACCTACGCAAGGATACTGTTTGTAGACTTCAGCTCAGCATTTAACACAGTCTGCCCAGCTTTCCTTCAGGACAAGCTATCCGTGCTGAACATGCCCGACCCCATCTGCCGGTGGATCACAGACTTTCTAACAGATAGGAGACAGCACGTGAAGCTGGGAAAAAATGTCTCAGACACCCGAATCACCAACATCGGAACCCCCCAAGGCTGCGTCCTCTCTCCTCTACTTTTCTCCCTCTACACTAACAGCTGCACCTCAAATCACCAGATGGTGAAACTGGTCAAGTTTGCCGATGACACCACCCTCATTGGCCTTATCTCAGATGGGGATGAGTCTGCATACAGAGGAGAGGTGGAGCGCCTTGCGTCCTGGTGCAGAAACAACAACCTGGTGCTGAACGAGCAGAAGACAGTGGAGATGATTGTAGACTTCAGGAGAACACCGGCTCCACTGCCCAGCATAACCCTGACAGGCAACCAGATTTCTACAGTGAACTCCTTTCGCTTCCTCGGGTCCACCATCACCCATGACCTCAAGTGGGAGGTGTCCATCAATACCCTCATCAGGAAAGCCCAGCAGAGGATGTTCTTTCTGCGTCAACTGAGGAAGCTCTGCATGCCAGCCATGATGATGATACAGTTCTACACGGCCATCATCGAATCAGTACTCACCTCCTCCATCATTGTGTGGTACGCAGGAGCCACTGCCAGAGACAAAGACTACAACGGGTAGTGCGCTCAGCAGAGAGAGAAATCGGATGCAGCCTTCCATCAGTACATGACCTGTACAACTCTAGGGTTCTGAAACGTGCAGGTCGGATAACAGCTGACCCCTCTCACCCTGGTCATGGACTGTTTGAAACCCTACCTTCAGGGAGGAGGCTCAGGTCCCTACAGACCAGAACCTCACGCCACAAAAACAGCTTCTTCCCATCCGCTGTCAGTCTCCAGAACAACCGATGATCGGCCAGTATAGACAGAAATGTCTTGTGTTCATGGGAATACGCACCCTTACCCCAAAGCGGACCTAACGATCATTATTGATGATCAACCGTATTTGTTAACTTTTGGGGTTGTGAGAAATCTGCCTGTGCATGTTTTGCTGGGTCGAGATATGCCTATGTTACTTGATTTGTTGCAGTCTGTTTGGGGCAACCCTGACACTAAGAGGTTAACAACTGAGCATGAGTTTTCAGGTCCTGTGGTCACCAGGGCCCAGGCACAAACGGGGGTCCAACCTCTCCCTGATTTAGACAACAGTTTGTGTGAGGGGGGTACAAAAGGGCCACGAAAAACAAGAAACCAACGGCGATATGAGAAGCGGCTATGGTTAGAAGAACCTGGTAAAACTGAGTTAGAATGGGATTTACCTGAAAACATCTCAGTGTTACAAAGGGAGGATGAAAGTCTAAGAGCTTTATTTGCTAAGGTCGAGAAAGATCGGAGTAAACTCTGCGGAACTGAACCATTGTTTGTTATGGAGGGAGATATTTTATATAACACTGAAGCCTCTTTTATAAAACGATGCTGCCAATTTGCCGCAACGCCGATGCGGCATCAGGGAGCGTTAGGTCGTTTATAAGAGCTCAGACCGTGGCGGTAATGTTGCGCATTCATGTCCGTTTTATAAAAGATTACGCGATGGCGGCAAAAAGGAGGTATGGGGGCGGTCTCTGCACTGTCGCGGACTTCTGTGTATTTTGGACATAACTTGCTTTTTATTGCAATCGAAACAGCGCTCCTTAAGTTTTTATTTTAACAACCAGCTACAGGTGTGTGTCCTCCACCATCCCTGTGAGCTGTCAGATGATCTGAGCTGCAGATCTAATGGAGAGAAGCTCCTGGAGCACCGCATCGCTCCAGTTAATCATCTCAGCTGGTTCTGTTTACAAACGTGAAACTTAAGCGCGTGTTTACTGTCATTTTTAATAAAGTTCCCGGCCGGAGCGCAGCATTAATTCATCACATGGTCGTGACACCTCCCTCTTTTGCGCCAAGGCTTAATGTGCGTTTATAAGACCGGCGAAGCCGCAATATTACCGCAATATTACTACCAAGCGTGGCGGCACAAATGCCGCAAAATTCCCGCAACGGGATGCCGCCATAGCGCGTTCATAAGAAACACTTTGCAGTAATATTGCACTGATTTGCCGGCATGGTGTGTCTTATAAAAAGGGCTTGAGAATGGGTTTAAGAGATTAGTGGTTCCTTCCAGGTGTAGGCCTCTTATCATGCACTTAGCACACATGGTACCATGAGCAGGACATTTTGGCCAAACATGTACACGGACATTCACACATACTGCAACACATGCCAGGAGTGTCAGAAAACTGCCATTATCCGTAAGTCGGAGAGGGGGTTGTTGCAGCCACTACCTGTTATTTCCACACCATTTCGCCGAATAGCAATGGATATTGTGGGCCCACTTACAAGTAGTGGTAGTGGCCATCAGTATATCCTAGTGGTGTGTGATTATGCCACCCGCTTCCCAGAAGCGTTTCCTCTCCGTACCATCACTGCTCCTGCAGTCCTTCGAGCCTTGGTGCAGTTGTTCTCTCGGGTAGGAATGCCCAATGAGATCATAACGGATCAGGGCACAAACTTTACATCCAAACTGATGTGCCTTTTTTGTGACCAGCTGGACATTAAGGCTATAAAGACCACCCCGTACCACCCACAAACTGATGGACTGGTGGAGAGATTTAATCAGACCTTGAAGAGGATGTTACAGAAGTTTGTGGATGACACCGGGAGGGACTGGGACCGTTGGCTGCCGTTTCTGATGTTCGCCTATAGGGAAGTTCCTCAGGCCTCCACGATTGGGGCGATACCGGGATGAAGCAGAACTCAACTTGCAAGAAGCACAGAGGAACCAGAAGGTCTGGTACGACCGTCATGCTCGACATCGGGAGTTGCAGCCTAACCAAAAGATCCTGCTGCTTCTTCCCTCCTCCAACAATAAGCTTTTAGCTAAGTGGCAAGGTCCCTATGTAGTCACCCGGAAGATGGGTCCTGTTACCTATGAGGTGCACCACCCAGAGAAGAAGAAGACGCACCAGACGTACCATGTCAATCTCTTAAAGGAGTGGAAGGAGTCCCCGCTGCCTAGTGGTGGTGAAGTGTTGATGGTGCAGTCGTTTGACCCGGGAGAGGATGGGGAGCCAGAGACTAATGGCCTGCTGGCATATAGTTCCCCAAAACTGTCACACTTGACAACAGAGCAGAGGGTGCAGATACAGGAAGTCTTCAACAGGGTCCCTTCACTCTTTGCCGCTACACCAAGTCGTACGCACCTTATCCAACATGGCATCCGTTTGAAGGACAGCTCCCCTATCCGCCAACGACCTTACCGAGTTCCCCAGCAAATGGTGGGTAAACTCCAAGAAGAAATCAAGGAGATGTTGGAGCTGGGAGTTATTGAACCGTCCTCATCGGAATGGTGTAGCCCGATGGTCATCTCTTGTCGTCTAGTAGTTTTGCTCGGCTCTGGTCGACTTCATAATAAGGATTTTCATTTCCTACCCACATCTCATCAATCTTCTCAAGGAGCTCCTTTACCTGAGTCTTATCACTCTGGTCCAGGTTGTTCAGGACATGA
Source organism: Aphyosemion australe (assembly GCA_006937985.1). Taxonomy (NCBI): domain Eukaryota; kingdom Metazoa; phylum Chordata; class Actinopteri; order Cyprinodontiformes; family Nothobranchiidae; genus Aphyosemion; species Aphyosemion australe. Next base: position 745,529 of record SSNS01000291.1, on the reverse strand, counting down.
TACCTGTTCTCACACTTGTACACTATCCACTGCAGACCTTCATCACTCTCTGTACGCTCCTCCACAGGCTTCACTCCTAACCAGTCACCTCTGGTAAACAAAACCATTGTGTGTTTCCAGATTTCTTCTGTAAACAGACTCATGTGTTCCTGAACAGATTTTAGATCTGATGGATTGATAGCTGTTGCCAGGACAATAACATAAATGTCCTGGGGGACACAGAGACATGCAGCTCTCTATCTCAAGTTTATCCATCTCGCTGGTGTCCTGAAGGGTGTGATTGTAGAACCATCCAGGAGAATTTACCACCGTCAGTCATCTGCCTGCAAACGCACTGTGACTAACTTCACAGAGTGATGTTCTTCTGCCATTTTTATTAACTTCAAATGCATTTTTTCCAGCAATGGTGTTTCCTGTTGAGCTCTTAGCTGCAAACTGTGCACCAATTATGACTAGTCTCAAATGTTCTGGTGGGTTTGTTCTACCTGCAACAAACAAACAAATAATAATACTGTGTCCAATGCTAATGCACAAATACCTTCAAAGAGAGACACGGATGTTTTTGAGAACTTATATAACTGTAAGCAATAGGGGTGTAACAATATCCAAATCTCACGATACGATGATATTTATACGATATGAATCTCACGATACGATATTTATTGCGATATTGTGGCTATGCTTACAATAATACGACTCACAACATAAAATACTTTGACTGGTATACTCCGTGCTGCGTTCACCGCTGTAGCCTCTATCCTCCAGGTTTGTTTATCTTTGCTGTGTGGGCTGCACGCACTCCCATTGACAAACTGGCCGATGACACAGAAGCAAAGGATCATGGTCTATGTAGTTTACTTTGCTATGCTCTGGTGGAGCAGACTGAAAAGTGTTATTTTTACCTCAAGACGTACTGTACGATATCGTGACAAGACCACAACGATATGGCCATTTTACTACGACGATATCGCGGTATTGCCAATATTGTTACAGCCCTAGTAAGCACACTACGTAGCATCCCTGAAATGGAAGCCAAATATTAAACATGCCTAAGTTTAACCTTAGTTAACCACAATTTTTGTTCATATGATCACTGTCACCAAATGCGATGAGAAATTTGGTGAGCATAGTAACAGTAAGAGTAAAAATTTGCATTCATCAAAACAACCATAAACATTCATGTGTGCAAAACAGACATGCAAACACAAAATTAGAACAATGGACAGAATATGCTTTGAGTCTTGATTGACCTGCACCCAAAGTAATAATATAAATAACATGTATTTAGAGAAATAGCAGTTTAGCTTCTTAACTCTTATCTTAATCTTATTTTGGTAACTGAATTTTTAAATTATTTCTCCAAATGGAAACAGCTGAATAAATATCACCTAACAGTTATTTCTTTTGATGAGGGTTGTACTTCAAGTGATGTTAAAGAGATTTTTAAGTCATTTTGAAGTATAGTGTTCTGCTAGTTATATCTTTAAACCTGCTGCACACTGGAAGCATCAGCATCGCGGAATGGCAGCGGAATGGAAAACCCAGTTGTGCTCACCTGACATCAAAGACTTTGATCCAACCAAAGCCATTGACATCTGGCATGCTGACAGTTTGCGCAGATGCAACAAAAGAAACTGATGCTTACTCAGATTCAGAAAAAGAAATGAGGATGAGGATGTTTGATTCAGAGGGAAGAGATACAGTGAAAAAAATAAATCAAAGTTGCACTTTCTATGTTTACTTTTTTGTGTGTATTGCACTAACTGTGCATTTTTCATGACAGCAGTGTTAATAAAATGACCAGGTCTTCGTTCAGTGGCATTCATAATCTCTTTTTTTACCACAGAAAAAATTGGCTAGTGAAAATTCTGACTGGCTAGTAACTTCAGGAAGTTACTAGCCACTCTGGCTGGTGATCAAAAAAGTTAATTTCGAACCCTGTATATCAGTGGCGGCTCGTCCATAGGGGGCGCTACGGCGCCGCCCCACCAGTCTCAGGAAAAGGAAGAAGAAGATAGGAATACCAAAATATATTTAAAAAGACATAAAATTTAAAATAAACGATCTATACACCATATGGACTGTAAGTGCTGTGTGTAATCTGCATTTAATTGTAGTTTAATAATGTTCATACTTTTAACACGGCCGAATCGTTGACATACTTCCTGTCACGTTTCCACAGCGGCGGAGGGAGGTGAGGCGACAGAATGATCGCCCAAGCCTGAGTGCAGCAGCCAGCCAATTACTGACAAAAAATTCAAACGTATAGCAACGGGAATTCTCGTCATCGATTCGGAAGCCCGAAGGGTGATAGAGCTACCGCCCAAGGCTGGTGTTGTGCAAGGCGAGATCAGCACCTTTCAGATACAGAGTTCGGACACGCCCATAGGCTTCAAGTAACTTCGGCCATGGAGCTCCCAATAGTTGATTCTCTGCGTTTCGGAGTGTTTTTCCTCCGGTAAGTTAATGAAATTACAACATGTTGGCATTGTGAAGCATTAGCTGACTGCCTCGAACCAAAATAAGTCAATTATGATTTTTAATCAGTTTTAGTTAAATAATTGTGTTAACCGGCTAACTGCAGCTAGCTAGCTAGTTATCGGCCGGTCGTTGTGTGTTTAAAAGGGCCTATTTAGCTTCTTCACTTATTCAGCGCAGTTATAAATATCTGTTTAGAGTTTTGTAAAATATTTGGAGGTTTCTGAGTTTAAAATGAATTCTAATGAGACACAATAATGTTCGTGTGTAAAGAGGATTTACCAAACTCTCAACTAGAGAGAAGCTGCTTTTATTCTGAGAGTGCCATGTGAGTTATAGATCAGACAGCAGCATCATTTGGGATATCATCAGTAGCTGTAGAACAGTAACTAAACAGTTCCAGGTCACACTGCTGCCACTGCATTTATGTCCATCAATTTAATGTTCTCAGAGGGACTGATCATGAGTGGTGAGCTGAGCCATGAGCAGGTTGGTGGAACCCGCCGGTCCAGTCAGTGATGGAGTTAAAGCTGGTAAGTGGACTGGTGGAGTGCTGCAGCTGGCTGGGTGATGGGGAGGCCATCAAAATAAAATTCATATT
>SSNS01000291.1:690223-716008 GCA_006937985.1 Aphyosemion australe | reverse complement strand
AAAATATTGAGACAGAGGATCAAACAATATTCATTGCAGTGTTAATTTCGTTGACGAATTATTTTCGGGTTTTTTTTCATGACGAATGAATTTTTGCGGACTAAAACTAAACGAAAACTAAAATATACACGCCAAAAAAGACTAAATTATGACGAATATTGATCGACATTTTCATTGACGAATAAGAAACGACAACAAAAATTGACAGAAACGAAAATCCAATCAGAAAACGGAAAAGATGGGCGACCAGAAAAAAGAACCAATCATCAAATAGAACAGGCGGGACTAAATGAGAAAGGAACCAATCAGAGTCCTGAGCCGGCTGTTGTTTGAAAAAGCTAGCGGTAAGCAAACATAAGATGTTTATGCCAGTAAAAGTTATATCTAAAGGGATAAAATGTCCGCGGCTGGAAGGAAAAGCATCAAATATGACCATTTGAAAAGTATTTGCTTGGTGAGTACACACCCGGGTGTTTCCCTGGTTTTAAAAGTGTTACGGTGTTGTTTGCAGTGAGCGGAGACGGGGCGGGAGTAGTCAGTGGATTCGGGAATGCTGGTGCCACAGCTCAGCGAACCGAACCAAATTCACGCACGGCCAGCGCGCTGCGCATCTTGTTGTCTAATCATTTTTCTTTTCTTGGCGCTGCTACAGCTGATATGATCAGCGTTCAGTGTTCTAGCGGTGTTTTTGAGGAGAAACGTTCAGGTGTCCCACCTTGATAAATCAGTCTAATGAAAACTCTAATAAATACACCTGAAAATAATTCTTACCTTTAGTCTACCTCTTTGTATTATAAGAGTAACACCTTACAATGTTTTGATGGTATGATGTCATTTCTTGTCATATTACTGCACATTATACAGAGTTTTTTTATTTTATTAATAGAGGCACAATTTCAAACTGTCAGTGTTCATTTAGGTATTTTCCAATAATTATTGTTATTAAAACAATTATAAATGTAGAGTTTTATTGATCCAAAATGTAAAATGTGATTTTTACATATTTATTTACAATTTCACATGGGTGTATTTAACATTTCCCTTACACAAGTAAATTATTGCATCAGAAGAAAAATACATGTGTTTTAATTTTAGTCGACTAAAATTAAAACTAATTGGGCAACTAAATTGTGACTAAAATTAAAAAGAATTTTAGTCAAAAGACTAAAACTAAATTAAAATTTCTTGTCAAAATTAACACTGATTCATTGACATTATTATTGTAAACACAAGCTCTTTTAATTTCTAAAAAAATGCTTTTAAATTGTATTTCAATTCAAAACAGGAGAAAAAAATATATATATATGTATATCACTGGCAAAAATAGGACAGACCTTAAAGTACAATACTATTTTAAGTACATTTTGATAATGGTATAATAATAATAATAATAATAATAATAATAATAATAATAATAATAATAATAATTATAATAATAATAATAATGGGTTGATAGAATGTTTGTGCAATTTGATTTGATTTAGCATTATTAGAGACAGAAATGAAGGCAAAAACACATGAAGAGGGATTTCTGATCACTCATGTGATTGTAGTGTTAGTTGTGTTTGGAGCACATAGAAAAGGTTTACATGGTCTTGTAGCCAAGGCTCTGAGCTTTCTTTAGAGATGCAGCTTGACTAGATTGATATTTAGGGCATGCTTGCTGCTAAACTTCAACATCCCCCAATTGGGGGACCCTCGGGCTTAAAGGGTTAAATGCATACATTTTTTTAACGCGTTATTTTTTTCTAATTAATTAATCATTATTAACGCGTTAAATTCCCACCTAATACTTTTATTACTATACATATCCATTATTGCTATTGCTTGCATGTGTTTCCCTATTTTAAGATTTAACTGGATAGTCATAAACTTAAATCATACATACTGTAAACATATAATGCTAAAAGTATTTTTGCAACTAATTGCTTTGATTTAAAAGTAATTAAATTAATGTCAGTTTATTGTTGTAACGTTCCTGTCCCTCTTCAAGTGTTTGACATGACCCAGTACTTGCAAACGTGAAACTACATAAACACACGGTCTTCCATGGTCTTCCTCACATTTGTAAACTCACACTTCTATACGAGCCACAAAAATAAGCTTTTTTGGGGGGATTCACTGTTTGTTGCCAAGAAGTAGGTTTCCATTTTCCTGAATAGTAATTTTTTTCTGTGTCTGGAATATTTCGAGCTAGCCAGGGATTGTAGAACACTGACATGTATTTACATTTCATAACAAAAGCAAAAGAGACAAGACATACCACAAAAACCATGGCAGTGAAGTCACGGTTAGTCATCTGGTACGAATCACATTTGAATTTGATTAAACCGGCTTTCCAACCCATTTCCTACCAACTGTCAACAACTGGCATCTCTGGCCATGTGAGCATATCCCTATGTTCAGCCACAAAGCTTTGTGAATCACCACATATTTTCTAAACATAAGCACTGAGGGAACAAACCAAGACTTGCACTTTCCAGAGAGACATTTTTGGACCAGTCTTGCTCTCTAAAATGTCTTTAAGCAAACTCCAGTTTCAGTATGTTTGCTACAAGACGATCAGCTTTTACTGTATATCCTAACATTAACTCTCAAATAAAAGACAATGGTTTAGTCAGAGGAAAGTCGATAATGCTACCTGATCTTCACACAGATTCTCTATTATTTCCCTCTCTATTGGTGCAGCAGAGAAGATTATAACACAAGCTGGAGGTTTTCGGTTGCGTATGCCTCCACTGTCTTTGAGTTGTTCCACATGCTTTAACATCGGCCCACACAGATTCACATCCCAGAATCTGAGTCCAGGAGAATGAAAATGGCAGGCTTAGGCAACAATAAAGACATGATGAAAGGAGACACAAGAGTGAAAGAGAAGTGAGTGTCTGAAAAAGCTGATTTAGGAGACGAGTTTCCAGATAAAGCTCTGCTTAGAGAGACCTCAGAACAAAAATGCACAAATGAATTGTTGAACAGTTCTATACTCTGTGTCCTGCCTTTAGCTTTACCAAACATACTCAGTCATTTTAAAGTTATCATGTTTGTAGTCCTGTTACATCTTTTGATTATCAGAGCTTTTAACAGAGAGTTCACAGCCACTCTCTGTTTACTGGAGATTCAAGTCCAGTTTTGTCTGTTTTTCAAAACAATGGCTTAAAATGTTGGCGAGGAATCAAAGAATGAAGTGTGTGATTTGGAGAATGGTACACACTCTAGAGATTTCTGCATAAGTCACTTGATTTTCCTGGAAGTAACTCTAAATCCTATTCAGCCAGGCCCGACATATATTTTTTGAATTTGTGTCCAAATGAGAAGTTGGACAGGGCCCAGCTGCTATCTTCATCAGGATTTAATGGCTCTGTGCTTGACAGTTTTAAGGTGCAGGAGGACAATCTTCTCATTAAACAAGATTCATTGTTCCAGCCAGCCCAGATGGCACTTCATGCTTTCACTGCTGGTATCTTACGTCCTAAAAGTAAAATGTTTTTTTTTTCATACTGGTTTTCTTTCAGGGTGTGGAGTCTATTATAAAGTTTCGGTAAATGAGATGCACAAACACTAACTGTCATATTTACATTCACAAAAACGTTCTGATGCCACAAACCAGAGCTATGTATTCTATTAAACTAGACATTCAAAACTGAAAAATGTTGGTCTGGTAATTAAACAACGCAGCGTCACTTCTGCTTCCGAAGTGACGCTGCGTTAACGGCTTAGCTCAGACGAAGGCCACAGCGATGGCCGAAACGTCAGCAGAATAAGGTAATAAGATCTCCTATCTGTGTTTTAAAAGAACCAAAGTTAAAGGAATACAGTAGATACACAGAATGAAAGTACCAAAGATGAGTGTCCAACCCTGATTTAAGGTATTATAACTAAAGCTTCATGGAGTATGAAGCATAAGTGTGTTAGGATTCTGGAAGGTACTACTACTTTTTTGTGATTTTTTTACTTGTACTGCTTCCTGTGAAGTCGTCTGTAAGTTTCAACATCCTCATGACCAACCTGTCTCTATATGGAGCCCCAACCAAACTCTTACCTGGATAATCACTCACCTGCCTACTCTATCTCCTCCCTTCCTTCACCTGGGATGCAGGGACCCTTCTCTAACTCTCTGCACCTGAAACAAAGTAATCTATTGAAGCTAAATAATCTCATTAACACGTGTTTCATATTTATGCTGTAAAACAAAACTCATGAATTAAAAGAAGATATACCTTATGGTTGAAAGCGACTTTGACAACAAAACTTTTCTTCATCTCAAATATTTAGCAAATGAATGTTATTTGTAAAGCTCCCATAATAACATAATAGAGGCAGTACAGCAAACCTTTTCAATGATCTCAAAACTGAAAACAACTGGAAAAGCTGTTATGGTTCCTCACAACTAATAAATGGCTCCAAACTGTTGAACAATGATTGAGAAGTCGACATATATGAGCAAGCTCACTGAAAGGAAGGTTTTTTTGGCATTAAAATGTTTGGTGATCGTGTCTTTTTGTCACAATAGAAAATCCTAAAAAAATATTTAATGTTTGCTTGAAAAATTTCCTACAAAACAGTGAGAACCCTCCTGAGTTACTCAGCCATTTGTTTAACTGTGTTGTATTCAGAGGTTTTAAAAACTTGAAGAGCTTATGAAACCAGCACACTTTCATCAGGTTGTCATTGGCTTCAGGATAGAAATCTACCATCCTGACACAGCATAATTTGTTTCAGAAAATATTTGACACTTGGTGAGATTCCGTATCTTTCAGACCTCTGTTGGCTTTGCTATAAATTGCTTTTTGTGAGACAAGCCCCAAGCTCCATTACCCTCGGTGGAAAACCATCTAATGCAGGGAGTTGTCACCTTGAGGCTGATGCGTTCTCTCGACTGACTGACTGACAGCATTCCCGCTCTCTGTCTCTCTGCCTCTCTTTATCTCCGGCTTCTATCTCCCCCAGCTGCTCACTGTGCAGTCTGTTGAGATCATACTGCTCGTGCAAGCGTTTGTGATTTTCAATCGATTTCAAGAACAGCTCCTCTCAGTGGTATCAGCCTGTCAGTCTTCAGGACACCCACTGCTGGAGGGAGAGGAAGATGCATCTGAATCCATTAGGCACACACGCAGATAAAACTCACTATTTACATAAGTCTGAGTAACACCCCATGACCACAACAGAACCATCACCTATTTCAAAGCATGGGCGGGCTTTGCTGTAAGCTTGAAAGGCAGCTAAAAGTGTTGACCAAGTGTTTGCTTTATGGAAATGAATTTTATTTTGGCCACAAAATCCTTGATTGTGAGGAAGTTGCAGCAGTGTCCAGCTCAGTGTCATTCTGTGATTATATGTTTCTGCATTATGATGACACACCATGTAAATAACACAGTAACACTTCATGCATTAAACAAACCTTTCATTTCTGACCAGCTTCACAAGAGAGCCTGATGGGACCAGGAAACAGTTTGTTGAAACTGATGGGAGCTATTGATCACTGAAAATAAAGACAAACTGAATGAGAAATTCTTTATTTTTGAATTTTAATCATAAAATTAAAAAGAGCAGTGTATAATGTTGCCTTGAATAAAAGGCTCATAAACCTTATCTAAAGTTGTGAACATGAATTTTTTACCTGATAGTTTTTGAACACCCTGAATGGAGAGCAGAGATCATTTTTGACCTGATTGAAAAGCTAACGGCTAGTCACAATGGGGCCAAGGCAAGACTGATTTAAAACGGCTCCAACTGAAGGAATCCATAAAGATTCATGTAAACATTATTTATTGAGCGTTTCACTGCTGTCAGGTTAGAATATCTTACTTGCATCAACTCTAGCTAGCTGTAGCAAATTCTGTTATTAATTTGTAGAGTTTGCAGTAGATCACATTTTTCTCTAAATAACTATTAAGTGAAATTGACAGGTTTAGCTAGTCATCATAAGTTACAGCTGAAACAAATGAATATAGAGACTCATGCTAATGCATTGTCATCACTTTATGCTCATATAGTTAGAACCAATCTAATGTCAGCAGATCAAGCTAACTGTAGTATTATAATTTTAGCATGACGCCCTTACCGCTGGAGTTTCTTAATATTTTTGAAATGTTTATGTAATGCTGAACTCATAGTTTTTAAATAGAAACAGACATCAGCTCTGACCAGACTGATCACAATGAGACTAAACACAAGGTGGATTTTTGTCGTCATAAAACAAATCTCAAAAATTTCACAGAAATTCATTCAGGCAATATTTTACACCACATCAATTTTTGTTCATTTAAGTAATTTATTCATTTAAATTTACCAGTTTATTTATTTTTGTTAATGTAAGTAATTATTTTCCAAAATAAATGTCTGATAAATCTAAAGCTTGTGNGTCCTTGTCTCTTTGTCCCTTGCTCATCAGCCCCCCCACCCCACCCCCCGACACATGCCGGCCTAACACTAATCCCACCCAGGACTGATCACACACGGAGTGCCTAACTTGACCCACAACCACTGACACTGAGCCCTGCTGTGCTGCTGAATCCACTTGAATCGTTTGCTCACCTTGAGAATGAAGTACACACACAAACACACACACACATACAAATACATACCTGCATGAAGCTCATTGAATATTCATGTCCTGGCTGAGTGGGTGGGGCAAACGAGTCTTTTCATGGCAGGGCTTAATTATGGGGTTGTGGAGCTCCTGGGACATTTTGAGCACCATCAAAGTTTCATATGACGTATAGGGAGTCTAAGGCCCAATCCCAATACTCGCACTGCGCCCTACGCCCTTCTGTGAAGTGCACTTAGAGGAGGTGTGCAGTAAGGCTTCTAGTGCGTAGTACACAAGTGTACCGATTGGAACAGGGAGCATTGCGTCATCGACCGTGACACATGCTGGGATGTCGGTCGCTGTTTGTGCTACTTTTATAAAAATCTTTATTAACAACTTTCAAACAAACAATTATTTGACAACATTTAAATACATTGCTGTCCACATTAAATCTTACTCTAAAACATTCAGAGCATGAATAAATATCATTAATTGTCTTAAAATGAACTTCTTTCTCTTGAAAATACATACTTACACACTAGCACCGGGTCGGCTCCGATCGGTCGGCCTCAGTTGGCCCCGGCCCCGCCAGGTTGTTTACACACGTCTTCCACACAGCAATGGATTGTGGGTAATACCCTTGCCCAAAGTCTGCATCGATGTGGACTTGGGCAAAGTGCGGATTAAGGGTGCAAAAGGGGCGTGGTCGCCTTCCGAACTTGAGAATTGGGACACCCTACGCACTCTCACCCCTGGTCGGTAACACGCAATTGAAGGGCGCAAGGGTGGAAGTGTGAGTATTGGAATTGGGCCCAAGTCTCCTCCCCCACCGGTTGGCTCATGGGTCTCCTGAACAAAAAATAATAATAATGAAAGGAAGTGAACGGGGCTATAAAAGTTATTTTCTGGTCTGCTTTGCCTTACATCCTGATTCACACATATGTTGATCTCCCTTCCCCCTCACATCAGGAACATAAACTCACTTATTCAATTCAAAAACCAGCTCAAAACTCACCTCTTCAAAACCACTTATCCACTATAAATTTTAGAGTGCCTTGTTTATTTTTTGCTTGTTTTGATTCCTTGTTTTATGTCGTACTTAGGTCTTCTTGTGTTTTATTTGATGATTTTGTTTTTATCCTGTACAGTGACCTTGAGTGTTTAGAAAGGCGCTTTTAAATAAAATGCATTATTATTATTATTATTANGTGAGTTACTATGACCCGTTAACGATCGTTTTTTATTACATTGATATGCAAATTAAACGGCGAATTTCGGCGCTAATATAACATGGTTAATTTGATGTTAAAGTGCTAGCCAAATTCAAAATGTTATTTGAGTCAGAGCTAGCACAATCCCCTCCTTTATATTGTGTTCTGTTAGTTAGCATAAAGCTATAAGCTGCCAGTTAATGAAGCAACAAGCTGCCAGGTCTGTGTTTTCATTATTCTAGCCTCAGCCTGCTGGCTGGTTTGAGTGTGGATTTCTGATTAAAACATACAATCCTAGCTCCAAAACAGCAGAAAAATAAAATGTTCAACACAGTGCAGCCTCCTCTATTAAATATTTCATTTTATTTACAGCTATTATGCATGTAGCACATGCATGCCATATGGCCAACATGTGTGGTTTTGATGTTTTTTCAAATGAATCTCATGTTGCAGAGTTCAAGTTCATCACAAACCATGCCTCTCTACAATCAAGGTTTCTGTCACAGCTCGACTTCCTCTCTGAAAGCCATCAGGACAGCAGGACATGAAGCTGAGGGACACAGTCGTCACACTGACAGTAAGAACTTTTAAATTGTTTAATTATAAAGTGTATATGCATCACATTAGTAAAATATTTATATGCTGCATCATGTTAAAGCTTCACTTCCTGCACATGTGAGTAGTGCTTCTACTGAAAGGACCCTGTCATTTTATCATGTTTTGTCCCACTGTGAGAAATGGATTATTTTTTATATTATTTGAAGATCATAACCTCCAGTCCATAAGGTAGTTTTAATGTCATTATGTAGATGCTGGTGTCACATGCTGACTGGTTAGTTTTTTTGTCTTTGATCACTTTTGCTGTGCTACTGAAAATTTAAGTTCAAATATCTCTTTTCTTTATTTTGAAGGATGCCCCTGATGCTTGGAGGGAAGCGCTCATCAAAGAACTCGGCGTTTCTCTGAATTAAAATCTTGACGTTGTGGTTCAGGAGTACATGGTGAGTGTTTCATGAGTGGATTGTAGCAAAATAAACAAATAGTGTAGCTTTGTAACTTTCCAAAATACATACACTTAACCATGTGATCCTACTGGACCAGCCCCGGCGTCAGGGGGTCAATTAGAGGGGCATTGCCCCCCCAGCCGTACCTCCTTGCCCCCCCACTGGCTGTCAGAGTGGTCATTTTTTTTTTTTCCCAGCTGAATTTTTTTGGGAGGAGTCACAATTTGTTTTGTGTGTAACATTGTTTTAATTCATATTCAGCTAACTGAAATGAATAAAATTTAAAATACAAAATAAATATTTTAAGATACGCCTCGGCTTGTGTCATGTGACGCATGCGCGCGCTGCCACGAGTGACGCACCGACGTCTGTTTGCGTTAGGAAACGGTTATCACGAAAAACGAATATCACGACACAAACAATGGATATAAGGAAATTCTTCCGATCGCCACCACCACAAAGTAAAAGTAAAACGGCACTAGCAACAGCTGAGCAGGAGGAGAGCCATATTCCCACAGCTGAGAAGAAGCCAGCAGCCGGTGAGCAGCCACAGCTAACTAGCGTTAGCAACACAGAGGCGCAACTTCCCCCAATGGAGCCGGAGCATGCAGATTATAGCGCCAATCCCAGCTGCAGCAGCGGGCTCTCCCAAACCCGAGGTCATGGTCACAGTGGTCCTCCGGATGATTTAGGTGAGGACAAGCCCGCCCAGATTATTTTGAAGAAGTTTCCCTCTCGCCTTTTCAAGGGTCAGAAACGCTCGTTTGTTGCCCTGTGGTACAACCATAGAGACTGGTTAGAATATAGTGTTAAAGCTGATGCTGCATTTTGTTTTCCATGTCGAAAGTTTGGGACTGTAGAGTCTGTGTTCACGAAAACTGGCTATTGTGACTGGAAACACGCAGCAGAGAGAGGATTGCGCAAGCATCAAGAGTGTAAAGAACACATGGAAAGTGTGGCAAAGTGGCGAGAGAAAATGAAGAGGGCTGATTCAGGACTGGAGATTTCTACCCTTGTGAATGAAGGCCAACTAGCCAGAAATCGGTACTACATAGGTGCCATTATCGACATGTTACAGTTCTTGGCCATAAACCGATTGCCTCTCAGAGGGAGTGTGGAAGCATTTAACTCTCAAGGTGATGCAAGCTGTGGTCTTTTTTTNCATTTTAGACGAAACCAGTGCCGTGTTTCAGATCAAGTCAACCTTTCGTTTATAGAAACACGAAAAAGTTCCAATGAGCCGATTTGATTTTAGATGTCACTAATGGCACTTACACACTAGCACCGGGTCGGCTCCGATCGGTCGGCCTCAGTCGGCCCCGGCCCCGCCAGGTTGTTTACACACGTCTTCCAGGACACCCTTTGGAATGCGGACGTGATAGGCGGTCTCAGAAATGCGCGCGAAAATTTGGCGCGAATATATCAGTGATGTGGGCGGGTCAAAGGAGTGCGGAGAAGTCTGCCCGGTGTCTGCGCTCATCACAGCAGACGGGAACAGAGAAACGGCTGGGTGGGTCACCGCGAAGTCCGCGGTCTCTTCCTTATTAAACAAAAAGCTGCGTGGCAGCAGTGTGTATGTGTGTGTGTGTGCGCGCGCGCTGCGCTCATCACAGCAGACAGGAACAGAGAAACGGCTGGGTGGGTCAAAGGAGCGCGGATAATTCTGCGGTCTCTTCCTTATTAAACAAAAAGCTGCGTGGCGTCAGTGTGTGTGTGTGTGTGTGTGTGTGCGCGCGCTGCGCTCATCACAGCAGACGGAAACAGATAAAACAGCTTCAGTCAGAGGCTTGTTAACTCCTCCGCATTCAGAGTGATAATGAAGCGCGCATGGGGGAAGCCCCCGCTGGCGGATTCTATCCGCTAATCGGAGGTTCCCCCTAAAGGTAGGCGTGAATTTGAGCCGACCAATGAGTCGGCAGTGGGTGTGTTGGCCCGGTTTTGACAAAAAGCAGACCACCTTCAGATGAGGGCCGAAAACACGTACGGTTCAGCCCCAAAAATCCCCGGGCCACCCGGATGTGAAAGGAACATACCCAATCCCGCCCGGTCCGAGCCGGTGCTAGTGTGTAAGTGCAAAAGGTACTTGACCCTATTGCTCCGCCTTCTTCTCAAACTTCCCACACAGCAATGGATTGTGGGTAATACCCTTGCCCAAAGTCTGCATCGATGTGGACTTGGGCAAAGTGCGGATTAAGGGTGCAAAAGGGGCGTGGTCGCCTTCCAAACTTGAGAATTGGGACACCCTACGCACTCTCACCCCTGGCCGGTAACACGCAATTGAAGGGCGCAAGGGTGGAAGTGTGAGTATTGGAATTGGGCCCAAGTCTCCTCCCCCACCAGTTGGCTCATGGGTCTCCTGAACAAAAAATAATAATAATGAAAGGAAGTGAACGGGGCTATAAAAGTTATTTTCTGGTCTGCTTTGCCTTACGTCCTGATTCACACATATGTTGTACTTGAATTTAAATGATAAATAATTGTGTGTTTAGACTATGTCTGTCACGTACTTTGACATATATTTGCTTGTAAAAATTCATAAATAAAAAAACTACAAATCAGATGTCACAGCAGAATCTCTGCTTCTTCAGTGAAGCTGCTACTTACCACTTCAAGGGTGTGATTTCCAACACTGCTTGACCTTGTCCTATTTTAGAGCATTATATATAATATTTTATATGGGCTATACTCATGAAATGTTTGGTTGAAATAATCTCTTCCATTAATGAGTTCAGTTAAACAATTCTACCATGTTTTGATGTAAATTAGAGGTTACATTAAAGGTTGGAATTCTTGTTGTTATTTAATGTTATTTATAGGAAACATTTTTATTCCATAATTTAACCAGGTGAAAGACTCATTAAGAAATTTAATCTCATTTGCAAGAGTGACCTGGTCCAGAAAGGCAGCATGAGAACAATACAGGGAGTTTCACGTATGGAATAGAATGGAATAGAATAGACTTTATTAATCCCACAGTAGGGAAATTCACTCGTTACAGCAGCACATACACTTAGAGTAAAGAAGAAAGATAATAACAAAGTACAGTTAAACACACATAAGCAGTAAGCTATGATTGAAACCTAAAAACAACAAATAAAAATAGAAAATTGGGTTTCCAAGAATACGTAGCATAAGGTGTCACAGACATACTAATGTACATCTGGGTATTGAACACATACTGAATATAGCACTGATGCTAGCGTCTAACAGGATAATACCAGTAACAGTTAAACTGTGGAGTGCTAACCTCTGTCTCGGTCAGAGCTGCCTACACCCCAGCAGACCACAGCAGAATGAATAACAGGGCCAACAACAGAGTGATAAAAGGATTTTAGCAGCTGGGAGTTAACTCTGAAGGACCTCAGCCTCCTCATGAGATGGAGGCGGCTTTGGCCCTTCTTATACAGAGCATCTGTGTTGTGGGACCAGTTCAGTTTACTGTTGAGGTGAACACCCAGGTACTTAAAGGTGTCCACCACCTCAATGTCTGCTCCCTGGATGTTTACTGGTGAGTGAGGAGGAGTGTTTCTCTGGAAGTCAATCACCATTTCCTTTGTTTTACTGGTGTTCAAGCGAAGGTGGTTACGCTCACACCAGTCCACAAAGTCCATGATGACTGACCTGTACTCCTGGTCGTCCCCCTCAGACACACAGCCGACGATGGCCGAGTCATCAGAGAACTTCTGGAGGTGACAGCTGCTGGTGTTGTAGGTGAAGTCCGAGGTGTAGCAGGTGAAGAGAAAGGGTGAGAGCACTGTACCCTGTGGAGCTCCAGTACTGCACAGAACCTCCTCAGACATACAGTTGTGCAGCCTCACTTACTTTGCCCTGTTGGTGAGGTAGTTGATGGTCCATGCAGTCAGATGTCCATCTACTCCTGCTCCCCTCATCTTCTGCTGCAGCAAAGATGGCTGGATGGTGTTGAAAGCACTTGAGAAGTCAATAAACATGACTCTCACAATGCTTTTTTGCATCTCGAGGTGAGTCAGCACCCGGTGCTGCAAGTAGATGAGGACGTCCTCCACCCCCATGTTTGGTTTATATGCAAACTGCAGTGGGTCTATTTCTGGGGTCACCACGGAGCGTAGGTGGGTGAGGATGAGTCTCTCCATGGTCTTCATCAGGTGGGAGGTTAAGGCGACTGTCTGTAGTGCTCTGGTTCCCTGTGATGTGATTCACATGTTACAACAAAAGCACATAAAATAAAGAAAACAGCTGAGTCACAAAATCTTTCATCAAAACAGGTTTGGGATCATTCAGTAAAGCAGCTACATGTGCAGCTCATCGCCTCCTATTGGCATTATGGGAAACACTCGACACACATCATTTAACCCCCCAAGCGGCTGAAGCTCCTGTCTGTGTTTGCAGCTTTAAGCACATTAGTGTTGCGACTGGGAAGTGCTCACACTGAAAATGGCTGTGCAGTTATTGAGCAAATTTAAATTTTTTAAGTTCACTTTCTTTACTCAACGGCTACAGCGGAACGCATCAAGTTATTCATCCAAACTGTAGAAATGCTGCTGATGTCACCTGTTGACTCCAAATATTTCTCTTCTGTTTATTTGTCTCTGAGTTGCATCAGCAACAATCTTCTGGAACTATTTGGGGAAAAGGGCAATTTTTAAACTAAAAAACTGAAATGTTTTTCCTACTTGATATGAGATCTCAGCTATTTTCTATTTCTCAGAGGGTGACAGGTTTAGACTGCAGGCAGATCAGATTCTCACTCTCTCTTCAACTTCAAGAGTATCATCCTGTAAATGGAGTCGATGTGGTTTTCAACTGGCTTGATAAAAGAAAATAGTTTTCTGTGAAAATAAACAGTGTGTGTTTTCTACTGCAGCCTGTATATACTGTTTAGGACTACTGGGACCTTCACAGACCAGCAACTTTAACCCAAAGCATCTCAAATAGTGTGATGGATCAGTGTTCTCATGCAAAGCAGTGAAGCCAATGAGCCTGAAATTCAGTCATACCCAGTTAACTTCCTTGTGTTCTTAGAGTTGCTGCAGATTTACTGAATCTGATGAAGCTGCATTTGGATCTTCCAGTCATCTGCTGTACATTTATCTATCTGTGCATGATTTATTAAGCCCAAGCTTTAAAATGTGTTCAGGCATTAAACTTAACTTTGACATAAATAAAGCATCGCCTCATAGTACATTGTTCATAGTGTTTTTGAGCAATTTGTGAAGAAAAGATTGAGATTAAGGGACTTTTCTACATTTTTGTGCTTGTATTTATTCAGTTACACACTAGATAATGTTTGATGTGTTCACACCCAAATGTGGTCATTAGTCAGAAATGACCAAAGAAACAAGAGCTGTTTAAGAAATGAAAGCATAATTCATTAGGTACCACTGCTGTCATGAAATGGTGGTTGTAGGAGGACCCAAAATGCATGAATATCCAGGAGGCAGCCAGGTAGAGTTGAAAAGATGAAAATGTTTATTTTACAGCAGTGGTCTGGAGCAGGAACAAAAATCATCAGGTGCAAACACAGGGAGGCAGTCAGGAAATGCAGGGATGTAACAGCCGCTAGTAATGGCTGGTAACACACACAGATAAACACAAGGAACCGACAGTGAACACTGGAAAGGGCTTGGTTTAAATACACTGAGGTAGTGATGAGGAAACAGGGAACAGGTGTGTTGATTACTGAACTGTTGCAGGTGTGACTGGTTAATGGGGCACTGGGGGAAAACACTGAAAGAACAGAACTGTGGGAACTGGGAGGCAGAACGCAAACAGGACGAAACCAAATATGACAGCTAAAGACACAAATAACCTAACTAAATACCACACAACTAAAAACTAAAGGTCTGGAATAATATACTAGATGACTAAAAGTAAAACCTGACATTATAGGAAACAGAACACAATAGAGAACATAACTAGAAAGCTTGAAGGGCTGGGAGAATGAACTAAACCATGAACAGGGAATGACTAAGGATAAAACGTTAATCAAATGGGAACTATATGAAAAGGGGAAAATGATGAAGGACTGGAGCAAAGGAGTGGCTAAAAGGTGACTACATGGGACAGGTAACATCTGAGAGAACACAGGGGTCAAGGGTGAAGGACACACAAGGAGGAGAACTAAAATGAGTGCTGGGGAGACAAGGGAGGGGGGATATGGAAGAGACTGGGGAGACAAGGACACAGGACATGACAACTGCTTTACATTAAGAAACTATGCTTTGCTTACTGTTTGTAGGTATATCAGAAATTGAGTCACACCTCATCACCTTCACATAATCACGGTTGGTTTAAAACATAAAATCACTCGCTACTAAACTTTTTAGAAAATATTACTTTTGGATATTCAGCAACAAATTAATGGAGGTCGCCACCTTGAAAACAACAATATGAGACACATTTTTATTTTCAGTGAGAAAAATGTAAAAATTATTTACTGAGAGCATGTGAGACTTAACATATATACTACAGCCAACCACTAGAGGGAGCATTGGCCCATTTGGATTCATCCATGCTCAATGCCAATACTCGCACTTGCACCCTTCAATTGTCGGCCAGGGGTGCGAGTGCGCAGGGTGTCCCGATTCTCAAGTGCGGATGTTGACCATGCCCATTTTGCACCCTTAATCCGCACTTCGTCCAAGTCCACATCAATGCGGACTTTGGGCAAGGGTATTACCAACAATCCATTACTACTTGGGAAATTTGAGAAGGCCCAATCCCAAAACTCACGCTTGCACCCTTGCGCTGTTCAATTGCGCGTTCCCGGCCAGGGGTGCGAGTGCGTAGGGTGTTCCAATTCCCATGTACAGAAGTTGACCACGCCCATTTTGCACCCTTAATCTGCACTTTTTGATCTGTTTTTCCTGAATTCTTATTTTATCTTCTTGTAGTTTTTTATGTCAGATTCAGCTGCTGTCTGTGTTAGTAACACAGTGGTACAATCAAGTTGATGAGAAGAAAATAAAGACATTTTTCTCTCAAAATTATATTTCAAAATAGTCATTTTAAGTTGTATTGGAGCCTGGATGACTGATTTAAAATGGTTTTTTATTCATTGGCTTGTTAATATATTTTTGTGCAGTGCTAATAGTCAAAAACATCCCTTTCTATCCCAACTCCTTGGACTTCACACACACACACACACACACACACACCTTGAATTCTAAAATAGTTTCACTTATCGACAAATTGAAGCTTTGATTAAAACACATCAGCTGTCTCAGCCTGCAGCAGTGATGACATCAAAAGAGCTGCCATGCTAGAGAGAGAAGGGAGAACAACCAGTAAAACCATCCAGTGTGTGGAGGAGCTGTGGGTTTAACAGGGTTTGGTTAACATTTCATAAACATAGATTTTTGGGTAGATTCTTTTTGGTCTGTTGCATANTTGATTAATGTCTTTATCTTCAGTGTGCATATCTATATAATATATATTTGATGAACCCGCCCCAAACCGCACCGCACTGAATTAATAATTTATTGACCCAACCCGACCCGCGGGTTGGAAGACAACCTGCGCATCACTAATACTGACGGTTTTAGACTGAATTTTTACTTTTGAAAGAAAAAGCACCAAAATGCAAAAATAATGACTACACATGTCTACAACACTATTAGACAATCATTCAGTGCTTCCATCGGCTTTACCGTGGTGCTGCACCGCGGCTGGATTTCAAGCGCCACGCCTACAAAATGCCCCCCTCCACACACACACACAGACAGTACGCCTTCACCCTGGTTAACTAACATTATGGCTGGAAACATTTCTGGGGGAAACACTGTCATTTATACAGTTTATCAGCAAACTGTTGGACGTGCCCGGAAAACCTCACCAGGGAGGCGTCCAGGAGGCGACCTAACCAGATGCCCGAGCCACCTCAACTGGCTCCTCTCAATGTGGAGGAGCAGCGGGTCTACTCCGAGTAGGGATGGGTACCGGAACCGGTACTTTTTAAGGCACCGACCGAATTCCGTCGAACCGACCGAGTACCGATTCACGTGACAAGAAACGGTGCCTTGTTTCGGTACCTGACCTAACGAGAACTTGCGAGACAGCAATTTGCCAAAATAGACAGCAGCGCCGGTGTTATGTCGATATGTGTTCCCCCCTCGAGAAGTGTTTCACCGGTGATTGAGCGGAAAGTCGCTAGTCGCTGCAGGCAAGCTGTAAACAGAGCAAGCAGCATGGCACAGAGGAAGAGCTCTAAAGTTTGGGTCCACTTTACTAAATGGGATGGCTATCTGGGTGATGAAGAAACCAGCAACAATGATATAAGTGAGGCATCATTGTCTTAATCTGCTCCAGTAGGTAAATAAACTGTTTAACATAACATTATCTTGATATTTTAGCTCCTGTTCCGCTAATGGTGCGTTCGCTTTCTCCTCGGAACTTGGAAATTTCGACTAGGAGAAAGCGAACGCGCTATAAAGTTTGGCTTCACTTCACTAAATGCAGTGGGTGGTTGGGTGATGATGAAACCAGCGACAACGATCTAAGTGAGGCATCATCATCTTAATCTGCTCCAGCAGCAAAATAAACGTTTGTGTTTAAGATAGTGTTAGCTTGATATTTTAGCTATCATTAACATTGCTAATGGTGCGTTCACTTCCTCCTCGCAAATTCCGACTTCCGAGTAGGAAAAATCAACTGTTTGAAAAAGAACGGCAAAATGAATGAAGATACACAGTAAATTTAGTTCACAGCAGTTTCTAATACTACAAGGACGCACCATCACACAATTTGTCCAGAGGGGAAAGGAGAGGAATAGGAGCACATGGAGCTGGGTTTTAGTTTCTGCATCATTTAGAAACAGTTGTGGTTAAAGGTTTTCATATTGAAGAATTTTGTACAACACTACGATGACAAAATACAAACAGTTGTATGTTATTTATTGTGATGTTTATCAAATATGGTTATATATTGAGAAAAAATAAATTTTTAATTAAAAATGAGATTTAAATAATTATTAAACACTCAAAAGTATCGAAAATAGGTACCGTGAAGTACCGGTATCGATTCATAGGTACCGGGAATTGGTACCGTATCGATTCAAATGTCAAAGGTACCCATCCCTAGTTGCATAAAAACATTCTTAACTTCTTATGATTTAGAAGCTTGATAGTTAAAACAATAGCTACGTTTAAATGGGCACAAGTAATTGGAATGAACGCCCTATCGGATCAAAAATGCGTCATGTAAACATGTCAATCGGAATATTCTGATCCGATTCGGCCTGATCCGAATGAAATTTCATTCAGATTGAGAGAGGTGGTTTTGTCCGATCGTCAATCCGATTGACGTCCATGTACACAGCCATTCAGATTGTTGGAGTAAAATAATGCCCACTGCGCATGTGTGCAACTTCAGCGTGCCCTCTTTCCGCCTCTGCGCATGCTCAGGACAGATCGAAAACATGGTGGGCGGTAAACAGAAGTGGTCTGTTGCAGACGCTATTTTTTACTGGAAATACTACGGGAGTTCAATATTACTGAACGTCTCGATGGCCGAAAGGCTAAAAATGCCGAGTTATACACTCAAGTGCATCTAAAGATGCAGGAAGTAGGAATTCACCGAAGCTAGAGAATAAGCAAATAAAATGCAAGGGAAAAGACGTGCGGACAAGATGGCGTTTGTTTACAATTTTTCTTCCGGGAAAGACAAGTCTGCGCATACGCAAGCTATGGTGCGTGCATCGTGGCATGATCGGATCATTCCAGTTAGTGTCCATGTAAACAGAGATTTGGGATTTCATATAGGGGAAACTTGGCTCATGTAAACGTAGCTATTGAAAGTTTATTCCTTTGCTCAAAAAGAACCACTTACATTATATACTGCATATGGTTTTCTTTGGGGGCGACAGTGAAGGAGGAGTTAAGGACCCTCCATGTAACTGGAGAGTTGCAGGTTTGCACCCTGCTCAGTCTGTCGTAGGCATTGTGTCCTTGGACAAGGGACTCTTCAGAGGGACTGGTGGCAGAGGCAGACTAGTAATGTGTGAGTTCTGGAAAGTCCCAGAACAGCGTGGTCCAGGTCATTGTGCCCCTCCCCGTACACACACACACGCATACATATATATATATATATATACACTGCTCACAAAAATTAAAGGAACACTTTTTTTATTGGGCCTGGCATGAAATCAATTAAACCTGTCTGATAATTTTCTGGTTGATGAAGCAGCTGAGGGCGTTGTTAATCACTTTCAGCTGTATTGGTGTTCATGGACTTAACGACAGGTGCACTAAAGTGGCAACAATTACAAAACCCTCAAAACAGGACTGGTTTAACATGTGGAGGTCATTTCAAGTTTCTCCCTCTTGATCTTTTTTGGCTGGTTTTCCACTCGTGCTAGTTTTGGCTTGAGTAATTATCTCTACTGGCAGCATGAGGCGATTCCTTAACTCTACAGAAGTTGCACAGGTTGTCCAACTTCTCCAGGATGGCACATCCACACGTGCTGCAGCAAGAAGGTTTAATGTGTCTCCCAGCACAATCTCCAGAACATGGAGGAGATTTCAGGAGACTGGCGGTTATTCTCGGAGAGCTGGACAGGGCCGTAGAAGGTCCACAACCCATCAGCAGGACCGATACCTGCTCCTTTGTGCAAGGCGGAACAGGCTGAGCACTGCTCGTGCCCTACAGAATGACCTCCAGAGGGCCACTGGTGTGAATGTCTCTACCCAAACAATCAGGAACAGACTTCATGAAGATGGCCTGAGGGCCCGACGTCCTGTAGTGGGCCCTGTGCTCACTGCCCAGCACCGTAGAGCTCCACTGGCATTTGCTCAAGAACACCAGAATTGGCAAGTCCGCCACTGGCGCCCTGTACTTTTTACAGACGAGAGCAGGTTCACCCTGAGCACCTGTGATAGACGTGAAAGAGTCTGGAGAAGACAAGGAGAACGTTATGCTGCCTGCAACGTCGTTCAACATGACAGGTTTGGTGGTGGGTCAGTGATGGTCTGGGGAGGCATATCCATGGAGGGACGCACAGACCTCTACTGCCTAGGAAATGGTGCTCTGACTGCCATAAGGTATCCAGATGAAATCCTTGAACCCTTTGTCAGACCCTACGCTGATGCAGTAGGTCCTGGTTTTCTCCTAATGCACGACAATGCCCGGCCTCATGTGGCAAGAGTATGCAGGCAGTACCTGGAGGATGAAGGAATTGAAACAATTGAATGGCCTTCACGATCCCCTGACTTAAACCCAATAGAACATCTGTGGGACATTATGTTTNGTGTGTGTGTGTATTCTTGTACTTCAAAGTCTCACTGTGAACAGCATTACTTCCCACATGTCTGGAATCAATTTGTCTGTGCTCTACTGATTCAAACGCAGCAGTAAAATATTATTTTTGACATCATCTAGTCCCGCTTTAATGATGGTCATAAACTGACATCTAGTGGTTCAAAACCTAAATGCACAAGGTTGTCTACTAAAATATAGAATAAATGACAAAATCACTATTTGTTTGGCTAATTTAATACATGTAGATTTTTTTAAATTCCTATTTCTTGTTTCAAAACGTTCTGAAACCTTTTGTTGTTTTACTGCACTGTAATATTCATTGTAATGTTCTACTTGGTCCGAAGCAGAGCAACACCAGGTTTCAGTGTATTTTAATGATTTTAAACTAAGGAAAAAACTGACAGTTGTGTTTTCTTTTTGAGCTACTTACTATTTTAAATGAATTTTTATGTTTATGATGTCCCCCAAACCTAAACAGCTGGTCAAATAAAAATACAATTTAAACAGGATTAAATAGCTTTTTGTCTGTGATTAGATCTTTTCATTTCTTTCATTTAAAAAAATTAACTAAAAGTGATGGATTGAAGCTAAAAATGTGTATTTTAGGGGAACATTGTCACAAATGCTGCGCTGAAGGTGAAGGATGAGGACCCAAATGCAGGTGAGGAGGAAGAACAGGCAGGTAAGGCGGTTGAGAGGGTTTTAATGAAGACGCTGACATGACATAATGAAGACGCTGACATGACATGACATAACATAACATAACATAACATAACATAACATAACATAACATAACATAACATAACATAACATAACATAACATAACATAACTAACACGCAGGACTGACTGGAACAATGAACCGACAGGGAACAGAAAACAGACAGGGCTTAAATACATGAGGATGAGGGTGAATTGGTGATTAGGTGAACGAGAGGCAGGTGGGACCAATTAACCTGGACAAAGAACTGAACAGAACAGGGGAGACAGGACAGAATGTGACAAACATATTGGGCTTTTTTTTTAGTTAGTTCTATGGTCGACACAAAACATGTTAATGTTCTTTGCACAAAATCCCTCTCACATGACGCGATCTCAGCAACTTCATTCTAGACTGATTGAGCCGTTTCAAGGCTCATGTCACTACAAGCTATTGCTGGCCACGCCCACCCATCCCCTGATAGGCTGGGCGTTTACAACAAGGGAAAATTGGGAATTGTGGATGCATTCCTGCTTTCTTTTTCACCATCATTTAGTTAAGCACTGTTTCACATCCAAATGATTTACATGCATAAATAACTTCTACATGCACGCAAACGCTATTTAAAAGCACTTAAAGGTTCTAGATCATGCTATTTTAAATCTTTGAGAGCAAAGGTAGTCGCAATATATTATTAAATCTTACTTTTGGCACCAATGAGATGTAATTTTATCTTAAAAATTAGTTTTTTTTGTCAGCCTGTATTTGTACCTGGAAATGAAACGCTTGGATTCAGTCAAACCTCCACCTGTGTGAGCTCCACCCATTCATGACGTAACCCACAAAGCATCGTGGGCCACAATGACGACGGCCAATTAGAAGAAAGCATCCTTGGAAACACACACACCCACCATTTAGTAAAGATGGACGACCACGCGACAATGAAGCCTCGTTCTGGACCCAGAGACCAATATTGAGGTAGAAGTCCAAGCTGTACCACGGAGACCGCTGAAGGACGTTTCAGATTGATAATTTAAAAGCTATTATTATTGTTATAGCCTATTGTATGAACAATATAATAAAATTGTTCAAATGTAAATAAACCTCACGTTTGAACAACAATTATATTGTAGAAATGTGATAGAAATGTATGTTGTACTAATATAAAATTGATTTTCTTATAACAATAAAGTTATCACGTTATAATGTATCACTATGATTACATTTTTTGTGTGTGCCAGCTCTCCGTTGCCATGGTTTATGGAGTAGTGGTTTTTATAGCCAATTATTCTGTTGCTTACCTTCATAGGTGCTCTAGTGGAAATACTAATAAATGCCCACTGAGGAAGAAAAAGTCTGCTGCCAGGAAATCCTGAAGGTTAGCTTGTGTGTGTTAACCATATGAAAACATCTCTACTAAAATAAATCTTATGCATATAAAAAAGTTTGAGAATAGTAATTTATCAGTAGCCATAATTGTTTCATGACTTTATTCTAATAGAAAATAAGCAACCATACTGTATGAAATGTACAGTTAATCATTTTTTTACTGCTTGTGTTATGTGCATTACATATAGCATTAAAGTGATGTATCATTGTCTGCTATAGGAGGATGTGTTTAGGGAATGTTTGGACGTGAGTTGACTTTACTGAATTGATAAAATGTAACCAGTGTATACATGATAAGCTAGGCTAATTGCTAAGCGTGATGCTAAGATGTGTGTACTAGACAGTTTGTATTTTTTCTGTTTCTGTGTATATTGCAGCAATAGGAGGATCTTTGTTGACATCTTTTTTCATTGTTGTGTGAATGCGTGAGTGGCTGTGTGGCAACAACACAAACAATATGACGTGCTATAAATATGTGATGTACGCTTTCACGAGTTTACAGGCGAAATCCCCAAAATATAAACACTTTAACGTCTAAAGACAGGAGGAGGGTTAGAGAGAAGCTTAAAATCTGCAATGAAGACAAAAATAAAGTTATTTAAAGCCCGTATGAGCTCTGGGATGATGGAAAACGTTGGTCCGATTCGCCGGTGTTTTCTCTACAACTCTGCTGGGGAGACATTTATTTAATAGAGAGCCCTGGACCCTTCACTCATGAAGAATTAAAGGCTTTCAAACATCTGGAGGTCTACGATTATTTTGTTTTAAGGAAAGTGGCCGAGTTCTTCTGCAAAACAGAAACTCGTGGTCATTGTGAAAGCAGGAGTCGGCACCGGCGAGCGAGCAGAGTTACAGCGTGATTCAATCATCTCTTTCGTATTTCGCGCTCCTTTACGGAGGAAATTTCAATAAAACGGGCCGAACGATCAACCACACAGCAAGAATCATCCATCTGCTTCGCTAAATCCTCCTCCAAGCGTACAAAACAATCGAATTACAGACAAAATACGCTGTTTCTTACCACCCAGGTCCCATGATGCAATGCAAAAAACATAAACATCCTTCTATTGAGGATCTACTGAAGAAATGCATTTTTAATATTTTCTTATTTTGAGAAAGACTTCTATCATGTGCACATCACATTGTAATAAGTGAGAACTGTAGATTATTATTATTATATTAACTGGACTATCTTTCTAATTTGTAGGTGCTGAGGAGGATAAATCAGCTCCTTGATGCTCCTCAGATTACAGCACATCCTGGTTTGAGGTCAGCTGCTGTGACTATGGACCAGTCTGTAGCAGAACAGAAGAGTAATTACAAAAACACACCTTTTTATATTAACTCCTTTATTAAACATTCACACAAAAGCATTACAATATTACACATTATGTCTGAAATAAAACACTAATAAAGCAGCTACAAGTCATAACAACACACATATCTGTCCTCTTTTTTTAGGCGTCTCCTTCCGGTACCTGTTAAAAATCTAGCTGCAGTGTTCTGGACCATCTGTAGCCTAGCGATGGAGGCCTGACATCCCTGCAAGCAGGGAGTTACAGTAGTCCAGGCGTGAGGTCACAAACGTATGGACAGCAGTTTCCAGATGAACTCTCAATAAAATAAATCTAATCTTAGAGATGCACCTTAAATGATAAAAACAAGATCTAACGGTCCCATTAATGTGTTTTTCCAAAGTGAGGCCATCGTCCATTTTTACTCCTAGATTGGAAACAACCTCTCTAAATGGGACAAGCGTTGTCAACTCTGGGGCCATAGCGTTCACACATCTCACATTTGGGCTGAAAAGGATGGCTTCAGTTTTGTCATTATTAAGACTCAGGAAATTGAGTGCCAGCCATGCTTTGACCTCTGATAAACAGTTCAAAAGTGGCTGGACCACGCTTCAGGGGAATATAAACCTGGCAATCATCCGCATATAGGTGAAAACTGATCTCATGTTTATGGAACAACATGCCCAAAGGCAGTAAATAAACAGAGAACAAAAGCGGGCCAAGAATAGACCCCTGCGGCACCCCGTAGTCCAGTGCAGCGTTGGCAGATGACACGTCCCCTATTCTCACAGAAAAACTTCTTTCTGAGGGGTAGGACCTGACCCATCGAATGGCTGGCCCGGTAATGCCCACTCACTGTTCCAGGCGGTCAATCAGAGTCCCATGGTCAATGGTGTCAAACGCTGCAGTTAAATCCAGGAGTAGCAGTAACACTAACTCTCCAGCATCGTTAGCCATAAAAATATCGTTAAAAACCTTGAGCAAAGCGGACTCTGTGCTATGATGAGCCTTGAAACCAGACTGATACACTTCCCCAAAACCATGATCATCCATATAGGTCTGAATCTGATGTAACACAACCTTCTCCAAAATTTTGGAAATGAAAGGCAATTTTGAAACAGGTCTAAAACACCCCATATCATTCATATCCAAACCCAGTTTCTTTAGCAATGGTCGTACAACCGCATGTTTAAAGCAACACTATTTGTCAGACTGCTATTTACTATCTCAAGCACAAAAGGACCCACAGCTTTAAACACTTCCCTAACCAGTTGCGCAGGGAGGGGGTCAAGGGGTGACCCAGTTGGCTTTAAACTAAAAACTACTTTTTGCAACTCCGATAGTTATTCTGCCATATTTTGGTTACTGTCTGGAAGTCTGGGGTAATACTTACTCCAGTAAAACAAAAGCTTTGTTTTTGTTACAAAAAAGGGCAATGCATATTATTAATAGGAAAGGAAGTAGAGAGCATTCTAAAAGTTTGTTAAAACTCAATAGCTGAAATTAAAGGATCTTGTAGATTTAAAGGTTTTGGTATATATGTGGAAAGCTAAACATAGAATTTTACCTGAAGCTCAACAAGTTTATAACGGCCATAGACAAACATATCACCTTAAAACACTGTATGCTCGCACTGTTCTAAAACAGAAGTGTGTTTCGGTCTATGAGTTAGATTATGGAACTCCTTAATTATTGAAATGAAAAGTTGTACGAAAATCAACAGATTTAGGGGAAGCGTCTATATTTAGACACTTCCACTCACATCATAAATGATGTCGGTATTATTATTATTATTATTATTATTATTGAGACACAGGCTGAAAATTCCCAAACACAGCTGGTGCTGGTATCAGAGTAGAGGGATCATGTGAAGGAGTGCAGAGTTTACTTTATCAGTGAAGGAAGCTTTTACAGGAGTCCACAGTTGCATCAGAGAAAACAGGATCACAGACATTCAACACAGAGTCCAAAGTCTTGAACAGAATGAGAGGATTATTAGAATTTGTCCTGATGATATTTGAAAAGAACTCGCGTGCTGACATTTTGAAAGACAACCGTAGATCCCGCCTCACGACTGAGAGCCGTCAATGGGTCGTGGCCAGACTATATATTCACATATATAGGATGGCTTGCCAGGCTAAGGACCACCAGCTCTCTTTAAGGATTTCATAGGAGACCTGTCCTGCAGTCCATCTTTTTTCCACTTGCGTTCTGCCCTTCTACACATCCATCTGCTTGCACGGGTAGTTTCAGACAACCAGGGTTCTGAGTTAAGCCTGGGTTTTCTAAGTTTCAGCGGAGCAACAGCATCTAAAGAGGTTGTACATGCTAAGTTAATAACATCAAGGGTCAAGGATATGGATCAAGGATACGTGTGGTCATTCCAGCGTGAGCTGTTCTCTGGATACGCCAGGAGTTTCCAGGTCC
>SSNS01000291.1:679189-690196 GCA_006937985.1 Aphyosemion australe | reverse complement strand
TAAAACGTCTGCTTGAACAGCGCTGGACTGGCCATCTAGCTACTGTCACAGTTGTGCTTAAGTCATTCGATGACATTTTCTCTCTGTTGTCAGAGATTGACAGCAATCGTGCCTTTGGAACTGACTTACGAATAGAGGCAGCAGGTCTGATTCGGGCTGTTTCAGAGCCAAGCTTTGAATTCATTGGCCGCTTTGTGCAGAAGATCTTGCAGCTGCTTGATGCCCCCAACAAAATGCTTCAGTCAGAACAAATGGATTTGCTCTCTGGGATGCAGTTAGTGAAAAGTGCATCTGAATGTGTTGCACAACTGCGCTCAGAATGTGAGTTTAACAACATCATGGGACAGTGTAAAGAGAAAGAAAGGCCGCAAAAGAGGAAGAGGACAGTTAACAAAAGTCTCCAAGGATATGTTGTTGAAGAGACTGTTGGCCAGCAGCAGAGTGATACTGACCAGGGTGACACTGAATTGCAGAGATTATTCTACAGCACCCTGGACGTGGTTGGGGAAGAGATAAGCAAACGTTTCAGTGAACGCAACAGTGAGCTAATGGCTGCCCTTCAATCTCTGGACCCAAACAGTGAGACATTTCTTGATGTCAAACATGTAAATCCCATTCTGACTTTATCAAGCACCGAAATCATTGAAGCAGAGTTTGTGGTTGCTCGCCAGTTCCTCAAAGCAAACATGACCACCGACAATGAAACCTGGACAATATCACGGATTATCAAGACATTCCACAGCGCACTGGAGGCTATGCCAAGTGTGATGACGGCCTTTAAACATGCTCTGACTTTTGGAGCATCAACAGCCATGTGTGAAAATTCTTTTTCTACATTAAAAAGTGTTCTCACAGACAATAGACTCAGCATGCTGCACCAACGCAAAGCACATTTAGTGCAGCTGGCCTTTGAAAGAGACTTAACTAAAAGATTTGCTACTGAATGGAAGGAAGCAGTAATGAGGAGGTTCAACTCTGGGAGACGCCGACTGCAGCTCTACTAAGGGGTGAGTAAAGAAAATATTTATTTAAAGGGGATGTGATATTGTGATTGCTGTTGGTTGTAGTTTTCATATGCATATGAGCTGAAATGTGTGCTTGTCCCGTTAATAATAGACATATAGATTAAGAACATTATGCATATGTATCTCCAGATCTGTGGGAAAATCAAATCACAACCCCGCCCCCCCCAACCCCCACCCCCCCGTGGTCGTCACATGCCCCCCTCACAATATGGTTCTGGAGCCGGGGCTGTACTGGACTGTTTAGGTTTAATAAAGATAGCAACATGATTCCAGTGCTGAGATAGTTATCTTGTAACACACGAGGTCCAAACACTAGAAATTTTCTCCATACCCCCATTATAAAAGTGAAAGACTACCCATTTTGCCCCCCACCAGTGTGTAAAGAAATATGTTTCTATTAAAACAAGAACATTTCCACCCTGTTCCCACACTGTGCTGACCCTCATCTGACAAGGGCCAAGTTGGGACTGGGATGTAAACTGGTTCTGGAAAATATTCAGAATATGAATTTTCCTCATTTTATGTTACAGCCTTATTCCTAAATAGGGCTGGGACGATAATCAATAAATCAATTAATCGTACGATAGAACAAAATAAACTCAATTTTTCCAGCCTCAATATATCGCCATGTGTCTGCGTGTATATGTTTTCCTCGTCTCTCGCCTCCAAAGACGCTGGATGATAAGAGGGTTCAAGTGCAGTTTTGGTTGTTGACACTGGATAGGCCATTGTATTGATTGTTTTGGAGAGACAGGGTCTATTTTATTGTTTTTGGTGCAATATTTTCTAACAGAGAGTGAGAGTCCTTTTATTATTTTATTTTTATTGTTTTTGTTTTATTTATTTAGTTAGAACTTCTGGTTCTGGACATTCCAATGTTAAATAAAGATTTAATTGTTGCATTTTAAAGGATGTACTTGCATTATTATGATATAACATTACATAAGTGGTTATTTTGGTCTCGATAATGTTGACAGTAATATAGTTTATTGTCAATAATTTGTTGGACANTCTGTGGGAAAATCAAATCACAACCCCGCCCCCCCCACCCCCCCACCCCCTCGTGGTCGTCACATGCCCCCCTCACAATATGGTTCTGGAGCCGGGGCTGGTGCCTTTTCACGGACTCTTAGAATTATGAGATTTCACCCAACCAATCATCAGAGATCAAGCTAGTCACAGTTTGCACCGTGGTGCCGTTCGACCAATCATCGCGGGGCTATGACGCGCCAAATATGGGTGTTTCTGAAAAAACAGAAAACTGCCTTCCTGGAGCTCAACTAACAATGCTAGGTTTATGAAACTCTCACATCACAAGGTTGACTAGTGGTGCTAAATAAGGATATATGTGTTGGAAATGTTAAACTCAATGAAGTTGGTGAAATCAGAGCATGAAAATCAAAGCTGCCATATTTGATCATACGCCCTGAACAAGTAAAAGAAATTATGTATATTTTTAGGTAAAATCAGTTGTTTTTAGACATAATCTTCATGATCATGGTTACAGTCATAATAATAATTATAATATTGAATATTTTTTTCAGTTTTAAACTAAGATTTCTATTAAAAACAGAGGGGGGCAGTTATTGTGACAGCGAGTCTCACCATCAGTGATGATGATGAAGAGGAGGAAGATGACACTGAGGCAGATCCTCAAATACATAATATTCTAAAATATTCTAATAATCTATAGTCAATCAGAAATGGCATTTAATGTTCTATAACTTCCAAAAATATTCCACAGTAATCTGTTTTTATAAAAGTTATTTATATTATATTTATTATTTATATTATATTTATTATTTATATTGTATTGTTTAATAACGGTGATATATTCAGTATTATTCTACAATGATATAATGTTCTAAATTAGCTAGATTATTCTAAAGTGTCTTATAATTATCTATATTATTAAAAAATAATGTTTATTTAACTTGTTCATGATTTTTATTTTGGGATTTCTTTTACCAGAACAGGGCCAGCGTCCATATTTGAGCACTTCGTTTTCTCTGATTTTCTCCATGAAAATAAATATTTTTGAAAATTGTAACAACAGAAAAATACTTGTTATATACCATAATAACACCCTGGGGTTGAAATTTAACATTTTAAACTACTTCAATGAGTGCCCCATAAAGGGTTAAAAGAATGTATAAAGATAAAATAATGGCAAGTTATGTTAATCATAACTAAGTTTGGAACACAGTATCGATATTGGAAGATATGGCAATAGTTATGCACATTTAGCAAACTAAGCTGATTCGGTTTGGTATGGTGGGGATTAAAGAGGAAGGATTTTTCTTTCATATTCTTTGAAAGACTCGTTATAATATTTAGATTGTTATTTTGGGTATATATAAGATTCTTCTTCTTCCTGCTTCCTTTTTTTTCATGGACTGGTGTGAATTGGTAAAGTTGACCTTTTAAGTGTGTTTGTTTGAAACGTTCATGGAAATAAAAATAAAGTATTATTATTATTATTATTATTATTATTATTGAGACACAGGCTGAAAATTCCCAAACACAGCTGGTGCTGGTATCAGAGTAGAGGGATCATGTGAAGGAGTGCAGAGTTTACTTTATCAGTGAAGGAAGCTTTTACAGGAGTCCACAGTTGCATCAGAGAAAACAGGATCACAGACATTCAACACAGAGTCCAAAGTCTTGAACAGAATGAGAGGATTATTAGAATTTGTCCTGATGATATTTGAAAAGAACTCGGTCCTGGCCCTTTTCAAAGCCCTCTGGTAGGACCACCTAGCCTAGTGAACTAGACCAAATTCTTGCTTTGCAGAGTTTGGTCTAGGCACGCTTCACTGGAATCCTCGCAGCCTGTGGCTGTCCAATCACAGCTCGCTATAGTTTTGGTTGGGCCAATCACAGCGCTCTATATTTTGGGCCAATCACAGAGCGGGAGTAGCCGATGACATCAGAGCTGCGGCCGCGAACACAAACAACATGGAGGCAACGCAGGTACCACGTTCATTTGAAACGGCTTTGTCATCAACATTGGATTATTTAGACTCCAACATGCGTAAGTCTGTCTGATATACTTAGCAGCTTCTTATTTTTATCAAACAAAGTAGTGCAATGTCCCAGTACACCTGATATTCACATGTTTTTATACAAAAACGACAGAAATCATTGATGTTAGACGCCATTACTGCCTCCCGCTTTTCCGTCGCTGTGATTACGTCACGTTGTTCGTTACTCTGATTGGTCCTAGCACTATCCAATTGCGTGCTGACATTTTGAAAGACAACCGTAGATCCCGCCTCACGACTGAGAGCCGTCAATGGGTCGTGGCCAGACTATATATTCACATATATAGGATGGCTTGCCAGGCTAAGGACCACCAGCTCTCTTTAAGGATTTCATAGGAGACCTGTCCTGCAGTCCATCTTTTTTCCACTTGCGTTCTGCCCTTCTACACATCCATCTGCTTGCACGGGTAGTTTCAGACAACCAGGGTTCTGAGTTAAGCCTGGGTTTTCTAAGTTTCAGCGGAGCAACAGCATCTAAAGAGGTTGTACATGCTAAGTTAATAACATCAAGGGTCAAGGATATGGATCAAGGATACGTGTGGTCATTCCAGCGTGAGCTGTTCTCTGGATACGCCAGGAGTTTCCAGGTCCTGATGGGCGCTACATCGGGTTTCGGCCACCGCTCGACGTGCAGCGATGACGTCCTCTTTAGATGCCCTCTGGAACGGCACCAAGGTCTTCTGGCACAGGAACAGGACGAGGTGCTGCAACATAGCCTAAATGTGAGAGAAGATTAAAGTTTACATTTTAAATGTTTCTTGTTACATATTATTTATTTAAAGTGGACTATTTGTAATTTCTATTTTTGCACTATAATTTGTTTAATAGTTTACAACTGTTTCTTACCAAATGTGGTTTTTGATTAGAATTTTTTCAGCCACTTGGCCTCTTTCGTATTTAGGATGTGACACTTTGCATAAAGCTTTCCCTTTGGAAACAGCTTGTTCCCGTTTTGCATTTTCATTATGATGCCAAGAATAGCCTGTAATATTTTAATAACTGCAATAATAATAAGAATCTCTTTTTCGTAATAATAAAAATAATGATAATGATAATAATAGTAATAATAATAAAAATGATAATAATAATAATAATAATAATAATAATGATAATGATAATAATAGTAATAATAATAATGATAATAATAATAATAATGATAATGATAATGATAATAATAATAATAATGAAAATTATAATAGTAATAATAATTATTATAATGTTAATAATGGTAATAATAAATAAAAAAAAATAATAATAATAGTAGTAGTAATAATAATAATAATAATAATAGTAATAATAATAATAATATTATTAATATTATTATTATTATTATTGTAAAGACTGTCATGAAGAACATGGACAGTACTTAGACATAAGGTAAATATTGGTCACAAAATATTCATACTGAATACTATTAAATTATGAGTTACGTCAATCGTTCCTCATCATCATCTGAATGTAACTGTGACCATCACTCTTAGCTCATTGGTTGTGTGATATTGATATAGAAATGGATTAAAGGCTGTTTGTTTAGGAGTGAATAGACTTCTTACACTGTGACTTCAGGGTAGGGCTGCAGATAACTGGAAACGGTTCTTATGAACACAGTTGTGGTTGTTGGCTTGTTGGGAACCTTACAGCGCCCGAAGCTACAGCTTCTCCATGATAACCAGTGTGTCCTGTATGATTCTTGTGATGTGTCGCTGTTAGAAAGTTAAATAAAAAGTCATATATATAGTAGTATATTATTCTATAGTCATCTATTACTATTTTTACTACATTTTATTTTACTTCATGTTGCTAACACCTATTGTTGAGAGCACCTTCCAATAGGTGCACCTTCCACCCCCTCCTCCGTACAGAGGTTAAGCTCACAGTCAAATGTAAATCCTCCAGATTGTGCAGATGAAATAGTTGTGTTTACACAACGACAGGGTAAACGCACCCCTATAAAATGAGGAATTAATTCTCACAGAAGCTTAAAAAGATCTCTTAATTGAGAGGAATAATGAGTTGTTCACACACACACACACACCCACACACACACACGCACGCGCACACACACACACACACACACACAGAATAAAACATTCTGCCTTGGTGTTTGAGAGCTGCTGAAGATAAAATCAAACCATCTCTGGCAATT
This sequence comes from Aphyosemion australe, assembly GCA_006937985.1. Lineage (NCBI taxonomy): Eukaryota > Metazoa > Chordata > Actinopteri > Cyprinodontiformes > Nothobranchiidae > Aphyosemion > Aphyosemion australe. The sequence goes on along the minus strand of SSNS01000291.1, from coordinate 683,981 downwards.
AAACTCTTCTTTAGGAATACTAAACAATGTCCGGTAGCCCTCACAGCCAAAAACACATCACAAGTTCAGACTAGATAAGAACAAAATCACTTCTCAACTGCAGGGATGAAATCAACCGCTCTGTGCTCGCAGCTCAGAGAAAGTGGCCGTTAGTGGCCTACTTCCAGGGGAGGCGGGTTCCAGAATCCGAGACTAGCTTCATGGGGAGGAGAAAAGTGTGATGACGCAGTTACTTTCCATCCCGACGCTTGCAGGTCCCTAGCTGTGAAGATGAGAACATGCAGCTGAGACTGGAAAATGCATGAATGCAGCCAAAAACGGCTTTGGGGTATTTTTCATGAGAAAATAACAATATCACATGGTAAAAAGCTCCAATAAGTGGATTTTGAATGATATAGGTCTGTTTAAATCTCAACACCACACTGGTTACAGGTCAAACGACTCCTGAGCCAAGCTAGTTCATGCTTAACTCTCCCTCATCTGCTGACTTGACATGGAAAGTAGGGACAGCTCCCGCTGTCAGAAGATGTTTACTGTCTAATCCTGCTGTGTAACATCCGAGGTTCTCAATACTGTAGTGACCTGCACGACCCGCACTGAACCACTGAGTGTAAACAAAGCTAAAGCAGTTTGCCTCAAAGTGGTTTTCACACGCCGAAAGAATTTTGCCAATAGTTGTTGGGAGTGGGCCATGGCCGTTGAACATGAAGTGTTAGCCATAGCTCTGTGTCGCGTTGCATCTCGTCTTGTCTCCATCCAAAACAGTCATTCATTGTCCTACACTTATCAGGTCATGGGACAAGCCCAAACTTTCCTCTCAACTACCACCTTAGCCAGCTCTTCCGGGCAAATCTTAAGGTGCTCCCGGGCTAGCCGAGAATATTTGTCCCTCCAGCGTATCCTCGATCCTCAACAATTTTGGTGGAACGCGACAGGTGAGGGGGGTTTCTAATTTCCCCTATTGTGACATCACAATTAGGGACTGTTTGAAATGGCTCGTTGCAGGTATATAACTGTTAAAACAAACACTGACAAAAAATTATGCATGGTTTTAATTCACATCTGGAGAGTTTATAGAGGCAGCAGAGACCCACACGGCAGCACAAAAAGATGCAAAAAGCCAGATTTGCATAATATGTACCAGACAATATGAAATCACATTGCTTTTATCAAACTGGTTGTGTTTCCTTGGTTCCATGTTCAGGCCACCAGGTGGTAGTATCCTCCCACATTTGAAACCTACAGCAGCTAAACCATGAATGAGTGAGTATTATCCATTAATCTTCCTGATAGATTCTGTGAGAGGAATGCAGCTCTGGATAATGAATATGCATATTTATGAGCTCCTTCACTCATGACTTAGATAATCCTGGCACACACAAGTCACACACTTCCTCCCCTGCAGCTATTTCTGCCTTCATTTCCTAGAAGCTTCTCTGGGTCACCCACAGCATGGAGCTCCCATCGCCAGACCTTTAACCTCAGTAATTTCCCATGAGTCCCTGCAGCTCAGAGAAGCATATAGAAAATGGTAATTACTGGTGTCTCAGACTACCCACATATTATAACCAGATGAACCACAATTAACGTATTACTGACAGAGAAGAGCGCTGGAACACGGTGGGATTACTGGTGCAGCACAGTGTTCAGAAACATGAACAAGCTGATAGGAATAAATGACACGAGTGTTTTTGGTTATATGAGATGTGAGATTATTATAGGGTTGACTATTGATGGTAAACCCTCAAAGACAACTGTTCCAGCTTCATACTGATAATGTGAAGCATCCATGCACTAGTGTCTCTTTGTAATGAGCGTATCACATGAAAACACAGCTGCCTCTGTGCCAAAGTGACCAGTGCAACTCAGGAAAATCCGTTCCTAGTCATTTAATGTGCTGTCGTTTGCATGTGGCTGTGAGAGGGTTCGTGTGCTCAGGGAGGCTGGAGGTGCATCCTTCAGACGGAGAGATGTGTAAGTAAAGGAGGGAGGGAAAGGGAGAATGAAGCAAGGTAAAATAGGGTAGAACGGAGAGAAGGGAGGAGGATTTACGGAAAGAAGAAGGGAAAAAGAGAATAAATGGAAACTAGGATTGAATGAAGGGTGGAAATAGAGAATGAAAGATGAGAGGAAGGAAGAAAAGGGAGAAGAAAGGAAAGACCAAATAAAGGCAAGAGAGGAGAGAGAGAGAGAGAGAGAGAGAGAGAGAGAGAGAGAGAGAGAGAGAGAGAGAGAGAGAAGGGAGCAGAGAGAGAGAGAAAGAGAGAGAGAATGGAGCAGAGAGGAAAATGACAATGAAACTGGTGGAGAGACAATTAGAAAAGGAGAAACAGATGAATGTTTTATAAATATTTATTTAGTTATAAGTGCTGAATTATTTTACAGTATTTATTGTAACATTTCTGGATTAAAAGCTCAGATTTATTTAAGCGACCATAAACATTTATGGTTTCATTTCATTTTTTTTCACATTAAAATCATGTTTAACCTCTAAGATGTATTCATTTTTCTTCGTCTTTTTTTCTGGGAAGCAGAACGGTCAGCAGGTTAAAAATCAACAATCCTAATTCTTCTTCTTTTGATGACAATAAAAACCTCTATTTGAAACGTGTGCCTGGAAATGAAAGTTTCTAAATATTCCCAAATAGCACCGAGGTCTTCAGACAAAGGACGATCGTCTCAAACATCGTTCTCTTTTTCTATGTTCGAGTCAAACCTTCAGCCCTGAGTCACCAGGGACTTTGGTCAGTGATGGTTTATAAATAAAAAACACTTCACATAGGTTTCACGTCACTCTGAACCCCCAAAACTGAAATAAAAGACTTGTGCTGTTACTTTTTCTCTGATTTGACTGAACTGTGTTCTTTTGCTACCAGATCATTTTAAACAGCATCAATCAGAATTTCTACTGAATCCTTCATTTCTCTGCAGGCAGGCCAAATTCATGGCGTCATCGTGACGTGTTTTCCACATTTCTGACCTCAAAGCGGCTCTTTGTGAACTAAGTTCAACAGACACACGACTCTGCGACATCTTAGTTCTTCTCCAGCCGTTTGAGCGTTTGCTGTTATTCGGGATGCTGAGCAGCTTAGAGTCATTTCGATTACAAAAGACATTTTCTTGTGCAAATATATAACATTCCTCCCGTGTAAGGCATTATATAAGATCTTTCCTTGAATCAAAGAATCATTTCAGTCTGCAGCGAGTGTCTTCAGTTGCCTAGCAACTCCAGCCCTGGTGCGGACTAATGCTGTCTGGTGTGTGGAGGTAAATCGGGGGGCAATCTGATTTCAAAATAGGTTGAATGTAGGCGAGGGTCAAACTTTGTTGGTGCTCTCGAAAGGGTTTTTATTTTCTTCAACTTGAGCTGGATTTCTCTAATGCTGTTTGTCTTTAACGAATAAACAGATAATTGAGGAATGTTTGCTCAGGGGGAACAATGCTTCAATTAAAAGAATCTTAAGAGACTAGGAGTCCAAGGTAAAAGACAGAATCTGGTGATGGGAAAGTAACTTTTCACTGCTGACCGTGTAAATAAAACTCATACAACTTCTCCCAAACAGTGAAATTAACCACGCCTGCCACCTGAGCTGCCAAGTCCCCTGGCAAGCTGTGGCTTGGTTCAAAGCGTGAAAATTTACTTTGTGGACTGCGGCCATGTCCTTACCTCGGTGGTATGTATAATTGCAGCGGTGGCTCCTATACGCTCACACGTGAAACGCAAACGCCTTCAGCAGTTGTTCCTCTTCTCGCAGGTTTCCTGCTTTATGTCCGTTACGCTTCACTAAAACACTTCCACATTGCCTTCAGCAAACCAGTTTCTGCTTTACACCACTCACTCTTTCCTTTTTTCTCTTTTTCTGGTCATTAAAGATACATGCAGAATTTTTGCTTTGATAAAATGCATATTGTATGTGCTAGATGCAGGTATCATTACAAAGATGGGAAAAGCATCTCCTATACCAAGAAGCACATCCAGAGCAAGAAGAGACATAAAACATGATGAATCACATCACGATGAAGGAGGCTCTGCATCAGTTTGGATTTGCCATTTGAACAGTCCTTTCCCCTTTACTCCACAACATGTTAAATTCACATGCAGTCTGTTAGATGCCATCTTGCAGTCCTGATGAAAGGAGTAAAGTATGAATTTTTCATTCAACCTCAAGCAGATGCAAGAAGCAAATAGCTCATTTACTCGTCATGAGATGGTCAGCTTCTCTTCACTGATTTCTGATCAAATTTAGCTGAAAATATTCGAATACACCCAGTTTTACATGATTGATCACGTATGTGAAATCAAGTTAGAGAAAATCTAAAGGTTAAATCAAATGAGCAAAAACCAGCAAATAAAATAGAGAAAACTTTACATTTTCCAGCTGTTCTGCTGGTGCTGGTGCTTTTGCTAGTTCTGGTGCTAATGCAGGTGCTAGTGCTGGTGCTAGTTCTGGTGCTTTGATAGTTCTGGTGCTAATGCAGTTGCTAGTGCAGGTGCTGCTGGTGCTAGTGCAGGTGCTTTTGCTAGTGCTGGTGCTAGTGCAGGTGCTGGTGCTAGTTCTGGTGCAAGTGCAGGTGCTGGTGCTAGTTCTGGTGCTGGTGCTTTTGATAGTTCTGGTGCTAATGCAGGTGCTAGTGCAGGTGCTTTTGCTAGTTCTGGTGCTAGTGCTGGTGCTAGTGCAGGTGCTGGTGCTTTTGCTCGTTCTGGTGCTAATGCAGGTGCTGGTGCTAGTGCTAGTGCTGGTGCAGGTGCTAGTTCTGGTGCTGGTGCTAGTGCATGTGCTAGTGCAGGTGC
>SSNS01000291.1:650728-661207 GCA_006937985.1 Aphyosemion australe | reverse complement strand
GAGCATGAGGGACAGTATGTCCACATGAATGGGTCATGATCACTTTTTTTACCTTTGGAAGTTAGTGTAATGCAGGAATTGGGTCTCCAAAGAGCCTCTCTACATCTGTGGACACCACGAATGCATCATATTACTGTAGCTTGGAGTAAAATGCACCCGACCACAAACGTGAACTATATTTTAAAAACAAAAAAGCATTGAGTGCCCAAAAGAGTGTAATTTGGCCAATTCGCAAAATTATTTCACCCAAGAATTTGATTTTATTGGTTTTATTACTATTTTTAAATTACAAGCATTGACACTTAAAGCTTAGATTAGAGCTTAGTATGAGGATTGTACCAACACAATGACACTAGTCAGTGTCTTGATGCAATCTGCTGGGTCCCTTATATAGGAAACTTTTTTACTGATTGGCTTAAGTGCCTTGAGACGACTCTTGTCGTGATTTGGCGCTATATAAATAAACTGAATTGAATTGAATTGACACAAGTTTGCTGATATTAAGCTTGAGAAGCTGGTGAGAAATTGTAATTAAAGAAAAGTAGCAAATCACACTGATAAAGTGACATTAAAGGGACACTTTGCAACTTTTTAATATGTTTAAATCATGTTCTTGAGCCAGTTTGTGCTAAAATGACCCTTTACAGGGTGAATGAAAGGCCACCCAGCCCCTGTCGCCCCCACTTGCAACTTCACAGTTGCCGGTCCGGTCTGTTGGGACTTAGGAAAATTCAGCTTGACCTACCTGGATCTGCAGTCTGCTTCCAGCATGTTTCCTGCATGTTTTAGATCATGAACTCAGCTGATTTGTTTGATTTAGTGATGAACCGCTCCTGTAGACACTAATGAAGGCTGAGGAGACATTTCAGCTGTTAGATTAAGGTGTTAAAAAGACCAACGCGAAACGAGGAGATAAGTTTTACTTTTGGTTTTGCCAACGAACACTAGGGGGTGCTAAAAACAAGCCCAAACTGACTAGTGTCCCTTTAAACTAGATTGGAAGTCACATTTTGTGTGGATAAGGACTCTGCATCCATATTAAACTAAAGCGAAGCCGAGAGCTTTTGTTATGGTGAAGCAAAGAGCTGGAATCACTTTGCTTTCTGTGATAATTCATCAACAATGTAATAAATGTCAGACGAACAGCCTCACTCTCACTATCAAACATGCTTCTAACAAACAGCAGATCGCTGACCGTTTGTTTCCTCATGAGGGATTGATTCACTGCTAGTGACCTCATACTCTGTCACTGTGCAAGGTTGGTTAGGAAAGGCTGTCGTCACCTGGAGGCTTTGCTGACTTCATTTAATGTGAAAACAGAAACATAAATATCTATTATGTCACTAATAAATATTGTTTTTTTAAATAGAAGAATGTTCACGTTGATAAAAAAAATTAGCTGTTTCCTTTTTTCAACGTTGCTAAGTTGTTTTTTTTAGATCATTTAAAAGACAAAGGTTACAAAAATGATTTTATTTGCTTTAAACAGTTGTTTGAATGACCAGGTGTTGATGCTTGGTACAATGCTACACACAGCAGCAACGGCTAAATTACAGTTAGTAATAATGTTTCCACCAGCGTAGTCATGCACAAGTATGGGTGTAAAGGTTTAAAATGAGACATTTCTTGAGTTGTATTTGATTGGCAGTAACCCGCTTAGGGCTTGGTCCTGCACGGACTTGTCAGTCCAGTCAAAATGAAACTCTTTTTTCCATTTGCAGGATGTTTTAAGAGCCATTAGCTGAAATTAGCATACAGAGCGCCACCTATCTGAACTTTCCCTGGAAGACAGAGCCAGATGAGAAAAGCCCAGCTAGCTTTACTCACAAGCAGTGGCGGCTCGTCCATAGGGGGCGCTAGGGCGCCGCTCCACCAGTCTCACGGGAAGAAGAAGATAGGACTCACAAAATATATTTAAAAAAACATAAGAATTAAACTAAACGATCTATACGCCATATGGACTAAGTACTGTGTGTAATCTGTGTTTAATTGTAGTTTAATAATGGTCTTACTTTTAACACGGCTGAATCGTCGACGTACTTCCTGTCGTGTCCTCTCGGGCGCAGCAATCTTTACCATTGACTTAATATGGGCTAACTGGCGCATGCGCACTGGATCCCCAAACCGTCCACAACGAGAAAGATTAGGAGAGCCTTTGGGGCATCGTATAGCGAACATCAACGGTGGAGTCTGCTCAGACCAGGTTCCCATTGGTTCAGACGTCGGTGGAAAACTGAGCCAATCAAATTGCTTGTTGTTGAGTTTTTTTCAGCTGGCTTTTTAGGGCGATGGTGGCAGAGGAGTTAAGTTGCCATCTTGCAATCGGAAGGTCGCAGGTTCGCAACCCGCTCAGTCTGTTGTTGTCGTTGTGTCCTTGGGCAAGACACTTAACCCGACTTGCCTGCTGGTGGTGGTTGGAAGGACCGGTGGCGCCAGAGTACGGCAGGCCCCGCCTCTGTCAGTGCGCCCCAGTACAGTTGTAGCTACCTTGTAGCTCATCCCCACCAGTGTGAATGTGTGGATGACTGATTGTGTTGTGAAGCGCCTTGGGGGGTTGTAGAACCCTAAGAAGGCGCTATACAAATACAGGCCATTTATTTCACGAACCGATTGGATTTTTTTTCCTATGCCACGGATTTATGACCATATAACCTGCAGGTAAGCCTGATTTTACACTTTTGGCTTCAGGAAATTAGCTTGCTGCTGCGTTTGCGGCTCGCGCCGCTCCATAAGCTTTGAACTAAGAGTGGTACTGCTGTTATTGTGAGTCTGGGCTTTCATTTAAACGCCTGCTTCTGTGGACATCTTGCATTCTGGCTACTGTGTGTTTTTCTCGTTATGTGCAGCGTTTCTTTTACGGCATCACATTTTTTTACAGCTTATTGGGTGTTGGCAGAAAGTGGATTCTATAGATTAGATTAGCCTATTCCCTTTAAGTGTGTGTGCAGTTTCTGTAATATATGGGTGAATGGATGATTAAGCATGGTTTTGGAACAACTTTGTTGCCGGAAGTGCTCATAGACCCGCTACTGTGACCGTTGCTGACGGTCAGGCTCTAGTTGTGACGCTGACGCATAAGAATGGTAATTTGGCGTCCCCTAGTGGTGATACGTGGTTAGCGCCCCACCCAAAAAACAGTCACCAGCCGCCACTGCTCACAAGCCCGATCTACACTATTTCTGACATCTCTGTTTATAAAAATACCTTAATCCACATTCATCTGAAAAAAATGCTGAACTACCCCACTGTCCCTGTGGTTGGAGCGGCCATATTAACAGGTACAGAAGAAGAATCTGCTTAGCCACACATTAAAATACTTAAAGGTCAATTTCACTGAAAACACATTTTTAATGATTATTTCTGATTCTAATGGGTCACTCTGAGTTTTTCATGCAGGCTGAACATGACAATAGTCTCCTCCACCTATCTCCTGCATTAGCTTCTGATAGAAAATAGAGGATTAGAAAATCCTGACAGATCTACGTCACACTGTCACTGAACATCCATGGACTCACCCATCTTGACTCACGACGGGGAAGGCTGTTGTTGGTTTAGCGTCCAGGAAACAGCAGAGAACGTCTGGGCTAGTAGAAGCTAACCGTTAGCATTAGCAACTCCACCACACAGCAGAACTCCTCCAGGCTTGTGTTATTGGTGGAGATAAAACATCAACGTTGCAGAGCAAACAGAGTCAGTGGTAGAGTCGTGTTGCTATTAGCCAATCAGAGGAGAGATGTCCACATATCAGGAAATAAAACTCCAGATCCTGTCGTCTGAAGGTAAACTCTGATGTTGCTAACTTCTAGTTGCTGAAACAGGTGCACCGGAGCTTTGTTTCCTCAGAGCACAACTTACAAGGCATTCATTCCTACTAGAGACCACTGTAAATGTATTAAAATTATGAGTAAAGTTGATCTTTAAGTATTATTATCATTCAGAACTACAGAAAAAAGACACTTGTTTTTTTATTTAACTAAATAATTCGTGTGATCAGTAATAAAACATTAAGTTTGAATAACCAGAAAAGGGGAAAGCAGTAACTGTGCCACCGTCTAAATAAAGACTTAATGACTCAGCTATTCAAGACATATAAGATTTGATTTATTCTCACGTTCTTTTTAGTGAAAGCATTAGTTTTATTTAATCTTTCAACATTTAGGGCTTCTGTGGAGATCAAATGATCGGGTTAATATAAGAGCAGCCAAAGAAAACCATAAACACAGAGCAGACTCAGGAAACACATTAACTCAACTGGATATCAGGTTATTATCCTGGTTTTATCTCTCATCTGTGTTTTTCTTCCCGTTATCGCGGCAGTCTCCTTTAGAAGAGCTAAGCTAATTTTCCTCCTCTTAATATTTATGATTCCATCTGAAATGATTCTCTGTGGATGAAAACTTGTGGTCATCAGAATGACAGTAGTCCTGCAGGTCTGCTGACTCCCCCGTCCTGCTGGCATCTCCTGTTTACTCGTCTTTTGCTTCTTGTCTCTCTTCTTTGACGGTACACCTTTTGACAGGTATGAGTTCTGCAGATATTCTTGGTCTTTTTCAGTCTTTACTTCTCCCTTGTGATTTATATGGATTCTGCAGCATGTACCTAGTGTCATACTTTCTGCAGCTATTATTTTAAAAAAGCATTATTTAATAGATGTTTTTCATTTTTTTTATGCGTGAACAAAATTGTGTGGAGGAGTTCGGTGAGACCATGGAACAAGACTTCCGTACGGCTTCGAGGAGATTCTGGTCCACCATCCGGCGTCTCAGGAGGGGAAAGCAGTGCACTACCAACACTGTTTACAGTGGGGAGGGTGTGCTGCTGACCTCGACTCGGGACGTTGTGAATCGGTGGGCCGAGTACTTCGAAGACCTCCTCAATCCCACTGGCATGTCTTCCAGGGTGGAAGCAGAGTCTGGGGACTTTGGGTTGGGCTCTCCAATCTCTGGAGCTGAGGTCACTGAGGTGGTCAAAAAACTCCTCAGTGGAAAGGCTCCGGGGGTGGATGAGATCCGCCCGGATTTCCTTAAGGCTCTGGATGTTGTGGGGCTGTGTTGGTTGACGCGGCTCTGCAATATAGCGTGGACATCGGGGGCAGTTCCACTGGACTGGCAGACCGGGGTGGTGGTCCCCCTATTTAAAAAGGGGGACCGCAGGGTGTGTTCCAACTACAGGGGGATCACACTCCTGAGCCTCCCTGGTAAGGTCTATTCAGGGGTTCTGGAGAGGAGGGTCCGTCGGATAGTCGAACCTCGGATCCAGGAGGAGCAATGCGGTTTTCGTCCTGGCCGTGGAACACTGGACCAGCTCTATACCCTTGGGGGAGTCCTGGAGGGTGCGTGGGAGTTCGCCCAACCAATCTACATGTGTTTTGTGGATTTGGAGAAGGCGTTCGACCGTNTAGTAGCTGTTTATTTTATCATGAGGATGAAATAGACACAAAAACCTAAATCTAACCCTGTTTGGAGCTCTAGACCTCAGATGTTTATGGTTTTTACAGAATTAGAATTTGTTGTTTTTTCAGATTTCTCACACTGTTATGGTTCTCTGTATTAATGTCACACTCTATATTTAGGCTGTCTAAACTTTAGAAAACTATTGCAAACAATTCAGACCTTCCTCTCCCACCTTTAATTCAAACTGTAGAGTTTATGCATCAAACCACAATCTTTTGGTCTTCCTCTCCTAGTGTGCGTCTCACTACTCCTTCAAACTGAATTTCAGCTGACAGAAGTGTTAATGAAGTGTCTTTTTCACTTGTCACACATCCTACATAAAACACTGGACACTTAACATTTGTGACAACCAGACATTTCTTTAACTAACATTTCAGGAATTTAATTGGGATAATTTAGAGTTTTTGCACCGTGACTGTTTTTTAGGCTTACGTGTGAAACCATCGTGAACCATTCACCCTCACTAGGGTCACGGGGAGCTGGTGTCTCTCCAGCAGGGCAAGAGGCAAGAAACACCCTGAGCTGGTCACCAGTCCATCACATGGACACACCAAGACAACCAGTCACACACTTACAAAGTCTCCACATAACTTAAAGGAGCCATATCATGGAAAATCCACTTTTTGGAGCTTTTTACCATGTGATATTGTTATTTCCTCATGAACAATACCCCCAAACCCTTTAATGGCTGCATTCATGCATTTTTCTGTCTTTTTAGGAAAAGCCTGCAAAAGCCTTGATGGAAACTAAGTGCATCATCAGGTCCTGCTCCTCCCCCTGAAGCTAGTCTCGGATGTGGAACCCGCCTCTCCTGGAAGCAGGTCACTAACGCCCACTTTCTCTGAGCGGTTGATTTCATGCTGCAGGTGAGAATGTGACCTTCATGTCACAGATGACTGCTTTAAACCTCCACCGGTACCAGAGTGGATATTCTGACAGATTACTTCTGCATTGGAGACAAAACACCATCGTAAAAACCATGAGTCCTGTCCACAAAAACGTACATAACGGCCAGCACAGGACACGTGTCTTAGGCCACTGATGTTTTGTAACAGACTTGTTAGCCTAGTGCCTTGCATGCTGTTTTTCTATGACCTTACACCGGTTCGAATCCCGGTCTCAGCAGAAACTTTGTTTCTTCTTTTTTAGCGACACTTGCCAGTTTCATGTTTCCAACCCTTTATTGGGAAACTGTTTAAATATCAGGACTAGTCTCTTTGTTTCTGTAGCCAGTGTGAGTCCATGTGAGGTGAGCAGAGGAAATCAACTAAAAAGATGCTTGGAAACGACCAAATTCAAAGATCTTTAAATATTTTACAGAAAATAATCAATAAAACTAAACTATAAAAAAAAGAAATCTGCTTCAGCTGCTAAATAAATGTCTGCTGACACCGGGAGTCGAACCGGCGTCAGGACATGGCAAAACAAGATGAAAGGGTTAGGCTTTAACCACTAGGCCACCAATCCCAGTACATCAACTGACTTGCCTGAGACGGTGTTGTAGGCGTGTTTTGTCAGAGCTGTTGTGGGCGGAGCTTCATTGAAACAGACCAGGTACAAATTCAGGCTGATGAAAATAACTCAGATTTAAGATAAAATGACATCTCAACAGTGCCAACAGTAATATTTTATTATATATTGTGCCTAGCTTTGCTCTATAAGGGTTAAAATAGCATGACCTGACTCCTTTTACATGCATGTTTTTTCTGGGCACACAGAAAGGCTGCAAGTGAGTTTTGAACCAACCACCTTCTTCCTGAATTGTGTACAGTAACTGCATGGGCACTCTTTAAAAGTCTTCTGAAATTTCTCAGTGATTTTGTAATTTTCTTTGTTTCATCCTTGACATTTGTTAATTATTTTCCCTCTAAAATAACTTTTTGATTTAAAAAGTAATTTCTCCCCTGCAAACAGTCAACGTCGCATGGACATGCAGATCATGTCTATATTGGGTCCGTCGGTCCAGACCACGTCTGTAGGACGTCCTAACTAGGTCTTTGCGCAGTGGGCTGATATTTAGAACAGCCAAACAACAGTCAATGATCTCTTTACACGGTTTCAGTGAGTTCTACTTACCGTATACTATAATGTTTGGTTTTAAATGTAGATTTAAATCAATAAAGCATCATACAGTCTGGGGTCTGATGCAGGGTGCAGGCTGCAGATGCACGCTTGCCTCAGTGAGTCAGCTCTACGATTGGCATTCAGTTCAACTCCCTGCAGGATTTCAAGCAATAAATATGGAAATCTGAGTATGAGAGCCAAGCTCTTGTCTTGCTGCTTTTTTGCCTATTGCATAGTTTAGTCAAGTATCACTTTAGCATAAACAGACTAATGGCGAACGGTGAGAAAAACAGTGGGAGGGGGTTTCAAAACTGGCATCTATTGACAATAACTTGGAAAACATTTCAGGCATAACAATCAAACATTTCCAATTTGCACAATCATTGTTACCTAAACTGCTAATTACACATGACAAATATGACGACTGGCTCTGAAATCATCTGCACACAATAGACTTTGCATGTTAGATTTAGCTCCTTGAAAGACTTGTGTGAGGAAAAGATGAGCGGAGCCTCGGGGCATCTGGCACAAGAATATCTATAAATCCCCTCTCCCACCCTGGGCAGTGACACACGCTGTGACCAACACTCTTCCCTCATAATGCTGTTAAGAATATCACGCAGAAAAGATGTGTGCTAATAAACATGACGCGGTAGTAAACATCCAAACCAGCGGAGAGTGTGTCTGAAGTATTGAGAGTATTGCTTCCTCAGCTGAATTAAAGCTCCTGTATTTGCTCGACTGTTGGTGTCCCAGCGAGGTCTCCTGATTTTTGAGACTACCTGGGAAAGAGCTTGATGTGGGATGCTGTAATCAGCCTCTGCCTGAGATCCAATCACTACAAGTGGAGAGAAGCTCAAAATACCATAAATGAGCTCTGAGACACCCCCCACCACACACACACACACACACACACACACACCTCACCCCACCCCAAAACCAGTGGCTGAGGCAGGATGGGGATGAATGTTTACGATGAGAAATGATGAAACGTGTGCAGAGAGATTTGAATTAGTTTACTCTGGAGTGATGATATAGTGTTTAATAACATATATCCTGATTTTCTAGAAGTCTGTACGCAGGCAAATTAAATTTTCTGATTTATGCAGACTCTTAATGTGATTTGAAAGAAAGTAAACAGCTATCTTCACGAAAGCTTTAAACATTTCTGTTAATATTTAATCTTTCTTGAATGGCGCAGCCTTCCTGGGGGGATTCTGATTATGAGGAAAAAAATGATATCCTGTCTGTGTGCACATTGTTGGATGTTTGAAGTCTGCTGGAGCAAAAACAGGAAAACAATTAGCTAAATGGCACTTTAATGAAACACAAGGTTATCATTGCTTCATTATTTTTACAGGATGATCAGCGTGTTGCATCGCCTCGGCGCTGTGGGTTCAGCTTTATGTCATATCTGCTCCATTTTTAACCAAACAACATTAGCCTTCAAACTGAAAGGTGAGCCGCATGAAAAGGTGTGGGGAAAATTAATCAAGCTTTGACAGGTGTACAAGTCTGTGGAGTCTTTTTACAATTACTGGTGTAAAAACAGCTGCTAATCACTCCAAATGATGCAGGAGTTATTCTGTGCTGCCGATATGAAAGCTGTGTAATGCTCTGCACCGAACATCTGTTACAGACAGAGCTGACAGGAGCGTTCAGCTCATCCATCCGGAAACAAAGCAGGAGCTCCTGAAACACCTAAAAAGGTCCACCTACATCAGCTAATGACATGTTCAAATGATCTTTTTATGTTGTTTACTTACTTTAGACTTTGTAGCATAAAATGAGCCTTCATTGACATCATTTTAATTATAGTTTTTGTAGTAGAACTGTATCATATTTAGATTTTTTATAGTTTCATTTGATTTCGTCTGCTTTTGGTTTTCAAATCAGTTAATTTTCTTCCATTTTGTTCCTTTTTTAATGTGTTTTATTTTGACTTTGTTACTGATTCAGTTCATGTGTTGTGTCGGGAAACTGAGCGTGCCGTTGTGTGATTTTTGCTAATCCTCTGTAACATGTGAATAATTGAACGCTGCTAATGATTCCATCCACTGTTTACAAGAAGACACATCTGCCATGAGGGTGTTGGAAAACAGCTGGAATAAAGACTGACACTGGTCCGGTAGTGCTGAGGGAGTCTATGGAAGATCCTGGAGCGTCTTTCACTTTATTCCAAGAAAAGAAATTGCATGTTGGTGTTTGTTTTCAGCCCACTCTATTGAATTACTTTGTACCTTCAGTTCCAAACCATATCTTGCTCCACTGCTGCTGTTCTTTGGCTCAAGACCCAAATATTGCACCGTGTTCTTGAACAGAAAATCGTGAGGTGAAGATTTGTCTTTCCAATAATGTCTCCGTGTCTCTGAGTGGCTTATTTGAGCAGGGCTTGTTTTTGTCTGTGACTCTAATCAGGTCATTTTGGGCTTACACCTGAGATCAAAGCTCTGCTACATCCTGTATCAGATGCACCGGTGTGGCTGTGGCTGCACCTTTCTGCTCAGACACGGCAGTGTGGATCCATTTTATATACAGACTTCAGAGCATGAGGGACAGTATGTCCACATGAATGGGTCATGATCACTTTTTTTACCTTTGGAAGTTAGTGTAATGCAGGAATTGGGTCTCCAAAGAGCCTCTCTACATCTGTGGACACCACGAATGCATCATATTACTGTAGCTTGGAGTAAAATGCACCCGACCACAAACGTGAACTATATTTTAAAAACAAAAAAGCATTGAGTGCCCAAAAGAGTGTAATTTGGCCAATTCGCAAAATTATTTCACCCAAGAATTTGATTTTATTGGTTTTATTACTATTTTTAAATTACAAGCATTGACACTTAAAGCTTAGATTAGAGCTTAGTATGAGGATTGTACCAACACAATGACACTAGTCAGTGTCTTGATGCAATCTGCTGGGTCCCTTATATAGGAAACTTTTTTACTGATTGGCTTA
>SSNS01000291.1:625102-644803 GCA_006937985.1 Aphyosemion australe | reverse complement strand
GTCCCTCGGGGGGCCCTGTGGGGGGTACTCTGGGAGTATGGGGTACCAGGCCCCTTGATACGGGCTGTTAGGTCCCTGTATGACCAGTGTCAGAGCTTGGTCCGCATTGCCGGCAGTAAGTCGGGCTATTTCCTGGTGAGAGTTGGACTCCGCCAAGGCTGCCCTTTGTCACCGATTCTGTTCATAACTTTTATGGACAGAATTTCTAGGTGCAGTCAAGGTGGTGAGGGGATCCGTTTTGGTGGCCTAAGGATCAGGTCTCTGCTTTTTGCAGATGATGTGGTCCTGTTGGCTTCGTCAGAACGTGATCTCCAGCTTTCGCTGGAACAATTCGCAGCCGGGTGTGAAGCAGCTGGGATGAGAATCAGCTCCTCTAAATCCGAGACCATGGTCTTGAGTTGGAAAAGGGTAGAATACCTTCTCCAGGTCAGGGACGAGGTCCTGCCCCAAGTGGAGGAGTTTAAGTATCTCGGGGTCTTGTTCATGAGTGGGGGAAGGGTGGAGCGTGAGATCGACAGGTGGATTGGTGCTGCATCTGCAGTGATGGGGGCGTTGTACCGGTCCGTCGTGGTGAAGAGAGAGCTGAGTCGAAAGGCGAAGCTCTCAATTTACCGGTCGATCTACGTTCCTACCCTCACCTATGGTCACGAGCTTTGGGTAGTGACCGAAAGAACGAGATCACGGATACAAGCGGCCGAAATGAGTTTCCTCTGCAGGGTGGCTGGACTCTCCCTTAGAGATAGGGTGAGGAGCTCGGCCATCTGGGAGGGGCTCGGAGTAGACCCGCTGCTCCTCCACATCGAGAGGAGCCAGTTGAGGTTACTTTAAATGGGATTTTATTCAATTCCCACACATTGTGTTTGTATCTTAACTCATTCACTGCCAGCGTTTTTGAGCGTTTTTCCTGTTTCTTGAAGAGTCACAGAACATTGTGCTCTATGATCATGCAAACACCAAAACTACCAAAAGAAAGAGTAGACTCACTTCTTACATCAGGAAGAATCGCCGTATTTCTAGCGTTATCCGTTCTTTCACAATCTGTTGCCGAAGCGTGAGCTGCAGAAGCATTTCCGGTTGGCGCATCGCTTTTTTTCACAGCAGCGTCCCAAAATGATCTCCTAATTAATTGATTTTCCGCTTCCTGATCACGTGATGTGTGACAAACACTGATGAAGATCCGCTTTAGACTGGTTGATGTTGGGGTCGTTCCAACGCCTGCCTCGTAAAGAAACGCAAATGACGACTATAGTCGTCAATGGCAGTGAATGAGTTAATGTATTTTTCTGCATAACCTTTCTCTAGTGGGTTATAATGTTTTTGCCTGTGTGTGTAAATGTTTGCTTGTAAATTTTCAACAAACCACTGGAGAGTCTGTGAAGCACTTTGTGACTTCTGTCTGCGAAAAGTGTTTTAGAAATAAACTTCTTCTAGAGAGATTATAAAGAAACTCCCAGAAATGACTCATGAGATATCCATGTGTTTAACCCAAAGACTGTATATATAAGAACCTTTAGAGTTCACCTGATTCAAGATGGCTGTCACGAGAATGGCTGTAACTCAGTCACATTTACTAATACTGAGCTACAATCTGGAGTGATGGTGGTTAAGAGTCATGACATCTGGCCTATATGTCGTCACAAAGGCCAGATATAACCAGATATGAACCAGCAGCGAACAAACCAGCACAACAAAGCTCATTTCATAACGTGAAACGCATAGATTATGTCTTACCGTTGCTGATCCGTGTTACGGGGAAAAAAGTCGACTGGGTTTGTGTATTCGATCTTCACAACAGCATGATGAGCCGATGCCAGGCTGTTTAGCTTGCTTTGTCCCATCTAGACTGTTTACAGATCTAATATGCTGCGTCCCATCATTTTCCGGTTTACGGCGCTTCGCTGAAAAAAACAACTCAACAACAAGCGAGGAAGCCATTACGCACGAGGCGAGGCTCGGGCTCGTACTGTTAGATCCCGTAGGTCACTGCCAGGTCGGGTTCAGTTATAACTTTTGTTATTTTGGAGCAAGATGCTGAAGCTGCTTCCTGCTTCCTTCCACCAATCAACGTGCTCCTCAGTCCCGACACAGCCGAAATATCGCATGTGATCTCACGAGAAAATATGCCCTTTACCCCTCCCGCTGTCCTATTGGGTGACCCCACCAGGAAAGGTGACGTTTGAGCAGGGTGTGATTGTTTATCCCTTGGGGTCCACGTGGCAGGGGTGAGGTGGTGCTCAGTCCTCACCTCTGCCACGTGGACCCCAGTGTTTGCGAAAACACGTCGGACAGTCGGACATTACCGACGTGATTTAATAATGTCCGACGAAAAACTTCACATCGTCGGACATTATGACCGACGCCGTGCGTCTACTCTGAACGTGCCAAAATAAAATAAACTTCCTGAAAACTGCAGACTGTTTGTTGGCTTCCCCCTCAAAAGATCTAGTTTCTACATATATTTCATTATTTATTTGGACTCTCAGCGTAGCGGGTCTTCTTTTGGGGCGGAGAGGATGGAGAGCGGCAGAGCGCTGATTACTGATGCGCTCCGCCGGGCAGCTGCGTCGTGCGCACGGCCACAGAAACATTCTCAAAGTGGCGCCACCAAAAAAAACATAATTAACACGCGATCGTTCATGTTTGCTCATACTTTCTTTCATTTCCTTGTGCCTGACGCGCTCCGCTGCTGCAGGGATCATCTCCCGTGCATCGGTGACGTCACCTCAGTGGCGCGGCCGCACATTCTGCTATTTTTGCGGTCGACGGATCTTTTTGATCTGCTAATTTCAAAAGGAACTTGTGAGTTGAAAAGTAAGAAGCCAGGCAGCAGTTTTTCTGGAGGATTGAGAGGAGATGCAGCTAAGAGACAGCAGGACAGGAAAATAGTCGCATAAAAAACAAAACAGTGTTTGAAAAGGAAAATGTAGGCAGATATGTCCACTACACGTTTGTAATTTTATAATAATAATAATTTATAAGCATGTAATATTTATTTATTTGATATAATTCAGATCACCTTCAAAACTCAGTCCCACACCCAGGGCCGTTTCTAGGCATTTCGGGGACCACGGCACAGTGCAAACCCCCCCCCCAAAAAAAGATAATTTCTTTATATTGTGATATTTGTGATGAACTAAATCATCAGACAGAATGACATTTTGTCCTTAACAACAGTTTATTAGAGTAGTTTAACAAACAGCTGAGATAAACCCGCATCTCCAACTTCCAGTTTCACCTCAACCAGCCACAGCGTCTCTTAAAGGAACAGTAACATCAGGCTACAGCATCAGTCACAAAAAGCCCTTATGGATCATTACACTATTTAGAAATATTGTCATATATAATATGTTGTTTCTGGTGTTTCATAATAATTTAAAATAATTATATGATCTCTATTAATTTCCTGATAAATTCTGTTAATCCTCATTTTATGAATTTGGCAGAAAATCACATTGATGGTTCTTTTTTCAAATTATGTCAACAGATTATTGTCACAATAAAAATATGTATAATATGTAAAGGTCAGAGGTCACTACAATACCCACTGTTAAATAGATACAAGTCTGAAGCCCGCGAGGATTTTGTCCTACGTGGTTCAAAAATGTCCTGCGTGAGACGCTCTCACGTCTACCAGTTTGGCAGGCGTGGCTGAAAAGTTTTCGCAAACACTGGGACCCCAAGGGATAAACAATCACACCCTGCTCAAACGTCACCTTTCCTGGTGGGGTCACCCAATAGGACAGCGGGAGGGTTAAAAAAAAAGGATCAGAAAAGCACATTTTAAATTTATTTTTCCAATACAATTATTTTTAATGGCCTAAAAGACTATAATAGGACGTAGATATCCATGGTATTATAGGTGATGACTCCTTTAAAAGATTTAACTGTTGGAGTCCAGCCTGTTTGACTCTTGAGAAAATATCACTGGACCCATTCTAATGAAACCTTTGGTCCATATTTGATGCACATCGGCAACCAATGAACTTTTGGACCCAGTTTTAGGTAGTTGCCACAGCCAGCTGACATCAGCAAACACAAAAATAGCCATACCTCAATCAGTTATACAGATGTTAAGCTAAAGTCTTTTGCAACACTTTCTCAAAGTGCTACAGATCAGATATGATCTAATGATATTGTTGAGATCAAGACTTGACCAAAACAACTATAAGTCCATCATTTCTCAACTTAAGATGGTCTCATGAAACTTTAGCGTGAAAGGCAGAGAGTGATTTGTATTCCATTGATTAAAGCTATACCTACATTTACTGAAACTTTTTCATGTGAAAGTCATCATGCTTTACTCTTACCCTGCTGTTGGACCTGTGTTTTTCCACCTGTCATGAATAAAAATGGTTTGAATGGTAGTATGGAGTGATATTGATTTAAGCACCATTAACTGTCTCCAGACTGTGATGCTCACACTGATACCCGAGGCATAAACATGCTGCTGAAGGATCCCATTCTTGCTTCAGGCACACCATTCATCCATTTGTGACTGATTTAATCCCACTGAGAATTAAAAAAAATTATCTTTGTGACACAGAATGAATGATCCGACTCATAAAATACATTTCATGTTGCATTTTTTTTGCATAAAAACCCTTGAACCCCCCACCCCCTCTGCTGACCACTTCATCACAATGACACGGTCATCATCCTCTAACATGGCATCTTTTTCTCTCTAGCCTGCATCACTTTCTCTCTTAATTTTCCACAATATAATTTAAATGTCAGTAGAAAATAAAGACGGCAACGCCACCGTATGCAGCATCAGCTCCTTACTGTTCCCTAATTACAAGGTCTTTGCACACTAGAGTGGCATTAACAGTTATATGGATGTTGGTTTTTGTTCCAGAACAGCAAATCTAATTTAAATGATTCAAACTAAAAATCAAAATACTTGAAAAGCACATATAATTATCAAATCATTCTCCATCTTATTTTTCATTTTCTGCCTTTTAAATCTCTCATTACCATAAATAATGACCAAACAAATAAAAAAACGAATTAAACGAATGTAAAAATATCTCCAGGATTTAATTCCTGAAGCACATTTTTGATCTTTTTCATGTCTTCGAACCGTATTTGAACTGTCAACAACGCTGTACGTTTTAATGTTGAGCAACATTTAGAGAGGCTGCTAATTAAAGTTAATGTCCAGATTAATTATGAACACAGTATTTTTACCTTGTTGCTGCTTCTGCTACAGATTAGAGAAATGATAATAAAGACAGGTGTAAACAGAACAGAACACATTCAAGGACAAAAAAGGAACAACATTATGATACAGTATTGATCTTGGTTGGACATAAAAGCCAACGTGGGATGGATTTTCAGCCAAGATGTAAAATGTCAATAAAAAGGGAAGCAGACATATGTGGGGGAATAAACTGTCCCATGTACTTTATGCTAAATATAAACTAGAGTTATAGATTTTATCACTGGTTTCTTTTCTTTTATGATTCTAAGATCTTCACATGTACTTCACACAAAGTTATAAAAAAATATGTGGTAAAATAGGAATATTTACACGAGACATTTCAAAGACGTCTGTGGGAAGCCTTAGCCCCAAAAACGAGGATATTTGCCTCTTAAGGTAGTTGGGATGGGATCAGCTCAAATACCAAAATATTGAAAGCATTTTATCCAAATGCTATTTTACCATCTTCACATTATCATAAATGTTACATATTATGGTTATTCTAGCTAAATTATTATGAAAATTCAACCAGATGTAAAGGTTTTGCAGTTAAGTTCTTAAAGGGACACTAGTCAGTTTTGGCTTGTTTTTAGCACCCCCTAGTGTTCGTTGGTGAAACCGAAAGTAAAATTTATCTCTGCTCATCTTTTTAACACCTTAATCTAACTGCTGAAATGTCTCCTCAGCCCTCATTAGTGTCTACAGGAGCGGTTCATCACTAAATCAAACAAATCAGCTGTGTTCATGATCTAAAACATGCAGGAAACATGCTGGAAGCAGACTGCAGCGCCACGTGGGTCAAGCTGAATTTTCCTAAGTCCCAACAGACCGGACCGGCAACTGTGAAGTTGCAAGTGGAATATTCTGGCCACAGGGGGCGACAGGGGCTGGGTGGCCTTTCATTCACCATGTAAAGGGTCATTTTAGCACAAACTGGCTCAAGAACATGATTTAAAAATATTAAAAAGTTGCAAAGTGTCCCTTTAAGCAAGTAACCCTAGAGTTACATGTAAACAACCATAATGTGTGGTGTGCGTGTGCCTGCTCTGTCTTCTCAATCTCCAGTGAGTCGTAGTGGATGGCTGCTCATACTGAGCCAGGATCCTCTGGAGGTTTCTTCCTGTTAAAAGGGAGTTTTCCTCTCCACTGTCGCTACATGCTTGCTTAGTATGAGGATTGCTGAAAACACACTGACACTAGTCAGTGTCTTGATGCAATCTGCTGGGTTCCTTATATAGGAAACTTTTTTACTGATTGGCTTAATGAACTGAACTGTATTGGAATGTTTACTTTGTGAAGAGCCTTGAGACGACTCTTGTTGTGATTTGGCGCTATAGAAATAAACTGAATTGAAATTGAATTAATGTGATGATGCAAAGATTATAAAATACATGTAGGAAAAAATAAATGGGATTTTTAGGATTGGAGACCTTTTAAATCGGCAGAAACACTTTGTAACTAACTCTATTCAGATTAGCTCTTAGCTCATTTGTCTGGTCAGAACTGATCTTTGTTTCTTGAAACTGAGGCTGTTTAAAGAGCCATCTACAACTGTTCATAACCTAATCACAAAGCACACTTCTAAACTGTCAATAGGGAATAACTAGCCTGGCCTGCCAGACTCTCTCTGTCTATTCTACACAGCGGAAGAGTCTGGAAACCCAGAGGCAGCGAGCACCACGAGGGGCGGGACTAGCCAGCTCAGAAATAACCAATCAGAAAAAAGGCAGAAATGACAAATTAATGCGCGACGCTGTAGTTTTTTAGCTGTAGTCAAAGATGGCGTCAAAGGATCCCTAGATCCCTCCTGCTAACAATCTCCCCCTCACTGTTCACGCCGAGCTGCACTGTAGTTAACCCCAGCTGTTTTTACTTGTTGCTCCATTAGCACAAGTAAAGGTGACACCACGATATGTGTTTTTAGCTGGGTAAGCACCTTCCTCAGTAGAAATGAATGCACTGGGGGCGAATGGAGACCCATCTAAGATGGCGGCCGGCCACTACGACAGCTTCAATAGGCGTCTACGTATTTATGTCTGTGGGTAGCACAGCGCAAACATCTTTAAAGGCTTTTAGCGGCGAGAACTCTCAGGGGGTGGGGTTATTTGAATGGGAGTGTTACCAGACTAGCTCTCTGTAGAATAGACAGAGGGCGAGTCTAGCAGGCCAGGCTAGGGAATGCCGTCATATATTGTTTCTGATTTAAAAAAGTCTTTATTTCACAAAGAACAAATAATAAAAATGCATGAATAAATAAAAGTAGCTGAAGAACATCCTCTTTCTCACAAATTCATGTTAGTAAAAATATGTATTTGTAGGAGTGGCCATTGCCCCCTCTGGTCCCCCGTTGGTGGCGCCACTGGTGTTTGGACTAGAACTATCTGGCTTGAGGGCTGAAGCCTTTCACAAACCAACACTGCAGGCTAACCCAAAGCTCACCAGCTTGGGCTGAAGGCACAGAAATTCATTTGTTAAACAAACTCAGACGTTTGCCATTAATGTTAGAGGTGGTGGTGAGTGTATCTGTCAGTGCAGGTGATGTTTTTTTACTTTTAATGTGATAATAATGTCCTGTCTTCTAAAGAAATGTTGTACTCTAACCTTGTGGCCCATTTTACACAACTTCATCCCAAATTGTGACCTTCTGCAGAACTAACTCAGTGTCTTTGGTAACACCTTAGTTACCCTTTCTACAGAAAACACAACTACCCTTAAGGTAATGTTGAGGTTGTAATGCTTATTTTCTAAGAATGTTTTGGTTATTCTATTTTTTCTTCACTTGCTTCTATTATATTGTTTCATATTATTCTAAATAACCACAAAAATCTTGGCTTTATTTCAAGTGAGAAATGGATAATCCACTAAATAATCTAATTATTCTTTCTTTCCCAGCCTGGAAAAAAACCACCTCCTCTTCATTTATTAATGCTATCCAGCCCTATGATAAAAAATCTACTTCCTGCTCTTTCATTTTTAATAAATAGCTCATCAAAATGTTTAATCTTCATTTTAAACTTCCTCCTAGGATTAGGACGTTTGAGACACTAAAGAACGACCCTTCAGTCTCATAAAACCGGGTTATTTTTGATGAGCCGTCAAAAAGGAGGCAGAGCAGATGGGCAGAGGACAGTTGGAAGGCATAAATCGTCTGCTCCTTTTCATGTGTGATGCGTATGCCCTTGGTTACCTAGTAACTCTTTTTCTCCATCTCCAGTTGGCGCGCCCGAACAGATTCGCTCGGGAGAGCGCGGCGCGCCCCCGCGATGCGCGCGTGTTGAGCTCAAGAAGAGTCCAGGCGAACGCGTCAAAACGCACCAGGACTTGGAGGAGGAGAGCTTCCCTGCTAGAAACCAAGAAAATAACTGAAACAATAAGGAGGAAATCCCCCCGAGGATGATGGGAGGCAATTCGCAGGAAGGTCAATCCCTAAAAACATAATCCAGACTGACGGATGTTTGGAGTACACACAACCCGAGACGGTCTCTAACAGTGTTTTATTAGCAGAGAATGGACGGATTCACACCGGGACTCAAAAGCAGGTGAGTCATTTGAAGATTCTTCGGGTTGTGTGCGTGAGCTGAGGAGGATGCGGGGGACACGCACGCAGATGACAGGACTTGTGTTCCTTTAAAAATAAATAAAAAATAAATAAACGCAGAGTTGCATGTCTTATTGCAACACGTTTCTTTTTGCTGCGCTCACGTTGCAAATGATTTATCTTCTTAGACTTAAACGCTCATTGTAGTGATTTTTAATTCGCGCGCTGATGCGCCGAAACGCACCTTTTCCCGCGCACATGTATGTTGCTCCGACGCAGAGTGAGCCGTAAAAGTGCTTTCAGTGAATAAACGCGTGTGATAAATGTTCAGGGCACTTGTTACTTGGCCATTAAGACATCTTGTGCGCGTGATGGAGCAGTGACGCGCAAGCGCTCCGTCATTTCTCTCCCAGTATGTAGAAGATAGAAAATCAAATAAATAACCCGGTGGTTTACCAGCACTCAGAGGGATTTAAAAGGTGAAATTGCGACTTCCGTTTTATTCAAATGCAGGGATCCCACTGTAGCAAGATTAGTCTCCAACAGGGAGGTGAAGAGGAGGAGGAGGAGGACACAAAGTGGCGTATTTAAGCGGGATATCCTTATTATTTTCTACTGCTTTTAAGTTTTTCTTGTATACAAATAAATCCTCCTAAGGCCCATTTTAGTATTAGGTTATTCAACTGGGTGATGATTATTGTGAGTTATTTACAATAAGCCTATCTTCATTTTGATCTCTAACTAATTTGCCACCATGCACAAACTTATTCAATTCCCACTTCTTACATTTCTCCCAAAACTCCACAGATGACTCGGAGGAAGACTTTCAGGCCTTCTGAAATTGTGACATTCCTGGACACATGGCACACGCTCAGAATAAGTGGTCTCTTTGTTGTCAGTGATAGAAGAAGAAGAAGAAAAAAGAATAATTAACTGGCAGACTTAAATTCCAAAGAGAGGAGAGGAAGTGAAAATGTCATACAAGAGTTGTCATGGTGATAAGTTGAATAAGCTAAGTGTCCCTGAAGCCTGAGCATTTAGGAAATAATCCAGCCTTTTATTCTCCTTGTCTGGCTCACTGTTGATGAAAGAGGCTCTTAATTGGTGATAACACACACATATGGACTTCCTTGTTCTTGTTGCATATGTTTAAGTTTAATTAGGACTCCTTTTTGTTTGCAAGCAAACTGTGTTCATTTATATTGTATGTGGCTCTAGAATATCATGCAAGGGATTATGCATGCTGCTGCTGTTGCTGCTTGTTAATTCTCTCTCCGGCCTCTCACTATTTGTATTCCGGTCCCGCTGTTTCAAGTTCCCTGCTGTTTTAATATCCACTCTTCACTCTTTTTTTCTTTTGCGAAAATTTTTCTTGGATGTACTTGAGCTGTGTAACAATCGCGGCGGCTTCATTTACAACAAAAATTGAGCTTTCACTTGGAGCTGCGGGAGAGTAATTACAGAGTGACGCTAGCTGGACGACGCCAGATTCAGGATAGGGTCACTAACACACACCTAAACCCACAAATATGTGTGTGTCCAGTTTAAACCGTGGAGTGTGCTGTTTACCCAAGTGACTCTCTGGACTTTTCAAGAGAAGCTCCACTGAGACGCTTTGTCTGCTGCAAAGGTCAGAGAAGCTACGTTCTGACCCAAAGCTAGCACACCTGAGTGCGTCTTGGTCCGACTTAACATGGATGAGCCACTCGTTGGTCTCTGGCCCAAGAGGCCTCTTGTTCTTTGCCTTCCCTCAGTTATTGCTCTCACATTTAGACACAGAGGCGTGGAAGTGTTTTTGAGTGTCTGTGTATATGCAGAAGTGCACTGACGCACATATGAGGAAGGCCAAGGAAGGTTATTTGTGTTTTCTAATATTCTTCATTGTGTTTGACTGTTGCCTTGAAGCAGCAGGAGCTGCAGCTGAATAATTTCCCAAATGGTTACCTCTGACCTTCTGAAAATATGACCAATCACTGCCTATTTCAGCAGCCCACCGCTGTTGCAGCTCTGTTTTCACAACCTGCAGAGGCATAAAATGAAGGCAGTGGTAAACAAAACAACCAGGTTGGCTCCAGGTTTTGCACATAATGATCTCAGAAACACATCTACAAACACACCTCTTTTAAAAGATCAGTGAAGATTCATTAAGACAGAATTTGGTTTTACAGTTTTAACTCATGGAAATTGAGAAGTTTCAGATCTGTTTATTTGCATTAGTCGACAGGTGTGTTTGGATCAAATGTGTTTGGACTGCCCACAGTCCTTCTAACCATATAAAGTGGTTTGCTTCATGATTTGGTACGCTCATCATTAGCATTCCTTGTAACCTAATTTATTGGGTCTTTTTTTAGATTCAGCTCCATGGTAGGCACTTTCTTGGCTCCGTAGGGACTACTGAGTGACATAGCAGACTGTGATTGGTCCATACAAAGGTGTACATTGATTTGCAGAGACAACTGAATTCTTGTTCACTGACATAATAAAAATGTCATTTGCAACACTGAAGTAGGAGTTACTTAACTGCTGTATTTGTTGTAGTGACATGTGTTTTTTCTTGTGCACCATGTGCAACACAAAGTCGACTGTGTGGTAGTTTGAGTCTTGACTCAATGAATGTTTTTGCCCACAACACTTAGCTCTAACTGTGACATACTCTGGTGTTGTTGATGGTGACCATCAAGTGCTTAGGTGATGTAGTTGCAATGAGCGTTGCAAATTACTACATAGATGGTACAAAACGAAGTAAATAAGTTCTTTTACCCAATTCATAGTTGGACTAACTGTTCTTACAACCTCAGAGTCCTTTTGACTGTTTGGTCTGAAAACACCTCATGATTTAGCCTGGCAAGCCATCAATGAGCCATAGACATAGCTCAGTCATGGGGCGGAATGTACCTTTGAAACTGTCTCCACACACCATAGTGGATATTGCTAGGACTAATCAGAGCAACGAACAATCAAACGCATTCATCAGTACGGAAATCAGTCAACGGTGGAGTCCAGCATACACCATCAAAGAAGAAGACACAAATACATCCTTTTTCTAAATAATGAACTTAAGTACCTCTATTTCCTCATGTCTCAAAGAAAAGCCCAAGTCTAAACAGTCCAAAGTAAATGCCAAACATGTTCCAAATGAGCACCATTCCTGAGCCGACACCATCTTTGTAGTCTTTCTTCGTTGCAGCTCTGGTGCTAAGCCCACCCAGCGTCTCTTTAGAAACAAAGCGCTATGATAGTCCGGACCTAAAATAGATTGGGCTAATGTTACAGGCTACAAGGGGTCAGCAGTAGCTCAGGAGGTAGAGCGGGTTGTCCAGTAATCAGAAGGTTATGGGTTTCATGTGCAATATTCATGTGTTCTATACTTGTGCAATACCAGATTCACATTGTTGTCTGTGTATCTTACAGTATGCTGCATAGTGCTGGTACCAAGTTTGTTTTTATCTTTTATATGTGTTTTTTTTAGTGATCTAAGATTACAATACTAGATTACTGCCTATGTGTATATACATGTACCCTTGTTTTTATCTTTCTTCTAATTACCCTTTGAGTGATGGTGCTGCTGTGACAAGTGAATTTCCCCACTGAGGGATCAATAAATTCTATTCTATTCTATTCTATTCTATTCTATTCTATTCTATTCTATTCTATTGATCCCAGCTCCCGACAGAGAATTCTGCTGTTGTGTCCTTGGGCAAGACCCTTAACTCGTCTTGCCTGCTGGTGGTGGTCGGAGGGATTGGTGGCACCCAAGGCCGTATCCAGAGTTTCAAAATTACCGAGGTCCAACTTCCGTTATCTCGAGCACATTAATTACAACGAAAAGACCAAAACTGATTCCAGTTACATTAGTTATTTAAAAATAAAGTCACTTGTATGTGTATGATGTTCTTGTGTGTGTGTGTGTGTGTGTGTGTGTGTGTGTGTGTGTGTGTGTGTGAGAGAGAGAGAGAGAGAGAGAGAGAGAGAGAGAGAGAGAGAGAGAGAGAGAGAGAGGGAGAGAGAGACAATAGATGAAATATGTTTATCTGGTATCTAGAGTAGGGTTGCAACGATTATAAATGTTGGTGGTACGATTATAGTCTGAGAAATAATGGTTTCACAATTTGATTTCACATGTGTATGAACAGATATAAATCACAAACACATTTTATAAAGTATTGATAACGTGCATGAGTACATTTTATAAAGGTTTTAAACTCCTGAGGATATTTATTGCTGCTTTTCAGAGATTCTGCTTAGAAAAATTCATTAGTAAAATCAAAGTAATCTCTGTAATTTTTAAATTACAGTTTAAAACCTTTTAAATACCCTTGATTAGATTTGCCTAATAGCCTGTTTTTAGTTTCTGTAAAAAGACAAAAAAGGTTTAACTGTTGACACCTGGTCAAGGTTAACACGTTTATTCAACACTGAAAGATGGACACACCTTCATGAAATGAGATGCTAAATTCCTACTAGTGCATTTGTTATTATGAATATACTTAAACATAATTTCTACTTGTTCATATCTGTATTTTCAAAATTGACTAGTAAGGATATTATTTGTTCAAGGATAAATTATATTATTGATATGTAACATAGGAATAAAAAAGAGGTGTTTGATTAAATGTTAAAATGGCTTGCTGTACTGGCTTGTTATAGACAACTACAGGGGAAAGGTAGTACAGACTACTAAATGAACCCACGTGTTATGTGTTAAAACTTTTTTTTCTGCAAGCTCTGCGGGGGCGGGCGAGTGGGGGGGTGGCTCAAGTCTATTTAGCCTTGGCCCCCAAACGCCTCTAAACGGCCCTGGGCTTGTGACGGAGTTTTGAAGCTGATCCGTCTGCTGGACATCCATCCTTCTCATCCTCCTTTATGCATAAAAAACCACTAAACTACAGAGAAGTAACTATGTATCTGCCACAGATCGCTCCAATATCTAAAGTTTTACCGTAAATGTCTGTCTCAGTGTTTTCTCCGCTCCGTGACAGCGCCTCAGCGCACCTTTTGACACCTGCTGTCAGATCACGCAGCAGCCATCCTCTCCCTCAGCAACAAAACGCTACTGAACCCATTCTTAGTTTAATTATTTTAGTATAACTCCGGTTTTATTTGGGCTATTAACAAAAATAAAAACTGGTGTGTAGTTTATAATCCGCATTTTAAGCAGAAGTTGAAACGGAAACTCAGAGAGGCGGAGTCTTGCTGCTGCGGCGTCCCAAAGATGTGTTTTCATTGGTCAACTGCAGACAGGAGTCGTAGGTTTATAAGCAGCGCTTCAAGACTGTTGGAGGGTGTCTTCTTTCTAATAATGAGACTCATATCAATGCTACACGTAGGCTGCAGTTGAGCAAGGATGAGCTTTATTTTTTTAAGCACCCTCTGGTGAAAATATGTTCCCGCGGCTATGATCATAAACATTAAGTTCGGCTGCCTCGCGTTGTTGTAGCGCCTCCCCCGTCATAGGCTGTTTGGGATCATTTTTTTTTTAAATATTCTGCAGAAAAATACCGAGGTCCGGACCTCGGTGTCCTCAATGGTAGATACGGCCTTGGTGGCACCTGTGGTTGGAAGCCTCACCTCTGTCAATGGGACAGCTGTGGCTACACTGTAGCTCATCATCACCAGCGTGTGAATGTGTGTGTGAATAGATGAATGATACACTGTAGAGTCCTCTGACTCTGAAAGGTGCTATACAAGTGTGGAGCATGGCTAGACCGACCTGCGGTTCTACGGTTTGTCTAGATTTCTAACGATGTTTGCTTTTGCGCCACCAAGAAACTTTGTGATTGTGTAATACTCATGAAACGAATGGATGGGACCTCCAAGGACCCAAGCGTGTTTGTTTAATTCTTTATAGCAGTGATACAGACAATCAGAAGGAGATCCTGGAAAAGATATATGACAGATCAGTCTACTTGTTGATTAAATCATAAAAGAGAGATCTACTGCGCACTGGAAGCTTTTAGCAGCTGTATTACAAAAGCGAGGTACCTTTAGATTATTTCTTATTATTGTAACATTTGTGCAGAACTAAAACAGCAGACAGAATGACATTTTGCCCTTAACAGTGGTTTATTTGAGTCTAACATTACAGTCTTTAGAAATATTTTCATAAGTTTCATAATGTTTCTGGTGTTTCATAATTCCTAATAAGTATATGATGAACTCTAATAAGGTCATATATGCACTCAAAAATTAATGCTAGTTCATGCAAAACCAAAGCAATCGTTGGTTTTCATTTTACTTTTAAAGTTGTTTCTAGGGATGCTCCGATCCGATCCGATGATTGGAAATTGGGCCCGATCACGTGATTTTCAAAAAATCGGGATCGGTGAAAAAGATCGGATTTAACCTTATTAAACAACAAATATGACTTTTTTAAATTCATCCTGAGATCTTAACAAGTTCCTCTACATCAGTATTCTTTGTTTCTTGGAAGAAGAAAACACCATTACCTCACACAATTTACATCAGGCTGGGATTCAGACACCATAACATGCAGCTGTTAGCTAGTAGGCTAACGCAGAGCTAACTTGTCTCCACAGGAGAGCTAAGATGTCCTTATGTTTGTGATGTTTTAAACTGGAGAGCGAAGGCAGTGTAACAGCCACTGCATTGTGTGCATACTGGGCGTTCAACATGCTGGAAATGACAGCTGCATGATAAGAAGCCTTCAAAACCAACTACTTTGGCTTTTTACCTTTCAGACATCACCACAGCAAATCATCGGTCTGGGTTAAGTCCCAGTTCACACTAGGGGTGTTCCAAAAAGGGTACTTCACGATTCGATTTGATTTCGATTATGGGAGCTTCGATGCTTCGATTCTTCGATTATTAGCATTTTTTATGCTTTTTTTCATACGAGACTGATTGTCTTCTTCTTTGTCTACATTTGTAAATAAATAACCTATCAATTAACTCAGTTCCTCTAAAACTACTCTCAGTAACTAAATACTTTTTTTTTTTTACATTTAACTATTTTTCAAAGACAAAATCTTATTTTATGACTGTATGACTTGTGTAAATATTTGCACTTTGACCAACTTAACTTCGATCAGGAAAGCTTTAAACATTTAAAACCTGCTAGGGAAACATTTTCTCTCTCCTTCCTTTACTTTATTTAACAACAGAACATTATTAGAAACAGTTCAATAACATGCAAAACAACATGCTATCACCTCAACTGTCTTACAGCTTTTGAGATATTGAATAACGTTTCATTTCTACTGGTAACAATGTAATGGTGGCATGTCTATAATGTCTATAATGTACGGGTTGGCAATAATCCAGTTTAAATTACATTCACAGATAGAAGTTTTTGTGAATTACATACTACAACGGCTTGCCATAGGCCTGGAGCGGTGTGTTGCGCAATCTCGTAGCAACAACAACGTGAGTCCTGGTAGCTGCTGTGGCTCTGCTCTGCGCTGCAGACAGCTACGAATAAACAGGATGGTGGGACTTTTCTTCCGCTTGTAGAGTTTAGTCATTCTTAGTTCCAAGATCATCGTGTTTTATTGGAACCCACGGCGTGAGTCTGAATATCCGCTAGCTTAGTTAGCATTAGCCAATCTGTTCGTAGCTGCGAGTTTGATCCCAAACTTTGGACCGTTTCTGCTGGTTCCTCTATTTTCCTCCACAGCACCTAGATTACCACATTGTGCGCCAGTAAAAAGCATGTTCCTTACACAAAAACAAATAACTTACATTTGTTAAGGCTCCGGTTACGTGTATTTTTTTTAGTACCGGCTTTGCAACAAAGCTTTCACGTTTATTTTTTTAAGCATCGACGTTCATTAATCGATTCTGAATCCTCACCTGAAGCTTTGCGATGCATCGCCACATCGATGAAATGCACCCACCCCTAGTTCACAGTGGCATCGCTAACTAAAACACAGCCAGCTAAAAGTGAAAGATACGTTAATAAACAACATTGGGGTTTCTCATTCTGCAGCACCTGAGCTGACCGCGCCGGTAGCTTCAGGTGTTGTGCAGGGAAAGGTTAGCCTGCTGGCTATGGCACCACGTACCTATGGAACACCAAGTGTGCCACAAATGCGCAACATGACGTGTGACTCTCACATGAAAAGTACATGTTTTTAACGAGCAATCAACGCGTCAACAATGTGTTGTTAACACACGTGCCTGCCCCGTCACGGAAACGCGCATCACTCAACAGCCGCATAATGAGGACGTAAACAATTTGCATTATGAGCATCTCAGCTACTTTTAAATATATTCATAATATTAACACAGAAAAAGGAAATACCTAAATAATAATAAAAAAATTAAAGGAAAATTTGGACGTGTTTTCCATTTTTTTCTTCATATTTTAATGCTTAGAATATAATATAATAGAATAAAATAGAATAAACTTTATTGATCCCACAGTGAGGAAATTCACTTGTCACAGCAGCACCATCACTCAAAGGGTAATTAGAAGAAGATAAAAACAAGGATACATACACATAGGCAGTAATCTAGTATTGTAATCTTAGATCACTAAAAAAACCACAAATAAAAGATGAAAACAAACTTGGTACCAACACTATGCGGCATACTGTTAGCTGAAGTATCAGATCAGGACTCGGTATCGGCAGATACTCAAAATCAAATGACTCGGACTCGGATCGGGAGCAAAAAAATGTGATCGGAACATAGTTGTCAGTGACTGAGTCAGTTTGAAGTGTTCATCAGTTTGACTTTTATCATAAACAGACTATTTTTAATCCTGGACAGGATTATACCAACCTAAACAAGATCCTGTCTGTCTGAATAAACCAGCTTTGATTAGACTGGGAACTTACCTGGCCCAGTAATGTTCTGCCAGTAGTGTGATATTTACATGAGTAAATGACCTCAGAAATCCATGGCTGTGTAAACATTCATTAAGTAACGTTGCACAAGACAGCAGCAACACATTTTGGTCCTGGCTGTATTCGTTCAAGAACGCTTTCAAAAATAGAAGAGTTGATCATTTATTTTCATCAATCAACAAAATCAGTGAATGAACAAAAGAAAAATCTAAATCAGATCAATGTCTGGTCTGACCACCCTTTCAAAACAGCATCAGATCTTGTAGCTCCACCTGAACACAGCTGTTGAAGGAACTGGGCTGGTAGGTTGTTCCAGACATCTTGGAGAACGAACCACAGATCTTCTGTGGATGTAGACTTCCTCACATCCTCCCGTCTCTTCATGGAATCCCAGACACACTCCATGATGCTGAGATCAGGCTCTGTGGGGTCAGACCATCACTTCCAGGACTTCTGGTTCTTCTTTAACATGAAGATAGTTCTGAATGACAGGCTGGATGTTTGGGGTCACTCACTTTGCATTTTGTAAATAGATAAAGATAAACAATCATTATTTATATGTCTGAAAACATTCTCTGTTTACAGCATTTTGTCACACCTGCCTGAAACCTTTGCACAGTAGTGTAGCTCATGTGTTTTGTAAACTAAATTTCTTCAAATAGAAGCTGCAGAACTCTACCTGCAGCAAGGTAGACAGTAATTGTGTAGAGTTTTATGCAGAAACACCTTTAAAAGCTACTAAAGTCCATATAGGGTGACAGTGGCACATGGGTAAGTGCCCGCCTCATAACCGGAGGGTTGCAAGTTTGAGCCCCAACTGTTAAAGTCATTGTGTCCTTGGGCATGACACCTAACCCGCCTTACCTGCTGGTGGTGGTCGGAGGGACCAGTGGTGTCTCTGTACAGCAGTCTCGCTTCTGTCAATGTGCCCCAGGGCAGCTGTGGCTACGTTGTAGCTCATCACCAGCGTGTGCATGCATCTGTGCATGGGTGAATGACTGTGTTGTAAAGCGCCTTGGGGGGTTGTATAACCCTAGAAGGTAGGACTGGGCGATATGGCAAAAATTTCATATCCCGATATAGCTCATTTTATATCCTGATAACGATATACATAATGATATAGCATTGTTTCTTTTAATTAAATTGATAGTTAATATAAAATTGCAAGTGTTTGCACCAACTCACCAAACCCACGTTTCTGGACCGTGTAGATTGGAACCATGTCTTTGCAGATGTGCTTGGCAACTGCAGTAGTGATCTCCTTCCATCTGCGGGAGCTGTGGTTATATGGTGCACCACGGCTAAACGCCTGTTGCAGCGTCTGTGTCTGGAGTTTGTTATGAGCGCTTACGCTACCACTCGACGCTGCTTTTACGGCTTTTGCTTGTTGACTCTCTCTGTATTCTTTTTCGTGGTTCAGGTGATAAAATACATTTGTAGTGTTGGAGTCTGTTGTTGGCACCGGGAGCCGGCAAACTTTACAAACAACTGCGTTCTGGTCCGCGTCGGCCTTCCTACACCCAAACCACATCCATACAACAGAAGTTGCCCCTCTTTTAGGTACAAGCTCCTCTGTTTGGGTTGGCAGGTCATCCTGTTGAAAATGACCCTGGTCTGAACCGCGTCCGCTACCGTCCTCCTCCATGTTTGTTCATGCATGGCTAGCGTGGCGCGCCGCACGTGCATGGACATGCCATAAGGTGCATCGTGGTAAATGGTAAATGGCCTGTATTTGTATAGCGCCTTCTTAGGGTTCCACAACCCCCCAAGGCCCTTCACAACAGAATCAGTCATCCACACATTCACACGCTGGTGGGGATGAGCTACAATGTAGCTACAGCTGCCCTGGGGCGCACTGATAGAGGCGGGGCCTGCCGTACACTGGCGCCTCCGGTCCCTCCAACCACCACCAGCAGGCAAGGCGGGTTAAGTGTCTTGCCCAAGGACACAACGACAATTCAATTCAATTCAATTCAGTTTATTTATATAGCGCCAAATCACGACAAGAGTCGTCTCAAGGCACTTCACAAAGTAAACATTTCAATACAGTTCAGTTCATTAAGCCAATCAGTAAAAAAGTTTCCTATATAAGGGACCCAGCAGATTGCATCAAGACACTGACTAGTGTCATTGTGTTGGTACAATCCTCAAGTTGT
>SSNS01000291.1:590158-624966 GCA_006937985.1 Aphyosemion australe | reverse complement strand
ACAAGCTCCTCTGTTTGGGTTGGCAGGTCATCCTGTTGAAAGTGACCCTGGTCTGAACCGCGTCCGCTACCGTCCTCCTCCATGTTTGTTCATGCATGGCTAGCATGGCGCGCCGCACGTGCATGGACATGCCATAAGGTGCATCGTGGTAAATGGCCTGTATTTGTATAGCGCCTTCTTAGGGTTCCACAACCCCCCAAGGCCCTTCACAACACAATCAGTCATCCACCCATTCACACACACATTCACACGCTGGTGGGGATGAGCTACATCGTAGCTACAGCTGCTCTGGGGCGCACTGACAGAGGCGGAGCCTGCCGTACACTGGCGCCTCCGGTCCCTCCGACCACCACCAGCAGGCAAGGCGGGTTAAGTGTCTTGCCCAAGAACACGACAGTGACAGACTGAGCGGGTCGCGAACCTGCGACCTTCCGATTGCAAGGCGGCAACTTAACTCCTCTGCCACCATAAAATACTGCTGTAAAACGCCGAATCGTGGTGTAAACGATAGAGCTTCATATAAAACAACATTTTCTATCGTACATGTTTCGTCATATCGCCCAGCCCTACTAGAAGGCGCTAAATCAAATGCAGGCCCTAATCTAGTTTCCTCCTCTAATCTTTAGAAACATGACAAGTACAAGTCTCTTATTTTTGTATTGTATGAATCAAAAGAGGTTCAAACAGCTGATGGTTTATCTTCTTCAGTGACCGAGGGCACTTTTTCACCACATTCCACAACCTGCCAGGGAGTGGGCTTAAATGTCAACTTTTTAAAAATAACAAAACACATGACAAAACACTTTTTTTTCTCAAGTTTCTTGTTTTGCTGATCACTGGAAGACAAAATTGTGATAAGAGCTCAAACTGAATTTAACCGAGCTCCTCGGCTGTCCTTCACAGACATGGCTGCACCGTGACTAATGAAGGAGGATCAACTTGTCTCTTCATATTTGCTCGTAAGAATGCGCTTCTGTCATCATCACATCACACCTTTTGTGATAAAACTGCTGAAAATTAAACACAAGGACAGTTTTCTAATCGTGTCATTTTTAATAACATTTAAGACATATTTGTTAAATAGATGAAAGCGACTTTGTGTGACTAACAAAGCGGTTTTGGCCCAAGGCAGAAAAATACGCCTCAAGCTGACTGCACATAACATATTTAACAGATATTACATTGTTGATAGACTCAAACAAAAAATCATCTCCCCTGACTAACAGGTTTCTCTGCCAACGACCAATGTCTGCTTCGTAAACAAGATTCTTTTGGACATCGTCGTTCTGACTACAAAGCAGATGTCACACAGTATGTCTCCTCTTAGTGTCTGCCAGAAGTTATCCACTTATTAATTATTTATTAATTAGGCTATTTAAACTCAATAACACAGACGAAGCACACAGAGGCCAGAGCAGAGAGTTAAACTGCAGCAGCCGAAGCCGTGAGGGGCAGGATTCGGGGTTTATTTATTTTTAATAATTCTACTTAATATATCCCACGCTGCAGAAAAACTGTAGACAGCTACAGCTGAGTTGGAACAGGAGACTTCAGGCTTACACATGCTTAGTTCATGATAAGGCTGGGCTCATTTTTTTCTGTAGGGTGCCGGACAGCGTGTGCATTTATCTTATATTTACCTATTTTAGAAACGTGTCTCATCACATCAACGTTCATTAAAGCTCTGGGGAGCTTTAAAGGGACCAAATCATCAAAAATGACAGATTTGTCTAATCTGTTAATATCTTGGCTACACAAGCCCTAACTCAAGGTGTCCATAGGTGCTCTGATACTTTTGTGGTACTTCTCTATAGGGTATTGAGTAAAGCTGCATGTTCGTGCTACAATTGGGATCACTTCGCTTGATGTGAATTAATGTCAGGATTCAAATCATTGAAATTTGTTTCAGACCTTATCAAATCAAAGTAAAGACAGACGTCTGGACGTGATGCTAAAAATGAACAAAAACCTTAGTTTTAAAAAGCTAAAATAGTCTTTTGTTGGATTTTTACTACTTAAATAGTAATACTTAATGAATTACCCCACAGCAGAATATCAAAATTGAGTACTTCATGGAGCCAAATACAGTTTTTAAAGTTTCTGATCCAAAATTAGCAGCTTGTCAGTAAGATTGAGGCTTTGAAAGAATTGTCAAGAGGTTAGAAATATTATTTGAGGTAAAATTTGCTGGATGGAAACAGACATCTGAAGTCAAATGGGTTCAAACAGAACAGGAGATAGACCAGCGGGTCGGGGCATCTTAGGGAGGTTGGACCGGTCTTCCTGGGGTTGAGTTAAAGCTTGACTCATGATTTCCTGGTCCTCCACATTCCAACACTCAGCAGTGGTTGTGGGATTTGAATCGTTACTGAAAGAATGAAATACTGGATACAAGCAGCTGAAAAGAGCTCCCCCCTAGGGTGGACATAGAGACCAGGTGAGGAGCGCCATCATCCAGGGTGAGCTCAGGGTTGCTCCTCTATCCAGGTAGGACAGCTAAGGTGTTCAGTTATGGGATTAGGGTGCTTCCTAACGTTGTAGGCTGTCTGGACGTATTCCACTGGGAGGGGAGGTCGGGCAAACTCACTGGAGGGAATATAAACCCTCGCTGGTCTGGTAAAACCATGGGAAATCCCTGGAGAAGCTGGCGAGTGTTGTCGGAGAAATGGCTGTTTCAGATTCCCTCCTGGAATTTTTACCTCGGATAAGTGATGGAAGTGGAAGGCTGGATACAGATGTGTTTCCTCGCCACCTTAGACAGTGATGGATATTATTCCTTTGCTGACTAAGTGGCCCTTCTAATGTTTCTGTGACAGGTACGAGTTCCCTGTCAGTAATATGACACATCAGATAATCTGCTTTCCTGCCTTTTATTCTTGAAAATATGCTAGCAGAGTGCTACAGGTTTCATAAGATGCTAAAGCACTGCTAGTGATGCTTTCATCAAATACGTTTCAACACAAGGAAAGTGATGCTCTTCTGGTACCCAAGTTGGGTCACTGCTACCAAATATTTCCACTCTTTTACTGATTTAAACTTCTACATCTCCCTTAAATAAACCGGCAACTCTGTTTAGGTTAGTTTCATATGAGGAAGATAAATCGGAGGGAGTGTTGTATAGCTGAATGAACTTTGACCTGGTGGGATGAGATCACTAAGTTTTAAAACTGTAGTGTCTTTGATTTTCTAACTGAGTTTTTCAATGCAGAAAATGAAAATGCATGTCAGAAATAAGACCACGTGTGTCAAGATTACAAGATTTTCCTTTCAGGATATTTGTACACTCCAAGTTTTGACCTTCTTCGTTGTCCAGCTGTGGAAGTTGATTTGATGAGGGAGGAGTGATTAGCACCACAGCTACCTGGCTATGATGTTAAAAATAAACACAAGGAGAGGGAGGAGAAGCAAATGCATGGCTTGATTTGTAATTAGTGAGGCCGTAAATGAGGCTGTACCCATCAAAATGTTAGCAGTAGAAACAATTGTCCTTAATCATCTGTAATATGTAGTGTTCAAAATGTCTGTCAACAAATATTAGTGGTAGATCTGTAACGAACAAACGTAGCAGTCATTCTCTGTTTTAATGAAGCTGACAGGGGCAAAGCCTCGTGTGTTTGTTTTCCAAAATTGCACGTTAATCCGCATGATTCAAATTGCATTTTGCTTCGCTTAATCCACCCTGAAAATATAGAAACAAGTGACAGGGAGTCAACACTTTTTAATCCCGGGGATGAGCCGTCCCGTCCAGGTGAAGTTGATGTGACAGAGTTTGCCTTTCCCTTGTTAATTCCCCAGCTTCTTATCCAGCTAAGCGATCGCTAAGCCCCCTTTCACTCCTCATTTCCTTAACATGGAGTGATTATTGTGTGGGTCTGGCAGGACACAGAGACGAGGGGGCCGTCTAATTCACGGGCTAAATTAGTGGCGATAAGGCCTGAGTCGGTACCTCCAGCCCACCACGATCCCCTGGGGCAGACTCTTAAGGAGCTTAGTAAAAGCCTGTCGTATGAAGACATGACATGGAGCTGGCTAAATGGGCTACGTTGGAGTGTTTTCCATCAACCCGGTATTTATATACGGGTCACTGTCGTTCAAACTTTAATCCTATTTTCAATTTATTTCTGATTATTAATTCAGAGTTCCAGGAGAAAAATACAACGGCGTGAGTCAGAAACATGAGAAAGAGCGCATGTGACCCTCTCAGGGGACTGCTTTCTAAAAACTGAGTCTATGCCACCAAATCAATAAGGAATGCTGGTTTATCCATAGTCAAGGAACAAGGAAGACCTCCTCCAGAGTCACTGGGTCACATTCACTGGGGAAACAATTAGAGGCTTCTTTGCGCTTCACACGGCTGCAGCGTTTTTTCCAAGCTTCACGCATTTCCTTTAATTTTTCTCTTGGGTCCGGCAGCACGACTGTTCCGCTGTTGAGAAATTACAGACAGCGGCCGCTAAGTCTTTTCCATCCAGAGCGACAAAAAGGGCCATGTCAGGTCTTGGTGATGTATGTGGAGGCCGTGTGAAGTAGAAAGTAAAATGATGAATAGGACACCAGTCTCACGGCTGTGTGGTAACCGCATAATGCTGACAGATTACAGATTTAAATATTTTAGATCTCACAGAGCACATGCTGCTCGTGATGAAGAGAGTGGAAATGACTGCAGTAATGCCAGAGATTAATAGAGATTCTCCCTCTCTAGCGCCCACGCACACATTAGCACACACAGAAACTTTCCACTGTCACTGGTTGGTCATGATGTCCTCACACAGCGTTTCTCCACGACCTCACAAATTTTGAACTTTTTTTTTAATCTACTGTTTGATTAGTTCAGTTTGTTTTGAATTCTGCTTTGTTTGGCTTACCCACAGATTTTTTTTAGCCAAACCTCTATTGACATTTTTTCCAAGTCAGCTGCATGGTTTAATAAGACACAGGCAATGCATTTGAAAACATGCAATGACAATATTGCTTAATATTGCAATCACAACATCTGTAGCAATAAACCAAAAGCTGTAGGGAAATATGGATCAACTGCCCCCATCTTTATTCGTTATACAAAAATGAAGCCATACCCTGTTTCTGAGTACTTCCATGTTGTTTTTTTGTCAGCAGAGTCGGCGCTTTCAGGGCAACTTGCTGCTGCTGCTGCATGGTCATCAATGTATGAACATACAGCATGGTGAGAACTTTTATTTTTAAGTAGGGCTGGGTGATGAATTGAAAATTTATCGTTATTAAAATTTCTGACTCTAACCGATATAATTTTTCCCATGTTGATAAATTAAATAATAAAAAAATGAAAAGATGTGTGCAGGTTGGCGACGTTCATGTCCCTTTAAGAAGCTGTACCACCTGGAGTCACATGACAACGTGACTCAACGTAATACACGTGACAGCCCCACCTAGTGGACAACTGTAGTTATCGTCCATTTGTCGTTATGGAGGTGAACTCCTCAATATACTGTGATACTGATTTTAGGCCACACTGCCCAGCCCTAGGTTTAAGTTAGGAAAATATCCCATTCATTTAAGATATGGCCCATTCATGTCGATTTTTGACCAGATTCTTCCTTTGACAACATTAAGGAGGCCAACAATTATGGTAATGTGTCAAAAGCGTGTTAAAAGTGCTCTGGTCTGTTTGGAAGAACTTCAAGCTCGCTGCCATCACAAATCAGGTATATTCAACTTTTTGGATAGGTCTGATATTGCAGCGTGTGTGGTGTGTCATGGGGACAAATGAGCATGGAGCTTGTTGAAAGTGACCAATCAGAAGTAGAGACCATTTCCAGTGCCTCCTTCTTACTGCCACAGGTGGGGTCTCTCATAAAAGGTGCTGGTAGGTAGCAGGTTGTAGATGCTGATGGAATAAATATTTTAGAATTGAACCATTTTGTTGACCACAGAGATTGCATATTTGCATATATAATATTTACCTGGTGTAGGGTGGCAGAGGGTGCTGGCAGCTGGCCGATTCTGGCTGAAAGAAGTTGATACCACTGGCTCTGGTGTATCTTCGGCGTCTATCCAAGATCAAGCCTCTGGTGTCGCGGGCTCACTTGGAGACTGTAGTCCATGCTTTTATTACTTCACGTCTAGACTACAGCAACTCCCTTTACTCAGGAGTTAGCAAGGCTGCACTTGCGCGGCTCCAGCTTGTGCAAAACGCTGCAGCTAGATTCCTGACAGGCACCAGAAAGCGGGAGCATATCACACCTGTTTTGGCCCATCTGCATTGGCTTCCAGTTTCATTCAGGGTCAGCTTTAAGATACTTGTCTTTGTTTACAAGTCTCTGCAGGGCCGGGCTCTGATCTTCTCACACGATATGTCCCACCAGTACACTTAGGTCATCACAGCAAGACGTGCTGGTCGTTCCACGGGTGAGGTGCTCGACCAGAGGGGGCAGGGCCTTCTCAGTCTTGGCCCTTAAGCTGTGGAGTGACTCACGGTCAGACAAGCACCCTCACTGCCGGTTTTTAAGAGTTGGATGAAGACTCACTTTTATACTGTGGCGGCCCCTCAACACGTGAGTTAGCTAGATTTATAGATATTTTAGCCAGTTCTTTTTCATTGTTAATCTCTTTTTTTAATATCATCTTTGGTTTTATCTCCTGCTTTTATTTGTCTTAATTTATATCTTGTGGGCCCTTGATTTGGTCAATGATGTTTTACATTTTTTGTGTGTGTAGCACGCAAGATGATGATGATGATGGTGTAGCTGCTGGATGGATAAACATTTCAGAATAAAACAAGTAAAAATACCTCCATCAGTATCATGCAGTGTCCCAAACTAACCTATTGGCTCTGTGATAAGTTACAAACCACACACATTAATCAAACAACATCAAAACGTAATTTAGATAATAACAACTCTGAACTGTTTTATAAAACAAATGCACACAAAATATATTAAAGAAACAAAATTGCGTGCACCTTATTGTTTTACAATCTTGCCATACGTGAGCCAGGCCTAAATGAGTGGGACCTAAAACTTGTCCTGCAGCCTGCCACTAGTCTCTGTGTTTCACCTGCAGCTTGCACTGTAGGTTCTTGTGTTTAGTCTTAGGTCCATATCCACGGGACTTTCCTCAGTCCTCTTTTTATTTCCTGTCTATGTTCACAACACTTTCTATGTGGTTTGGCATCTTAACCACTATCAAGGGCTTTGAAAGTCCATCTGATTGGCCAAATAAATAATTGGCATGCAGACCATGATATATGACCTATTGCAGTCGAAGCAGTACTTTGCAATATTGCTATTTCTCACACGGAGAGCCCAATTTTTTTCTTCCTTGGTTTTAAACAGCCTTTGCTTGAAACTTTACAAAATATCACAAAATGCAGTCAGACATTCAGCTATGTCAGCCACAGAGCCATGCTTTTGTGTTGCTCTATTTGGTTTCAGTGGCAGAGGAAACGTGGGACAACCCTGGGAGCCAAGATGCAAATAAAACAAAGTTAGATTGCAACCAAACTGAGACAAAGCTGGGACATTATGCCGTAAATACAACAAGAACATTTAAAACAAAAGTCCCAATGTGTCCCTTGTGACCTGGCCATATATACTTGTTTTGCAAATATGTCGTGAATTCCAATTCTGTGTGATTGTGAGTTGCAACGCTCGTATTTTCTCACAGTCTTGTTTCTCACTGGCCACCAGCAGTTACAGCTCAGTATTTACCAGCTTTAGTTCTACAGACAGATAAATTATATTTTAAAAGACTCACATGAGAGCCCAGTGTTTAACTCTAATTTTTTGTCTCTCAGTAATTTAAACCAAGGTCTAACGTTTGTGTGATAGCAGAATATAAGCTGAGCCTGAGGTCATTGAATCCCCAAATTCTTAGTAGAATCTCTGTGGACATGTGCTTTCTATCTTAAGCTGTGCCTGTGTCTGCCTTTCCTCCCACTTTCTGCATCAAGTTTACTGGAGACTTGGAATTGCCTGTAGGTGCAGTAGGAGTGTGAGTGGATGTCTGACTATTAGAATTTTTATGAGTGTTCAGTGTTTCTCAAGCTGGTTATTGTGTCTGGTAAGCTTTATAAGGTTACTGGAATGGCTGCAGCTTAAAGGCTGGAGAGGCGGTTTGTTTTCCCACCTACAGGAACAAAGACATGGGAGTGAATGATTGACACTGCCTTCCTTCTTTTTGAGGAACAGTGGGAGTGCCTGAGAGCAAGGCACTGACCCCACAGCTGCTGGTAGTTACATCTCCTAGAAAGCATCAGGTAGAGCTTCCCACCTTTGCCTATATGTTTCAGTGATCCAAATGTCTGTCTCCTTCATTTATTTCAGGTCAGGCTCACTTCAGCAGAGCTCAGTTTGGAAACAGGGAAATAGGAATTCTTTACAGTGCTACATGAATGATTTGACTAGAGCTGAGCGGGAATACCTTGTAGCGTTGTGTTAGCAAACAGATTCAGGAATAGAATCAGGCGTACGCAGCTAAA
The DNA here is from genome assembly GCA_006937985.1 of Aphyosemion australe. NCBI lineage: Eukaryota > Metazoa > Chordata > Actinopteri > Cyprinodontiformes > Nothobranchiidae > Aphyosemion > Aphyosemion australe. Next base: position 616,511 of record SSNS01000291.1, on the reverse strand, counting down.
GTTAGTCTGATCTTACTCCAGCAGTTAGAGCAATGCCTTGATGTCTCCTGGTCTTTCTGCAGAATCCTCCTCCCAGTGTGTGTTTTCCTTCTCTATGTTGCTCCACATGTTCAAAACTTAAACATATAAAAAGGTGACAATTGTGCAGGCTGGCAAAAAAACAACAACAACCTTTTACTGTGGTACCCCAGTAGTACCTGTGTTAGGACTGGTGTAATACGGAGTTTCCATGTAGAACCCGCTCCTGACCGTTGTCTATTTATATCTCCTGCCATCTTGGCAAAGCTTCCTGATAGCCTCTGAGAACAGTGAAATTCCTCCATCAAGCTTGGGGCCCATCTGTGCCCACATTCATCCCAAAACAGCCACTTCCACAATTATAGAATTTTCTCCCAATGATACCATCATCATGCCATCGCTCTTGTAAGAACATGCTCCAGGAAATTGACTTGATACTAATCTGACAAAACTACCAAGAGAGGAAATTAGACTGGGGCGATTTTTCATGCACTGATTGAGTTTTAAAGGCAAAATTTAAACTTTTGTGTTTTTTAATAATAGAACATGAATCTTGATTGATTAGTCCAAATATTCTCCGACATCTGTTGAATGAGCAAAGAGCAACATTAGGGCAAAAAGCTGGAAGATAGTCCGTTTGACCTAATATGTTCCCTCTGATTTGCAGCAGCTCATTACAGTGACACAAATCAAGACTCACCTGAAAATCTGGGTCATTACAAAAATAGCCTTTTGACTTATTCTCCCAAGATGGCAGCTCTTGATGAATCGGTGACTCTGGGTCACAATGACAATGCTTTCAGTGGGAAAAGTCAGGCTGAAGGAAGGAGCTTAGTGTTTAAAATAAATGTTATGAAGAGAAAAGGCTTGCATGTTTAATGGTGTGGGAGAAAACACAAGACCAAAGAAATCCTGCAGGCACTTTTCTGATCCTTTAAGTAGCACAGATTTGAGGTATTTTTGCTAAAACGCAACAAATTATGTGCTCCAAAGGCTGGTAATCGCGTATTATTTGTGGAAAGCTGTCACTATGTGGGATGCTGTGTTTTATGCACAACTGTGTAATTTTAAAGGGATATTTTGAAGTGTGTTTTTGTGTAAAAGTTGTAAACTATTGTAGATAACTTCCTGAACAGGCCATGTTTGGAGAATTAGCATTTCTGCTAGTATGAGTGCAGAAGATTCTTTCTTACTGCCAACCTTCTGGTTCCTCATACAGCAGGCATCTGAGGCTGTGTTTATAAGCATTGAGCAACTAGAGGAAATGAACACAGTTATAGTGACAGTACCAAGGTGCAATACAGAATTCCATGCTTTGCTCAAGGGCTTCTCAGCTGTGAGAAAGATTGAAACTTAAAGCAAATTTGCACAACAAGCTAGCTTTTAAACACCAGCATGGTCATGAACTCTCCACCCTCCTGTTGGCTATCGTCCCTCAGGCGTGATTTGGAATCGTAGGATGGCCAAGGAAGATCCCGCCTTTCTCGCCTCTGATTGGCTAGAAGGGCTCTCCCACGATTGGCTATTTCATTTAGCAGCAAACCGCCTTCCCTCGCTAAGTCCAGACTGTCGTCCTGCCACCAACAGAAGAAAACTGGTGAAAAATAGGTCTAAATCATAATCAGTTCTGAATTAAATTTAGATTAAATGATTTAAACAGATGATGAGATGTGTCCTAACTTGCAAACAGCCTTAACCTATGAAAGTGAAGACATAACATAGCCTATAGCAATAAGATAACCCCATGCTTGAGAGCCAACAGATATCAATCCAACAGTCAATTTGACCCATCCCCATGGTGGGGAGCGGTGAGCTGCAGCTGTGGCCGCGCTCGGGATCTATAGATATAAAGTCAATCCAACAGTGTGATAAATGCAACAAGATTTATTACAAGTTCACATTTGATGTTTTTCAGGTTCTTTTCTAAAAGAAACGGCAGCTGGTTTGTTGTAAAACAGGACAGAATGGTTATTATAGAGCTAAGCTCACATGTTCTTCACAAAACTCCTCCAGATCTGGTTGCAGACATAAAACCCTGCAGCGAGGGAAGACGGTTAGCTGTTACATGAGATAGCCAATCGTAGGAGAGCCTATCCAGCCAATCAGAGGCGAGAAAGGCGGGCCCTTCCTTGGCCATCCTACGATTCCAAATCACGCGTCCCTCAGCCATGTCCGCCTGATACTGGAACCCACATTACAAGAGGAAACGAGCTAGCGCTAAACACCAGTCGCTGTTTTCTAGGTCCAAACATCTTTTGTTGTCCGTGACTCAACTGGTGTTTTTCTTTTTGGGACTCTGGTAGGTTGTCCTAAAGTTGAAGTGGTAGCAGCCGGCTGGTTCTCCTCCTCTGATGTTATTGAGGGAGAACCTCTCACACCAGTGGTGTTCTGCTGTAAATACGTGAGTGTGATGAGTGGAGGACCCAGGGAAGTGCAGTGGTTCAGTGAGACCGAAAACCCGATGGTCCGATCCTTGTTTTAGACCGAGCCGTGTTATTGGCTGAAGTTTTTAGACAAATTCAAGAGAACCACTTCATTATTTATTTTTTTTTTGTTTTTAAATCTCCACAAAATATTCATAGCTTTACTATGTTAGAATGTTCTTAAGGGAGCTTGTTTTGCAGATTTCGCTTTATAAATTCTGTCTGAACCAGGTTAGGGGGCCAATTTCACTCTGGTTGTTTTAAACATTATTTTGTAGGTCTTTACTCTGCTGCCAGTTTCTCATGAAAATGGATATTTATACAGAGTTTTTAATGTCTGTGTAACATAAATATTACTCGCTGTTGCAAAATGTGGCACTTCTGATGATGCATCCAGGAGAAAAACATTACAGTTTGTGATTATTTCTGCTGAAATAATCAAGTAATTTGCTAAAAGCAGAACCTGTCAGTGATGTAAATGTTTATAAAATACTGTTGACATAAGCCATTGTGGAGCTGCTAAACGTGGATCCACATTTAAAGTTTCTTTGCTGCCATCTTCAATCGGCTCCATTTGCTCAACAACTCACAGCGGTTCGTGTTGTTTTATAAACCTTTACTGTCTTCAGTGATTATTGGGAAGAATGATCAAGATCCCTGTTGCACCAACAAAAATAGTGGAAAATAGACCCCCCCCCCCACCCACCCACCCAGACTAGTTAGCTCATGGTTGCTTATGAAGCTACCTGCAGTGGGTAAGATAGTAATATTTTATAAGTTTTAAACAAAACACACTTCAAAGTTAAAACCTTAAAAACACACGAGTGAGACATCTCTTGATGCACTCCAAAGGGAAAGCAGATTTGGAATACGAGTGGTGGTTTGTGGAGTGGTCCTGTTGCCCCGGGCCCCTCGGTGAATTTCCACACTGTTTAAGTGCAGGTGTTGAATGACATAATAGTGGTGGGCAGTGGAGTCCTAAAGCTGAGGAGCGGAATGATACTGTTGGATAGAAATGGTTCACTGAGAGTGGCAGAAATGGAGAGGGGATCATCAAGGATAAGAGGAAAGACAGAAAGGAAGAGGTGAGATTGAAAAGAAACAAGAGAAAAATGGCCGGGGCAGAGAGCGGTAAGCACAGATAAGCCTTCTGACAAGTGAGCTCTGGGCTAGAGAAAGCCAGTCAAACAAAAATCTGCCAGGTTTATTTTATTCATGCTGCGGACAAGTACGGCCGGGCTATCAATGTTTCAAAAACCATTACGCAAAAACAACAAGTGGAATACAAACCTAGTTAAACGTATTACAGAGATTTTTAGTTTTTTTGTCTTTTTTGTGCCGCCTTTTCAATACGAAGATGTTCCATTGAAGCCGTTCTGGGTGCCATATTGAAAATTATTAAATGATTCAACATTTTCTGACAGCTCAGAATTTACTGGCATTCTCCTCTCGTATTCCCTTTAATCACATCCTCTTTGAATCCAAACCTGTTTCATAAAAAATAAAAACCGTCCCTGCATCTAAAATTCTTCAGAAGCTCCTAACTCCAAAGCAAACAGCGACAATCAGCGTTTATTGTCGAAGCTTTTTGGTTTCCTGGCACCCGGTAATATGTTCGGTAATAGGATGTTGAATGGAGTTATTTGCTGCTGCTGTTGAAGAATAACAATTCACCGAGTTATTAAATTTACGTCCTTTCAGGCGCTTCTCAAAGACGAGCTCGCTGCTAAAATCTGGGATGAATTATTTAGATGAAAGTTAAGTTTTTGTGTGTTTCACAGGCCACCAGGCACCGCGCTTTCAGCAGCGCTGTCCAAGCCGCTGCACTGGAATCAGCGTTGGATTCAGTATGTGAAAGTCACAAGCCAGCCTCCGCCCCAACACACACACACACCCGCACGCACACACACACACACACACACACACACATTTAGCACGTTGCACCCAAATACTCCTCGGGGTTGATTCTAATGATACCCATGTGATTTATGCAGCAGATCAGCGAGTAAGAGACAGAAAAACAACAAAAAACGGGAGGGGTGAGAAAGTACTCTAAAACTGACCTAATAACCATAGCTCTGCTCTTGTTTTCCACCATGCTTTTTTGAAATAAACACAAATGAGCAAATCCCAAAGAATGCTAGAAATGTGGCATATTTCCTTGGGCATAATCACACTCATGCATTTTCTTGGTTTTGATGCTTTCCTGCGCTCGGATGACAACCAGCTGCATCATGTAAAGGTCTTTTTTAGTTAAATCCATTAGCAAAGCACCAGAGAAGAAAGCACAGCGCACAAATATTCTCTGCTTTGAATATAATTGCTCAGCACAGCGTGAAAGGACTTGACAAATTTACTTGAATGAGAATTCAGTGTTTTTATTTTCCATCTTAAACTTTTTTATTACAGAGAAACAAAATGCAGCAGGAGATAAGAAAGGAAGAGCAAAGTGACCAGAAACAGAAGAGGATGTAGCAGTGAAAGGCTCACAAAGGACATTTATGTAATCTTAGGGCACCAGTGCTGGCTCAAACCAGACTCAGAGCTGCTGTTGCAGAGAGAGGCCTGAAGACAGCAGCACATTTTCTAAATCCCTGGTAGACACAGAAAGTTAAGACACGCAGCGCTGCAACAAAACAAAGCCCAACACATTTATCTAAACATCCCACACAACCCCTGGCCCAGATTTACAGCCCTGGGCACTCGGGGTTCCCAAATCTTCTGGCAGCCAGATATTGATAGGAAAAGCAGCAATCCCACCCAGGAATTCTGGGCCAGAAAAGTCACTTTCCCTAAACATAAGCTGCCCCTGAACGATAGAAAACCTTATGTGCTATAATCACTTTGTAAATTGGAAAGATGATTTTTTTCCCCCCTCTCATTGATTTTTGCTGCTTTTCCTTAGAACGTACGGCATTAGGAGTTGGTAAAGATTGTTTGACAAAGCTGAGCTTTTGTGCCCTCTGGAGACAAGGCACAGCCTCTGTTTCCATTAGGGGTGAAATGCATGCTTGGAAACAAATAGAAAACAGGGCCTCTCTCATCATTAGATCCACAGCTCTTAATCCTGTGTGCAGGCGGGGCCTGCTCTTCCATGGAAAATCTTTCCATTGTATCTACCACATATGGATTTCCCCTCCTGGAGTGTGGCTGCATACCAAGTTGCTGATGCTGACCCCTGGAGATAAAGGGCAATCTTCACCATCATGCAGATCTTTAGGTCAATCTGGGGGAGCAGAGAAAAAGTGACTTATGGACTTACGGATTAAGTGGTGAAAGAGGTCTAGAATTGAGATGGAAAAGAGCATTAGTTAGAACAACAAATGTTTTTTGCTCTAGGAAACAAAAAAAGCTCTTTTGCAATAACGGGAGCTTTGAATGAAAGCTGGATGTTCTTCCTGCTGAGCGAAGATTCAGACTCGATTTATGTTTGTGTCCTTTTTCTTGTCCTGTGACATCTCATCCCCCCCCCCACCAACACACACACACACACACACACAAGCAAATCCACTCCCATCAGTCTTTAATTAAGTGAGATTTTCCTTACTGCAGGGGTAAATAATAGGTGATGTGCAATTTTGGTTCAAAGCGTTTTGCTTTCAGCATTCATAGAAATTGGAGGAGGTCTTTGTAATCACATGACATTCTGCAGCAGGCTTGGAGGCACTTTTATTGTTGCTACTTGTGGAAGCTTGAAGGCTTTTCCGGCTCGAAAACAACAACGGCCTCGCTGTTCTGTGGCATCTACACTCTCCCCTCGTAGAGGGAACATAAAACTCTTCCCTGCGTGCCCCGCTAGCTGCGCCCGTATCTTATGCCGTTCTGATGCTGAATAGTTTTCAAGCAGCCTCAGATTAGGGCATGGTATGGATGTCAGCAGTGAAATGAATAAAATATGTGCCCTCGGGTCTCATTTGAATGATCTGATCTTAAATGGCTTTTCATTCAAGTCGTACCTCAAGATGTTTGAAGGGAACCCCTTTTTTCCCTCAGGTTGCTCAGATAACTTGACACAGGAGGGATCTTTGTGTTTGTTCTGACAAATAATATTAAGAGGAAGGCTGAGAAGAGAATTTGATTGGAGATGCAGTTTAAAACATCTTTGCTGTTTGCGTCTTTGATGCAAAGCAGACAGAGTAGAAGAGAATCTGTGGTAAGTTTGTTGTGAGCTTTTTTTACAGGGAAGTGCAGACAGCTTGAGGCCAAATGTGCCCGCAGTGTTTGGACATGGCCTACTTCTGAGCGTGCAGTCATTAACGTGGTCCCCTACTCCGCTTTAAGTACACAAATGGGATTTTAATTCATACCCGGGATTCTGAACGCAGAGCATCTGTTGTGTCTTTTGGCTTAAATCCGGAGTTGTGTTAAGTCCACAAATGTGATGTGCTTTAAATATTCAGAATTTCAGAAAGTGGCCTTTTTCACTGTGTATAACCTTGAATACCCTCAGTGTGCTTCACTGTTTGATGCGTTTGGTAGCAAAGTAGTCCACTCCTGTCTCGAGGATGTTATGTGTTTGAGTAATGTCCTGCAGGAGACACTCTAAGTGCAATGTCTAGGGCTCAGGCGTCAGCAGTAATATCAGGGCGACCTCTCCTCTCCTCTGTGTGCAGCGGCACGGCAGAGGGATATTACGGCATTAGAATGCATGAATTATTGCCATATTTGTAGTTCAATGTCAGGGGACGTAGATGTGTCTCTATTATCACTATGGCTCAGTCAAAAGCTTGAAAAAGATTAAAGACCCAGCTTTTCCTAAAGGAACGCATATCGCTCAAAAATTTCATGCAAGAGTTTGAAATAAAGATCATCTTATGTTGAGGAAGGATAGTCATAGCTAAAGATTTCAAATGATGTAATCTCACACCATATTACTAGATGTTAGCGTTCTGATTATAAGTCAGCTAGTATAAAATTGTATCTGTAAAATTGACTGCGATGTAGCCATTTTTGTGTTTGACAAGATTATTCAGCTGTGGCAGCCATCTTGAAGTGATTCCAATTAGAGTTTCATTAATATCCGTTCAGTGGTTTGTGAGATATTTTGCCAGCAAACAGACAAAAGTAACTAAAAGTGAAAATGGTAACTGGCCTGTATTTGTATAGCGCCTGCTTAGGGTTCTACAACCCCCCAAGGTGCTTCACAACACAATCAGACATCCACCCATTCACACGCTGGTGGGGATGAGCTACATCGTAGCTACTAGGGATGGAGACATTCACCAATCTGAACCGGTGGTTCATTCATGGCGTTAGCGATGCGACTGCACCGGTAGCTTCAGTGTGTATCGGTTATAACTGACGGCTGCATCGCAATGTATCTTCCTGTCCGTGTCTCTCATCGATTAAAACCATGGTTACATCGATTACTTCATTTTTTTTCATGCTATGTCCTCGTTTTTTGAGGCGCATTGAACGCACCATCATTCTCTTTTAGCGGAGGCCAGGTGGTGCGCAGCCTCAGTTAGAAAAACCATCGTGGGACAAAATTAACCGACATACGTGCTTCCTGTCTTGTCAAAATAAAACTTCCTGAAGTCCGTGACCGGTTTCTGCAGCAGCGTATTCTTCCGAGCATTCTTATGGATCTGCGCACCTGAAGCTTTGTGTGAGGTAATTTAAGATAATTGCTTATTATTGTAACATTTGTGCAGAACTAAACGACAGACAGAATGACATGTTGGTTCAGAGAAGTCCAATAAACAGCTGAGATGAACTCACATCTCAGCTTGGACTTTTCTCTTAAAGGAACAGTAACATTAGGCTACAACAGCTTTTAGTGTTTAGTATTTTGAAGTGTTTCATAATAATTATATGATGAACTCTAATCATTTTCTGATTGTTGGTTTATTTTTCTGAGCAGAGTGACTGTCTAAACCTCATTTCAACCCCCTTATTTCAGCAATAAAAATATGTAGAATATGTAAATGTAACTGATGAAGTGCATTGTCTTTTCATGTTGAATTTATTGATTAATCCAAAACAATAGAGGATCAAATACATCCTTCACAGAGGAGAGGGAAAGTAATTATGATGGTATTTAAAAATCAGATGTGGGCTGGAAAATCTTTTTAATGTGTTGAATCGTTTCAAATCACATCATGAAATGTATCGAATCGAAAATTGTTTTCAAATAAATAAAGAATCATCAGCAGGGATGAATCGTATCGTCAGAGGGTTTCACCGTATCGTTAATGTATCGTATCGAGATATGTATCAAATCGTCTCAGAGGTGGAGATTCACATCCCTTGGGGCGCACTGACGGAGGCGAGGCTGCCGAACACAGGCGCCACCAATCCCTCCGACCACCACCAGCAGGCAAGGCGGGTTAGGTGTCTTGCCCAAGGACACAACGACAGTGACAGACTGAGCGGGACGCGAACCTGCGACCTTCCGGTTGCAAGACAGCCACTTAACCCCTCTGCCACCATCACCATCAGCTACTATCACAACAAATGGTCCCTGTACAGTTGGCTGCATTATATCCATGTGTTTGCTAACATTGACTAGCTGTTGCAGCCATCTTGAATTAAGCTGATCTGTTGAGTTTTGTCACTCCAGTGGTTCATGAGGTATTTTGCTAACGGACATGTAAGGTTAACTCTAGATGATGGTGGTCCAAGCACTAAAAACACACAGAGAATATTTTGAGATGTGTCGTAATTTCATGATGACAGAACACAAAGAAAAGTGAGGAAATCTCATGTCATCATCATGTCTTTTCTAATATTGGGCAGCTAGTAGCATACCAATGGCTGCTTCCTGTCAGACTCTGAACCCGGAAGCAGCTGCAGGCAGCAGAAAGCTCTGGAGCAACCAGTTACTCCACCCCGAGACGATCAGTGGCTGACAGTCTCTGACGTTGCATTTTTGGAATGGCTCCGTATGCTAGGAACACAACAAAGCATGTATTTATAAGTTGGGGGAAAATACCGAACCATGCTGTTGGAAAAGGCTGTCCAATCAAACCAAACACATCTGAGTTACGCTGAGTATTTCTGATGGACAAGGGGCATGAGAATATCTGTTGGGGATGACTCTTAACAACTACAACATCATAACAAAGCGATACTACACTGCTCACAAAAATTAGAGGAACACTTTAAAGAAACACATTAGATCCATCAGATCTCAATATGAAGTTGGATATCTATACAAATAACGACAGGGCAATGTCTTAGGAACAAAAGGATGCCAAGTCTTTTAATGGAAATAAAGGTTTTCAGCCTACAGAGGGCTCAATTGTGTAGACACCCTAAAATCAGAGTGAAATGAAGATGTGGCAGGCTAGTCCATTATTTCAAAAACTTAATTTCTGCAACTCAAAATGCTTTTCAGTATCTTGTGTGGCCCCCACGAGCTTGTGTGCATGCTTGACAACGTCGGGGCATGCTCCTAATGAGACAACGGATGGTGTCTTGTGGCATTTCCTCCCAGATCTGTGTGAGGGCATCCCTGAGCTCTTGTACAGTCTGAGGAGCAACCTGGCGCCGCCTAATGGACCCAAACATAATGTCCCACAGATGTTCTATTGAGTTTAAGTCAGGGGATCGTGAAGGCCGTTCAATTGTTTCAATTCCTTCATCCTCCAGGTACTGCCTGCATACTCTTGCCACATGAGGCCGGGCATTGTCGTGCATTAGGAGAAAACCAGGACCTACTGCATCAGCGTAGGGTCTGACAAAGGGTTCAAGGATTTCATCTGGATACCTTATGGCAGTCAGAGCACCATTTCCTAGGCAGTAGAGGTCTGTGCGTCCCTCCATGGATATGCCTCCCCAGACCATCACTGACCCACCACCAAACCTGTCATGTTGAACGACGTTGCAGGCAGCATAACGTTCTCCTTGTCTTCTCCAGACTCTTTCACGTCTATCACAGGTGCTCAGGGTGAACCTGCTCTCGTCTGTAAAAAGTACAGGGCGCCAGTGGCGGACTTGCCAATTCTGGTGTTCTTGAGCAAATGCCAGTCGAGCTCTACGGTGCTGGGCAGTGAGCACAGGGCCCACTACAGGACGTCGGGCCCTCAGGCCATCTTCATGAAGTCTGTTCCTGATTGTTTGGGTAGAGACATTCACACCAGTGGCCCTCTGGAGGTCATTCTGTAGGGCACGAGCAGTGCTCAGCCTGTTCCGCCTTGCACAAAGGAGCAGGTATCGGTCCTGCTGATGGGTTGTGGACCTTCTACGGCCCTGTCCAGCTCTCCGAGAATAACCGCCAGTCTCCTGAAATCTCCTCCATGTTCTGGAGATTGTGCTGGGAGACACATTAAACCTTCTTGCTGCAGCACGTGTGGATGTGCCATCCTGGAGAAGTTGGACAACCTGTGCAACTTCTGTAGGGTTAAGGAATCGCCTCATGCTGCCAGTAGAGATAATTACTCAAGCCAAAACTAGCACGAGTGGAAAACCAGCCAAAAAAGATCAAGAGGGAGAAACTTGAAATGACCTCCACATGTTAAACCAGTCCTGTTTTGAGGGTTTTGTAATTGTTGCCACTTTAGTGCACCTGTCGTTAAGTCCATGAACACCAATACAGCTGAAAGTGATTAACAATGCCCTCAGCTGCTTCATCAACCAGAAAATTATCAGACAGGTTTCACTGATTTCATGCCAGGCCCAATAAAAATAAGTGTTCCTTTAATTTTTGTGAGCAGTGTAGTTATAGTTTTCTAAGATCAGTTGCCTGTGACGGCCATCTTGAGTTGGGTTGACTCTAAAGATGTTTGTCCAGTTGTTACTTTCAAAACCTTTACCTCCCCTCTTTCGCCTCTTTAGTAGCAGGCAGTAATGTCTTCTACCATTTGTATGTTGCTCTCATTCTCAGTTTGAGATTTTTATGTTGATTTCATGCAAACTTCACTGAATACATCTAAAGTGCATCAAGACGCAACACTTGTCAAAAGCTATTGTGAGCTTTAGGCGGCTTGTGTTTGATCCCAAGGCGAGGTACGACTGTGTACCACAGTAAATGGATAAGTGCATTTCCCAAAGACGTGTGTGTGTGTGCATGTGCACGAGTGTGTGTGTGTGTGTGTGTGCATGTGTGTGTGTGTGGCGAGGGTAGACCAAGCGGCACAATAACAAAGGATGCATTACCTAATAGATTTGGCAGAAATACAGAGCTCAGGGTGGTCTGATAAAGCCGGGTTACAGTACTTTAATCAATCACTAAGAACACAAGCCAATTTAGGAAGAAGGCTGACATTCAAGATAGGCTTTCAGACGGGATTAGAAATAGTGAATGGAGAGTAAACATATCTGCCCAGCTGAAAGGACTTTTGTCAGGGGACAGGCCTCCCTCGCCCATGTGTGATATTGAAGCATGTCTCTGCATCGCACCTCCCCCACCAGCTTCACCCATCTCTGGATTGGAAAGGTAACATCCTGTTTCACCAGCTTATCTCCTCAGATTTGTGCTTTTTATTTTCCAGCAGATGTAGATGTGTGTTAGTGAAGAGGCGGCGGTTGTTTACTTCCGCTTTAAGAAAGGGCACTGTCGTTGCAGATGTTCCACCCAGCACTCATCCTCATGTGGCGTCTCAGGACTGACTAATGTCAGTGCGAAGAGGCGACAGACAGAACAGGACGTTAAAAACTTTTTCTTTTGAGAGCCTATAACCATGTTCATGGTAACTGATCTTCATATTCCTGATCTCTGAGGTTTTAGGACTGATGATATCATGACCCAATCCTTGACATTCTGATCCAGGTTCTTAGAAGTTTATTGGTTTTCTGAAGAGAAGACCTGCAGGTGCAGCTTCAAGCCGGTGAAGGATCAATAGACAGAGCAGTCGGGGATGGTGATGTTGCCTGATAAGGCCGAGGTTCAGCTGTGGTGATTGATATCACCTCAGTAATCCCTCCACATCTCCTCTAAATCCACCTGGCTCAGAATGAACCCGTGACGGGATGAGCTAAGACGTAAATACTGAAATCATATTTACTTTGGAGGTGAAATCATTAAAACTCTTTTTTTAAAGATCTTTTGTAGATTTTAAATTTCCGTTTCCCTCTGAGTTCAGGCTGTGAAACATCGTCATCTGACCTTGGCTTTCCCCATCAAACGGCTCTTTATGAATGTCAAAGCTAATGTGTGGAAAAGAAAGTCCTGCTGAATAATAAAGGATGATTTTTTTCTTAAACAGCCTTTCTGACTGACTGGCAGAGGCCACGCCGCTCAGCGTGCGTGCGTTTGGGTTTTGTTTATGCTGGAGATGAAGGTCAGCCCCTCATTAGTGCAGCAGCATCTTTTTTGATGTTGTGATGTACATAGTAATCAAGTGTGCCTCGCACTGCTAGTTACTGTTGACCTTTAGTTAAAAGCACATCAAAGTCTGTTCTTCCAGAACTTAATTATGATCCAATAAAAAGTCCTGGCGTCGTGTACAGTGAACAGACCTCATTTAATCTGCCGTCATTAAAGCTACAGTAACCATCAGCATACCTCGAGTAGCAGGCCACGAGTCGCTTATTTTTAATATTTTTACACAATCTTTTGACATAAATAGAATAGCTGCTGTGGGGTTTTGCTGCCTGAACTCAGACAAACTGAATTTCTGAGCCGGATTAAGGAATTCTGCTCGTCACACAGCAACACTCACTCTGGCACCTCTCACTTCTCTGCAACTACCAGGCATTTGCATGTCAATAACATAATTTCACCGCTGCGCTTTTGGCATTTGTGAACATTCTGCATGGAAGCCAAGCAGTCAAGGTCTCTGAAAGGAAAAACCTCAGAAAGATTTATTGTTCACTGTTCGTTAGCACGTGATTTTTTTTTATTCTCAAAATCCATCTTTGTCTAATTGATCATCGATCACAGTTAAGGACTCTCAGGTGAATGATGTAGGACTGTTTAAAAAGTACAAGTCACATTTAAGAGCTGGTCTCTGGGGGGAAAGGTGCCGTGTTGCTGTATGTGACGTGGTTGAGTTGTGTTGCATAAAAGAAGCACTGTGATACTTTTAGATCTGAGCCGCTTCATTAATTTATGTTCTTCCAGTGAGTCTGGAGTCTCAAACCCATAATTTACCTGAATGTGGAAAATCACTCAGATTGCACATTACTGCTGCTAACGCTAAGGCACCTAATGCATTATTAGCTCATTAATTTTACAGGCAGCATCTGGGTCACGTCTTTGCTTCGTACATGTGTGCGTTTCTGTGAGCCTTTTCACTCTGAATGATAAAGCTGATCTTTCAGTTTTTCCAAAGAGCTGCAGCCTACTTACCTTAAATTAATATCTTATTCAGCTTATTAGGCCAGGATAAAGGCTCATCTTCATAGCTTGCAGTATTTGTTGTGCCTCTATATGCACATATTTTACATTTCATAGTGGAGCTCTAAGTGATCTAAAAATCTAATATTTGTAGAGGTTCTTAGACAAGTTGATCTGAAATTAAAATATGTGGGGATTTGTATGGAGATGTGCGTTGCTCAGCTTCTTTTTTAAAGGAAAGAATCATCTTTCATTCTCATGAGCTGTTTAAGGGCCTGGTGTTAAAACAGCTCTCAGAGATCTTTTGTTTGTTTCCTCAGTTGCAAGTAGTGGACGGCTGAAAAGAGATTTCCTTTGCCTAATTTCTGCTGAGAAATGTCAACCAGACTGTAGATTTATCACAAATAATCTCCTTTTGATGTGTTCTTTGTGCCGTTTATTTCAACCCACCTAGCATACAACAACTTTTTCACAAAATAGAAAAAAATTTTGTTTCATTTGCTGTTTTTTAGCCGAACAACAGCGTGGCTGACTAAACCCAAAGTATCAACCATGAGGCATGGATTTTTTTAAACCTGGAAACATTGTCATAAAAATCATCTTCTTGTTTAAAATAGCAACAAATCCTTTATTCAACCCTATAAAGTTTAGTTGTTAAGTGTTTTAAGCATCTTTAAAGCCACATTCCTGAACTTTGCAGATATATGCTCTCTGTCGCCCTCTAGAGACTTGCTGCGTAACGTCACTGTCGTAAAATCAAATCTCTCTCTGGGGCATAAGAGGCATGTTTACATTCCTAATATCAGGCAAAACAACGAAAACAAACATTTCCACCTCCACACATTGAATAAATAGTTTTATCAGGACTGTATAACAACTTTATACCCGACCAAACACAAAAACCCTGATGAAATCATTTATTACTTACCTAGCCATTAGCAGCAAGGCTAGGTCAGAGTCCGTAGTTCATGCCGTTCTTTCTAAAAGAGCTCTCCAGCGAGGAAAAGACGGCCCAATAATAACTCTGGTCTTTGCTCTTGCTCTATCACGTTCTTCTTTTCTTTTCCTAGATTCCTCTGATAAGGTATTTCTAGCTTTCTTTGGTGGATCTGCCGCTGCTCAAGTCTCTAAACCGCGGGTCAACGTTATACTACTTTGGCAAGCCAAAGGGGTGAAAAAAGCACGCGTTCAAAACGAGCGTTATGTCCGCCAAAACGCACATCTTGAACGTTTTGACGCCAAAGGAGCAAAAAAACGCGCGTTATAAAATCACACAATCTAAAATTGCGTTGTGTCCGCCAAAATGCGCATTTTGGCAAACACAACGTGCATTTAGATTGCGTGATTTGTTCACCCGTTTGACTTGCCATATAGTGCCATAAAGCAACACACAGTCAGTACTTCAGGTGTCGGGTCGCAGGTGAAAAACTGTATAGTGCAGTAAACAGACGTGGGACCCCCTAACATCATCATAGCTCTGAAAATGAACACAATAGAGGATAGTATTCCACCAAAACGTTACAAAAAACACTATTTTGAGGTGTAAAATGTGCAGAATGTGGCTTTAAAAAAATGTTTCCTTATTTTCATCCAATAATCCATCTGATCCACCTCTGTCCGTGTTCAGTACACCACATATTAGAATAAATTCAATGCTTATTCTGACTAGAAATAACCTGTTTATTCCAGTGGTTTCCCTCAGAGCTGTAATCAGTTAAGGTGAATTCAGATTTGTTCATAGAAATTCACATTTCACTCCAAAATCGACCAGTCCTGACTGATATGCAGTGTTGGGTGTAACTCATTACTTTGTAATGCATTACAGTAATTACATTACATTTATTGGTAACGCAGTAATGTAATGCATTACTTATGAAGTTTCTGTAATATATCACTTGTTACAAAGAGAAACCAACATTAGTTTCTTGCATTACAATCAACTAGGCTTGTCTCTCGCTCTCTCCTCCAAGGAGAACTCGGAGGACACTTTTTTTTATACGTGATGATGTTGCAAGGTTACGTGGACAATCACAAACGGAGAAACGGGAAAAGAGCAACATGGCAGAGGCGATGGAGGACAAGGCGACTTTTTACGGATGGAAGTATGCACATTACTTTTCCTTTGTTGCAAGAAAGGACAAAAACTTAACAGTTTGTGTAAACATTCTAAGCAAAAAAATATTGATACTGTGTACCTTGAGGTTATGATAGCATTTTACAAGTTTGCATTTTTCAAGGTGCTCATGTAGCACTGGTGTTAGTGCTTGTTTTACATTTCTTTTATTAAAGAAGGGTGTCAAAAAGAGATCTTCAGTGCTATTATTGAATGAAAACAATATTGCAGGTTACTTTCTGGGTGCAAAAGTAATCAGAAAGTAGTGTAATTAAGTTACTTCATGAAGTAAGTAACTAAGTAGTGTAATATATTACTTTTTGGAAAAGTAACTTGTAATATGTAGTGTGTTACTAATTTTGAGTAACTTCCCCAACACTGCTGATATATATATATATATATATATATATATATATATATGTAATGCTATGTCAGTGCTGTACAGGCTCCTCGCACTTGCCTGAATTTTATTAGAAAAAAGATCCCAGAAGGCTGAAAATCCTTCCTCCTTTTCACTGTAAGCCAGAAATTGATGTTTGTGCTGCGATGTTATACGTGCTGTCCTCACAGTTGAGCAGATGAGAAAAGCAGCTTGAAATATCTCCTGAATTCTCCACGGTATGCTCGAGTGTATCCGTCTTGCTAAGTCCAATCAAACACGTTTCCCCCACTCCAGATGTGGGAGGATTTAAGCAAAAGCAAGGAAATGAAACATTCAGTAAAGGTGGTATTGGATGGGAAATACCTAATTAAGATGATCCCTAAAGTTTCACCAGGTAGAATCTTTTCTCTTGATTGTGTTGGTGGTTATTAATGCAAATGTTATTTGTAGTTAAAGATAATTCAATTTTGACAAATTTGCTTTCAAGGGTTGGTTCTCCTGAACAAACCCAAATTCTCCAAAGTTCAGGAATATAATGAACACACATTATTTTTTTCTCTCCTCATCGTTAACCAAACATCAGAACATTTCTCTGACAATCAGACTAAAACAGCCTACTTCCTGTCTGGGTTGCTGCCCACCTTGGGTTTCCCAGCAGCGTCGTGTGATGTTGGTTTGCAGTCCCGTTCCCGTAAATTGTATTGGAAAAATAAATTTAAAAGGTGCTTCGCTGACCCTTTTTTTAAAGGGCATATTTTCTCGCGAGATCACACGAGATATTTTGGCTGTGCCGGATGTTCATTATAATAATGCATCACTTAAGCTATCTCGGTGTTTTCGGCAGTTCTGTACATGGAGCCCAACGTCCCAGCATTCATACACAGTAGAGTATTAATTGCTGCCTTACCGTTTCAATTGCAGGCAAGTTTCTCTATGTTGGAATGGCCCCTCTTTCTAGATGAATCCTCCATGGTTAGCACAGACACCGCGACCAGTGGGGAGGGTTTCCGGAACAGCGCCGTTAAAAATGAAAGTAATCCACTGGTCCCTGGTAGCTTGGTCCAATTTTGGTAGAACAAAAACATTTATGTGTTGAGTTTGTCAGTCAACTACTGAGCATCTCACATGTGAAACTCAGTTCTTCATTTTGCTGGCTAGCAATGCCAGTGCTCGACTGAATTTGAGGGGAAGAGGGGCAGTTGCTGTGTGCTGTCCATATATGGTATATCCTGCCTTTGTGACGACATGTAGGCGAGAACTCAAGATCTCCTTTTGGAGTGCGCGTGCTCGTGGGGTGCATGTGAGCTGGTTGAAGAAGACAAGATTAAAGAAACGCTTCAATGTTAAATATCGGCTTCTCGGCCAGTGAAGAATCATTAGGAAGCCATTATTTACATTTTTTCAAGTGGAAAAGTGAAAATTTCAGGTGATGACTCCTTTAAAACTGTACTTTCAAATCTGGTATTTCATAGTCGATCAGATTCTCTCCTCGCTTTTTGCTTGATCATTTCTTGGAGTTTGGCAAAGTCCTTAAAAATGTTTCCCCACATCTATGGAAGCGCCTCTGTCACATTTTCAGGTGGTTGTACACCAAGTTGTAGCTCATAAGCTCTTTCTTGCGTATTGAAAATAATTTTGATCAAATCCTGTATAAACCCTTTTTATTCTACCTTAACCGTATTGCTCAGATTACCCTCTCTGCCTTGGGGGTGTATGTGTGAAGATGGGGCTTGCAGCAGTCAGCACTCTGCTCTAGCTATTAGCGTTGTTGTCACTCAGCTGATTCCTCATTACCTGCTAAAATGTGGCACTGAGCTGCTTCTGTATTGTGAACTACCAAAGGGAAACAGCAGCAGCTTCACAGGGATGTCTTTTTGACGTTGATAAGGAGCATGTGTGAAAAGGGCCTTTAGAGAAGCAGTTTCTGCTGCCTGTCAACCTGGGAAGATTATTATAAGACCATTTCCAAACTATTCAGACTCCGTCATTCTACAGTGTGAAAGATTGTTCACAACTGGAAAATTTCGAGGCAGGCACCAGTCTTCATAAGCAGACATTTGTGGAAATCAGATTGTGCTTTATTGAAAAAGCCATAGCAGTGATAAAAACAAGTGCTATATGTAGGGCTCTAAAAAACCTCAGCACGTTTAATGTTTAATGTTTGTGGCAGCACGTTAACCAGCGATGGTTTGTTTGGAAGATTTGCAAAAAGAAAGAACGCATTCGAAAGTTTGACTTTCAAAGCTGCATCTGAAGGATCTCCAGGACTTCTGCAGTGATTATATGTTTGGACCTATGTGACAAAAACATCAACAATGTTGCTGGAGAGGGGGTAATTTGGACTTGTTTTGCAGCCACAGAATCTGAGCCCCTTTCAGTCACTAGCTGTGTTTACATGTGCAAAATGTCTTTAATCATTATTTGGATTAGAATATGACTGTGCACATGGGCCCTGGAAAAATGAATCAGATCATGTAAAGTGTTTACATTCGTCATACGCTCGATCGGAATAAATCATTTTGTCATGCGCAGAACGATCCAATACACCAAAAAAGGCTGTGGAAGAAGAAGTAGCGGACTTCCTCTGTAAACAAACATGGCTGCCTGCATGTCAAAATGGAGCAGTGGATGTTCTTCAGAGCGTGGTTTTATTTTTAGTTCTTTAAGCACATCTAGCAACGCATTTGTGTCTGAAACAGACCAGTTTTGTTTCACGCCCGCGATGCTTTCATCCAACCTCCGTAGACGACAACGTAATGTACGTATACGTATGACGTGACTGACATGCGCAGTAATGACCCACAATCGGAATAAGTGTTTACATGCATTATGATCGGATTAACAATCGGCATAACCCAGCCGTCTCAATCGGAATGAACAGCTGATCTGATTGAGTTTAATCGGATCAGAGTATTCCGAATGGCTTGTTTACATGATGCATTTTTATTCCGACCAGGCTTTTATTCCGATTATGTGTGTCCATGTAAACGCAGCTACTGAGTCTCCTCTGTAAACCAAAAGATTCTGAAGATTCTGAACCTCTGTCCAACACCAAACGTGTGGCTAAGAGTGGGCCCCACGGTTGGACGATTCCAAACACACTTTTAATCTACAAGAAAATGATGGAAAAGAGGTGTTGTTTTGGCCCGGTCAAAGTCCAGGCCTCGGTCCAAATGAAACACTGTGGGAGGATCTGAACAGAGCTGTGCATAAATAAATGTCTGCTATGAATGGAAGCAACACTGTAAATGAGAGTGAGCCAAGTTTCTCCCACAAGTCAGCCATTAAAAGGAAATAAACTTAAACAATTAATGGTATCAAGTTTTTGTCTAAAATGATATTGGTGCAATAACCTAATAAACATGTTCTTTTACACATCACTCATGCATTTCAACGTTTGATTTGTAAAATAAATAATGTAGTAGGGCAATATAGATAAAAAGCATATTGATTTAAAAAAATTCATATTGACCAATATCAATAATTATTGAATAATTATAAAGAAATGTAGAAAATATATTTTAAGTGCAGCCCTGGCCATTTTATATCATTACTTAAAGAGGACCTAGAATGCAGTTAATCGACAATCTAAAACAGCTTTGAGCCTCTAAAAAGCATCAGAAATGTTCTTTAGGCTTTCATCTGTCCCAGGAGCCCTGATACAGGACATTCTAAACCCCCTAAACCAGCCTTACTGTGAAAAGAGCTGTTTAGCCCCTCCCACTCGGCCAGGACATGAATATGATAATGAGCTGCTAGCTGATTGGTTGGTTTCCCCAGTAGGCCTCAGACACTGGAGACATGCAAGTTTGAGGAGGCGTGGCTCCCCCTTATGACGTGTTAAGGAAGGATTTCTCAGAGCAGAGGTTTTTCTCTCGCCTTTTTCAACTTTCTAATTTACATAAAAAGTAGGTCAAACACAGCTTTGACATTTTGGCATGCTACTGTTGACCACCCAAGCTGTCTTATTCAACAACAACAAGGAACGTGTTGGTTTACCTTCTAGGTCCCCTTTAATGATAAAACAAGTTGTTTTTGTTACCAAACTTGGTTTTTAATCGATTCTCTGCTAATTTCTCAATTGACCGTTTTTTTGTTTTTGTCAAACCAAAATATGGCCGTGCTGGTGAACTACGGTAACCTTTTCCAGAATCAGAATCGTGTTTTATTGCCCAGTAAGTGAGAGTCTCATATTACTAGAATTTGCCGAATGGTGCAAACATATTCAAAAAAGATTATGAATAATAAACATAAGAACCATAAAGTGACTTTTGCAGATCTGTGGTTATGATGGTTATTTGGTGTTTTATGGGACAGTTTCCTCCACCGCTTCTTGCTGAAACATCTTGCTGTGTGTTTAGGTGTGAGAGGGTAGGGCTTGGTGACGGAGCGTGCCTGGGTCTGTGTTTTCGATTGGTTAAGAGTAAATACTGACTCTAGTATTAAACTACCTGATTTATATATTCAGCTATAATAGAAAAAAAGGAAACTTTTAAATTGAAGTTTTTATTGACCCATTTTTTTCTATAGCACCCTACGTCTATCAATCAATATATGTATATATATATATATATAGTCAGTCATAAAATTGCACAGGGCACAATCAAATCAGAGGAAAAGTAAAATAAATTAAAAAAAGAAAGAAACAAGATAATCACAAAAACAATTCCTGATTCCTCGTGTAAAAGAGCCAACACACTTACTCATAGTTAATAACCACAAGGGTCTAGGCTAAAGTTTCACTTATTTAAGCCTACCCAAAACAGACCCAATTTGATCAAACAAATACTGCAAAATACTGACTAAAAGAGATATACAGTGCAAACATCCATAATATAAAATAAAAATAAACATATAAACTTCTATAGTGAACTTCCACAACCTGCTGCATAATAACATAGCCCTGTCCAGCAGAGCCATAGGGGAGTGTGTACAGCTGCACGATGCAACGTGTCGCTCAGAGATGAACTGATGATTATTTATCAGCGTGAGAACCTGGAGGAGTGACGTGAGAGCGCATGAAGACAGTCAAATGCGTGTAAATCCACTTCAGATGCGGCTCGCTGTGTCTTGAATTTATTTAGCTTGTAAAACAACATTTTCCTAGCGAATGAGATCCACCGAGAAAGGTTTATGATTGATCAGTTGACGTAAAGCCTAATTTATAATTCTCCATCTGCGTCGGTACGGAGACACGCAACGCCATTTTGCGTTGGCGCAAGGGCTCTCCGACAGGCTAGCAGAGGCTGACGGAGACTTGCCCTCTTTAACTATCCGTCGAAAGTGACGGAGACCGCAAGCTTCATCATCATCATCATCATCATCATGCTTTATTTATAAAGCGCTTTCCACCACCCTCTAGGGGGCCCAAGGCGCTGAACAAGAAAATAAAAGGTATAAAAGGTGGAAGCAAGTATTAAAAACATTAAAAACAGAAATCAAAACATAGCCATAACTAAGAACAATAAAATGCTAACTAGTTTAGATAAAAGAAAATAAAAGGGTTTTAAAAGGACATTAAGACCTAAAAAACCCTACGTACGAAATAGTTAAAAGGCAATAAAACAAAGTGTAAAAACCCAAACCAAAACATTAGGGGAAAGCCATTCTATAAAAATGAGTTTTCAACCTGCTCTTAAAAACTGCCAGTGATGGGGACTGTTTGATTGTGAGCGGGAGCTGGTTCCAGAGAGAGGGTGCAAGGACTTGAAAAGCCCGATCACCACGATTCCTAAACCGGGTGCGAGGGACAATAAGCAAGTTCTGGTCAGCCGACCGCAATGACCTTGAGCTTGTCGGTCCGAAGTGCAGCTGAGTGTTTTGCTGACCTGTAGGGAACATCGGCGACAAAGTTATACAGAAAGTAGCTAAGAGTTATCAGAAATGTTGCTAAGTTGTTCGCTAGATGCTTTTAGGAAATAAAAGTCAAGAAGGGGGTCTGAAAAGTTGTTAGAAATAGCGACAAAGTTGCTAAATTGGCAACGCTGTGTGGGAGGTGCGCTTGATTTACAGCTCGGCGTAGCGCGGGAGAAAACCGCGAGGGAGGAGCAAATAATCGACTTGTTTTGTTTTTATAATCGTTCAAAGCCCATATCGTAATTGGGATTAAAATTCGATTAATTGAGCAGCCCTAGTCGGTAGTACCAACATTCAAAGTTCAGTCAGGTCAGTAAAACGGTACATTGGGAAAAGTTCTATTCTACAAGAAGTCATTCATCTTTTGTCCAAATGATTTAAATTGGATACAACTGGTGAATATATGGATCTCCAGGATTAAAAATAACCAGGAATGTGCATAACTTTGAAAAAGGAGTCCTCATGTAAGTACCAGGTGTTTATGTTTGATACTCACCTCATCGAAAACTTGGTGGTGGTGGCGGCCTCAAGTTTGCCCAAACACGAGGGTCGAGCTTTCTTGATGGCTGTAGCTCCCCTGTGGTATGAGCAGAGTATACTGGGAACAGGCTTTTGTGGTAACTCATCAACAGTGGAACTGACTGGAATGCAGACGTAACACCAATACGCCAAGGAGCACTGTGGCAAAGAAAAGGCTATGGTATATGTGTGCATGCGTATCTGTGCACCAGCAGGATATAACAGTGTAATGCAGTTTTTCAAAGCTTGACATGTCAGCTTCTTCAAAGCTGAACCTATATGCAACCAGAGAGATGAAGATTTTAAACAAGAAAGCCTTAAACCTTTACTTAACTTGTAGAGTAATTCCTCTGAGTTAGAAGTGAGTCTCTCTCTCAGTGGAGGTGTTCATGTATCTTGGTATCTTGTTCACATGGGATGGTAGGATGCCTCCTGGTTGCCTTCCTCTGCAGATTTTCCAGGCCCTGGGTCAGACCCAGAACTCATTGGAAAAATCGTACATTCTCCTCTGCCCAGGAATACCATGGGATCTCTCCGAAGGACTGTGGAAGTGTTGCTGCGGAGAGGAATTTGGATTTCATCTAGATTTTTTTACCTTTCCCACTTGTCTGTGGAATAGACGAATGGTTGCACATTCTTTAAACATTGATAAGTCTTATTGTCGGTTCTGAAAAAATCATCAGCTTTTGCTTTGTGGTGTTTTGGGAGCGTTGTTGGCAGAATGACAGGAACACTCCATCAGGAAAATAGACTCCACAATGTGAATGGTGTCTGTGGGAGCTTTGATTATAAGCATGCAACGTGTAAAGCCTTAATGTGTTTACATAGGGCTAGATTAGAGACAAACCCAATACGTGCCCCTGTGGTTTCTCGAAGAATCCCTGCGGCCCACTTGAGTGATTAGCTACTCAGAGGGTTTTTTCAGTGGGAGCTTCTAGTGGGACTCTGCATGGATCAATAAGAGTTAGGATGATGAACAGTTTGGAAAATGTCTTTGATTATCATTTTTTTCATGTAAGCACCAAAGTGCTATTCCATTTACCGAGTGTGTTAGCTTTGATTAATATCCCTTTAACTCTACATATAGTTTTTTATATCGTATTGCTTCCAGAACTGGGTCTGACACGCATGCAACACAAGTTCAGAGAAGTAAAATACAGACGTAAGACTGGACCACTGCCTCCACTTGCAGCTTTAGGGCTTCTACATCAAATCTGTCCCTATCAGTTTAGCCACAAAGAGAGCGGTTGTTTTAAGCACCGTCAGCAGTTAACCAAGAGGTCATTATTTATTTGCTGTGCAGCCACAGAATTCATCTCAACGTGCGCTCACCTGGAATCTGTCTTTATTCAGCCTGCCAAGCTCCTCTCTCGGTGTTTCCTTGGCCGTTTGGCCGGCAGCAGTAGTCATGGCAGACCCCCTCCAGCTGCCAAGAAATGGGGGTGGTGACACACAGCTTAGCAGGCGACCACAGCAGCAGCAGCAGCAGCATCGGTGCTGTCATTCCTCAACATCTCCTTTAAGCTTCTTTAAAACTATAACATGATCATTGAAATGATTAGCAGTCAGAACATGAGGCATCTTTGTCCTTGATTTAATGCCACAATCTTCCAAGTTATAATGACTGAAGAAAAGCAAACGGGAGGACGAGTAGTCCCTCCTCCTTCGCTGCTGCAGTGGCACTCACTCTCAGCAGGAACCGTGTGAGGCTGCAGTGTGGTTTTGACATTTTGTGGCGGTTGTTTCTGAAACATGCCAATCACCTTGATTTAATATGGCACGCTGTTGTTCCTCAACCGTATATAAAGAGCGCGCCTGTGAGTGAAGACGTGCAGCACATGTGCCCATTCATTATTGATTTTCTTCTGTTGAAATACATGTTTTCATATTTGATTTCAACTTTTGCAGGAATGTAATTTAAAGATCGGTTTTCTGTTACTTACAGAGGGACGCACAGAGAACAGGGAGCAGTTCTGCCATCAGAATGCTTCTCAAACTGGTGTTTCTCTAAAATAACCCAGTGAGAAATGGTCCAGTCACTTAATTTTATAATCCACAAATAAAAAACATGTTGGACACACAACCCAAGAATGTAAATCATGAAACATGTTAGAGAACATACAGTTGTACCTTTAGTGGTACTAATAAGGCTCGTAAATTACTTATTGGTACTTTGAACCTTTTAGAGATAAGTCCTCTGGTTTCATCTCAGTAAAAGGTACAAGAACAGCTTCCATCAGAATGTATTATTATTATTATTATTATTTAAATCCCTTTAACTCCACATTTATATTCATAATCATGAGCAGCCGTAACACTGCGGTAACCTGTTGAGTCGGGCAGTCGGTCCAGTTACACACATTTTGTTTCAAGGTCAATTCAAGGTTATCTAAGGATTTAGACTTTGGGTGAAAGAATTCTGCAGATTATTGAAAAAAAAAATGCTTCTATTAAAACCAAACCAACGAAACCCTCAAACACAGATGGTCTCCTAATATCTTGCCCTAACTTATAATTATTACATAAATGCACCTTTTATTGGTTGGGAACATAAACGTATCTTTCAGGCATTAAAAAAAGGTGAAAATATATTAATTACCCAGAGGTCCAATATTCATCACTGGAGGGGACGTGCGTCTAAACTGGGGAAACATGTTTTTCTCCTGACGTTTTTCTTTATGACTTATTGAAAGTAATTTCATTCAAATGAGAGCTGAAAAGGAGAGTTTTGCAGTTGAAGACTGCACACCTCTAGACATCATAAAGATGAACTCTGGCTTGTAAAAAATGACAATAATTAGACAATAACAAAAATATACTGACAGAAACAGCCTGCACAGGTGTTTATATAAATGTGTACGTTATCTTTGCTTTTTGGAGCTCGACAGAGCTAGCTATAGAATAGAACAGCAATATCTTTTATTGTTTCCCAGTAGGTGTACCACAGCAGTTATTGCAGGCATGCATATCCAAACAAGGTAAATAAAATATGAAAACAAACAAAAATGCAGAAAACACTTTACAAGACAGGTGTGTGCATTAAAGACATCAACAGACTTTATACAAAATGGAAATAAAATTGTTTAAAAACAGCAGGGATGTAAAGATTTATAAAGTTGCACATATTTTCAATTTTTAGACCTTTCAGCTCAGTCTCCACAGCTAGCTTAGATGTTGTTTAAATATCCAAGCCAAGTTTTTCTGTTTTCTATTTAAATGAATTCACCTCCGAGAACTGGATGAGTATCCCATGGGGTGTCTTGTAGTTTTCATCATGTTTCCTATCTTCTTTTCATTCTATAATAGTGCATTCTTCTGAGTAACAATGTAACTGCACCAGATTCAATTGTGATCACTGATTACACTTCTCAGGTCAGGATGGCTTGCTTCATTTGAAGTCAGATGTTCCAGAGGGCTGATGCACCTTTCTGAAAGCCTTTGTTGCTGACTAGTTACTATAATAACACAGTGTGGCGAGTCAGATGCTCCATCTACTCAGAACTCCTATTTGTTCCTTTTTTTTTTTAGCAGAGTCCATTCAGGCTGTTTTTTGGGGCGTAGGAGTACATTTGGCTGGATGCTCAGACTTTTATTGTGATGCAGAGATCTCTCTGCTGTAGAACAGAGCCTCTTTAAAAGTAAGAGTGGAACGCCGTAGGCTTGGACAGAAATAAGGAGGAATAAACTATTTTCATCCACATATGGGATCGGTAAGGGGGACATATAAAGTGTTGTGCCAGTAGGGCCATTTTGAATAATGATGAATAGGAATTGGACTAGCAGAATTTAACATGTCCCATTAATCAGGCACAGAAGAATTG